>OY101432.1:15350360-15950360 GCA_956483605.1 Tuberolachnus salignus | reverse complement strand
TCCGGCCGACAATCGTCGATAATAGCGCCGGCAACAACAACGTGTCCGTATTAAAATATAGTTGTAATAACGCATCGCCGTGCGGGCAAGCCCGTAGCCGGAATACGCTTTCAAGGCAGGGCATCGCGTCCTTATTTCAATATTTTAAATTAATTTAAAAACTAAACCCCCCCCCCACTCTCAAGAAGAAAAAAAAAAAAGTTAAGTTTACAACGGCCCGGCCCGAGGGGCCCCGCGGTCTTCATACCTCGACCGTATGTCAACGACGACACCTTCGATCAAGTTCAAGTAGTTCCACCTACAGTGGAATTTGTGTCGGAAATCTGACACTGAGTCAGACTTTCCGGTCATTGTGAGGGGGCAAGTGCCACCATCACCATCACCCCGTTAAAAAAAAAAAAATAGTATTTACTCTGTTTACTACGGTTTTACATGCACCGTGCGTATATTTATCGATTCCATTATTATATTATATTATTATTATTATTATTATCCATTATGATTCCGTATCCACTCCATGCCAGCCAACATTTACAAAATCGTTTAAATTTACTAACAGACTGGTATTCCAAATGGAGAATACAAATAAATAATGAAAAATCATACCACGTCACTTTCGCTCTCAACAAAACCATAACACCGCCAGTCTATTTAAACAATAAAGTCATCCCATTTTTCTCTAATGCCAAATACTTGGGTCTGGAACTAGACGAAAAGACTTACCGGGGCCGAACATATTAAACAGAAACGACTCATACTAAATACAAGACGAAGAGCACACTTTCCAATTAAAGGTAGACATCAAAGATAAATCTAAATAAAAAAACCCTCCTCCTCCTCCTAAAGCCATTTTGGTTATATGGAATCCAACTGTGGGGAGCAGCGAAAAAATGTAATATCTACGAAATCCGAATATTCCAATCGACCGAATTACGAATGATTGCGTGTGCTCCGCCTTACGTTTCAAATCACACCCTACATTTGAACTTAAAAAATTAATACCATTCAAGAAGCGGCCAACGTTTCTTATAAACTATTCCGTGCCCGTCTTGCAAACCCACTAATCCTTGCTCTAAACTCTGAATCCGTCCCAGTGTATCCACCTAGGGGGTTAAAGCGGACCTGAAATATCTCTAACCCTGTCCAGTCACTAAGTGTAGCCGCTGGATGATTACTGCATCTAAGCCAGTATATATTGTATTCCTCGAGCATGCTTACTATAAAACTTATTTATTGATTGTATGTAATCTTAATAAAAAATAAAACAATTATTATCCATTGGCACAAGCAAATTCAAACGTTCCTAACCAGAGAACGGGTTTTTTAAAGCAAGTCATGGGTTTTTTTTTTTTTTTGAGGGGGAGGGCAGTCTTGCCCTCTAATTGCGCCTATGGTAATTGCCCTAACCGTAAACAGTTGCCGGAACCACCCCGGGGTTTCGATTTCCGGTCCGGCCGTCTGATTTTTAGCGACGAAAACGGTCGCGTCAACAATTTACCATTAAATCATTTGAATCGCGTTGCATTGTCATTACAGTTTTGTGGTTGTTTAAAATATTATTTATTTATAAAAAAAAAAAAAAAAAAACCGTTAAGGGTTAAGGCTTCGGCCAATTCTTTTTTTTTTTTTTTTTTAATTGTAGAGTACTTGGGAATAATTTTCACACACAGTTTGGCTGGTTGTTAAGTTTAGAAGCATTTTCACTAAACAAAATATTAGTCACAGATTTAAAAAAATACATTTTTAAAAGTAAAACATGTTACATCCTCCTTATCCACTGTGCAGAGTTTATGCGTCAATGATTTATTATAAAAAAATTAAAAAAACCGAGAAAAAATAAATGTTGCATATTTTGCATTTTTTACACCGAAATGTCGAATAAATAACCTAACCAAACCACCTTTTTTTTTTCTACTCCGTTTACTACAACGAGTACGGTAGAGAGTCGCACGGGTCGGTCGCGCAGCTTCACGGTTTTATTTTTTATTTTTTTTTTTCGTTTGTTTAATGTCGGGTTATTTTTTCGTATTATTATTTTATTTTTTTCTTCCTTTCTTATAATTTTATGGCGCGGGAAGACGGTCGTCGACCTCGCGGTGGTCGACGTCTAGTCGTGTCCCCCGCAAAAGCGCCGGGCGTCCGGGCGGAGGAAGCGGAGGGCACTTGCCGGAAGTGCGCGCCCGCCACGACTGCGCCTCTCCGGGATTCGATCCGGAAATTCGTTTACGTCGGTATTCTTTCGTACCGCGCGCCTGCCCGTCCGCAAAACCGACATAATTATCGCCGGACGGCCGGTTAAAAACGATCGACGTCGACGTTGCGTATCGCGTGTAAAAAAAAAAGAAACAGCCGTTTAAAAATAAAAAAACAATCCGAAAACCGATTCGCAAAAAACGATCTTGTTGACCGCCGACCACTACGCTTCGGCATAGTGAAAAACAACAAAAAAAAAAAAAAAAAAATAGTAATAATAACCGTGTCTCGCTAACCGTTAACATATTATATTCTATATGGAAACTTAATTTTCTTTTAGTAATTAAAAGCGGATTTGTTGTTGTTGGTTTTTTTTTTTCTATTATCCGTCTGCAACCGAGAAATCGATGAGATAAAAATTTCACATCTTCGAGCGTTGCCTTTCGGTGCCTTTTTGGGAACTAGGAAATTATCTCCTGAAGCCACAATGTCCAAAGTAAAAAAATAACATACACGTTTATGCGAACGCATTTTTAATTTATATCCATTAAATTTAATTGAGAGAACAGTTTTTTACCGATATTTACGGAGGACGTCAATCCAGAGAGTCACGAGTAAAATTGTGAGTTGACGATTTCAATAATTACACTAGCTAAAGCCAATCTAATAAGCTGATTTACTAGTGTAATTAAATATTATGCGAAATAAAAAAATCTGAAAGGTTTTCGTCTGAAATTCTTAAACCCATTTAAATTAAATGTCCATAAATAAGTGACGTGTGACGTGTTGAATGTAAAAATCTTCCGGGCTATATCAAATGTCTTGAAAAAAAAAGTATTCGTAAGTATCTTGATTATTTTGTTTTAATCTATTCTGCGGTGTTAATATGATGTGTACTTTTTTAACACCCCCCCCCCGGTTTTCTATTCGCCTTAATTTTTAGATTTTGAACGTATCGAGGAACGTATTCATTCGACCATATGTGCCTGTTCTTTTTTTTCCAGTGTTTTTTTAAGGCTTTTTTTTTACTAGAAATATTGCTCCGACCATCGACTTCACGGGTAGAAAATGTTTTCTACTTGGAGCATGTGGGAAAGTCGTTTCTTGATATAAATTTTAATTTTAATAATAATTTCCGAAAACCACGGGGGGGAGGGGGGTTTCAACATACCGTTAGAAACACGCGAATATTTATGATTAAATATCGTTTTTTTATATTGTTTTCGATTTTGTATTGTTTGTTTTTTTTTTTTTTTTTTGGTGGTTCAATGTAATTTAAACATAATCGTATCGTATTCCGCAATGATTTGATTTATCGTTTCGTACGGACATAAATTTAACCCTCATCTATATCCTACTTTCCCAACTTGCCGTCTATAACGGTGACCCGTGAGCGATATTCTATTTATTTTTTTTCTCTTTATATACCGGCGTTGTCCGGTACATAGGCACACCAATTCGAAAGTTCGGTGTCGATTGTAAAAAACGGATGTCCAAGGATTGATGGTGTACGAGCTAACAAATGTCGTAAACCGCTACCACTTCCCGTCCGCGCGGCGGTTCAAACCGGGTTTCCTTAAGACATCTAGGCGGTGACGGCGTTGTAGGAATTTCCGGACGGCCAAAAAAAAACCGACATACCGCCGAACGAATTATACGTATTGCGACGGACGGTAAAAAAAAAAAAAAAAAAAAAAAAAAAAAACAGCTCCGTAATACATAATACTGTATAAAACTAATGGTTTTCGCGGGATGAGCACATAAAAAAAAAATATATATATATATATATATATATAAAAAAATACCTTCCACGGACCCGTTAGGGTTTTCGTTATTGCCTCCGAGATAATAATTGCGTTCCTTTAGCCATAAAAATACTTGTACGACCGCGTCTACCGTAGTCGGACGGTTTTTATTTGATGGACGATTAACCCCCCCCCAAAAATAAAAACACGAAAATCGTTTGGCTTGAAGCCGGGGCGAACGCAGAAAAAAATTTCCGGAGAGTTTTTTAAAAAATGTAAAATGTTCATAAATATCGTACTTTATTACTCTTTAGGTGCTCGTATATATATATATATATACATAAACATTGATCTATTTTAATCTCGTAAGTCTCACAGGAAACTTAGAAATAACATTCATATATTATTTAATAATATCTCTGATATTTCGAACGGTTGGGGTAAACTCCCATTTCCCTTGCGTTCGTCTCTGGATGAAAGTTAAAAAAAAACAGATACCTAACACGTCCAATACATTTTCCTTCCCGTTTTTAAAGACTTACGACTCTCAGTTGACATTAACTGAACGACGGTTAAAAATGTTTCTCGAACACAACAACAACAACAACAACAACAACAACAACAATATGGACAAGGCGATCATTTTACTATAATAGACTAGTATATAACAATGTTTTACACAGTGTTTTGACGATCTAACATCGCGAAATTTGTTTTTCCGCCGACATTTACAATATTTAGACACAAGAAATGTATTTCTGTTTGTCTGTATACGATTATTAGCTACTCAAAAACTACTGGAACGATTTTTACGCATTGTCCGGCTATTTGGAATCCGCCCCTATTGAATACTTTCACCTAAAATTCGGTTTTTAGGTATTTTTTGTAATTAAAATCTATTTATTTTCGTTGATTTATGGGTCACCTTGGTAACAAGGATTAAAAAAAAACTTTTATGCATTAGTGTAGTGCAATCCCTATACTGTGCGGGTATCTATGGTAATAAGTGAAAACACGTAAAGCTCTGTTTATTTAGGCGCCAGACAAAAAAAAAAAAAACAAAAAATTTCGTATATCGTAAAGCATTGCAACGAACGGAATGATAATATCGCAGCAAAAAAAAAAAATAATAAATAAATTTGTTTGACGTGAAATTCTGACTTAAATCAATTAATTCAATTATTTTTTGTTGGTTAGCGGTTGAAATGACAAAGTAGAACACTTTTACTCTGCCGTAAGTGGACTACCTACTTTTCAACAATTTTTTTATTTTTTTTCTTAATAGTGATACGGGCAAGACAATAATACATATTGATCTGGCAACAACAATATCTAGCAACAGCAAAGCATTTCCGGATTTCCTCACCTAACCGGATCAGCTAGTTTATAGTATAATTTAATTAGGTTTAAAGAAATCAAACACGGTTTTGTTTAAAACAAATGATTTAAACGACAAATAAAACTGTTGTTTAAAACAGAAAACTACAATTTATCTGCTTATAATTGATTAGTATACCAATTACTCCTATTTGTTTGTTCGTAAAGTACAGACAATGTATATAGAACTAGTGTAAAAAGCGACTTTAAATCCGAAAACAATAACTTAACATTATATGCGATATAAAATCTGTTTTAAAATGATTAAACATGTTTAAAACAGTTTAAGAAATAGGTTTTCAACATAAACAGACACGTAGTAAATAATTAAAACGGTTTTTTTGTTTTGTTTTTTTATCAACTCTGAATATAATTGATAACGATACGTCCCTCCCTCGTATTCGGGTTGTTGATGATATAATTTAAAAAAAAAAAAAAAAAAAAACCCGGTTATTTTATTTGCGGATAAACGATTCCCTACAAGTCCGGTATATTATTAAACGATTTAAAAAAAAAAAAAAAAAACCGTTGAAATCGCGTTGCGATGATCTAGATATGAAAAACAATTCAATACGACCGCGATCGGTATAAAAAAAAAAAAAAAAAAAGTAAAAGCATAACACTTACCTACATAAATAAACAATTTTATATTTGAATTCGTAATTTATCGCAACGCGTGTATGTATGTAAATACGTAGGCAGATATATATATATATATATATATATTATAATAAAATACTGCGAGACGTGACGTCTCGGTCCGAACATGGTAATCCGCTGGATTTTTATGCAAACGCATGTAAACGATATGCAAAACGATAAAAAGCCGGACATGCTACCGGCACCGTACACGGGTGAGCCGCTGTTGTTGGCGGAAAGTCGGTACCTGTATAGGGTGTAGGGCAAATTTTATTCGTACCGTACTGGAATCGACGATAAACCGTTACAATCAAAAAACGATTCTGGTAAACTGATACGGTTGTATATCGTCGCCCGAAGCCGGATCAAGGGGGAAGCGGCTAAATGAGCTATTGAGGCCCGAGGGCCACCAGGAAAACGTTAAAACCGTGTAAATTCTACACATTGACATCCCGACACGGAAACGTTTTCTCGTACGATTTCACTTAATATAAATACGTGTAAGACAAATTGTTTAGTAAAATTAGATCTGCCGAAAAAGGGGCAAGTATTGCGACACGCGTTTCATTTAATCCGGATTAAAATCTTCGGTGTGTTGTTGTTGGTCCGGGCGCTGGTTGTATATATATATATATATGTACAATCCATTAGTAACAAGAACGAAAAAAATTGGCTCGCGTCGCCGCACAAGACCTTTCTGTAGTCGGATACCATAAAATCTCTTTCAATGGACTTCATCCGTAGTAATCAATCTAATCATTATCGTAAAAGTACAAGAAGGGATTTTATGAAACTCTGCTGTGGAGGGGGAGGGATTTGTGCTGGAGCTGAGCTTAATTTTTCGGCCTTAAAACCACTCTGTTATCACGAAATCCCGCCGAGATATACTTGATTCAAAAATTCGGAACGGGGTCGCTTTTAATTTGTAGTGCCCGTAACAGATACTCGTGAAAATGACAATCGCATTAAAACATTGTTAAACAACAACTATTTTGTTTTTTTTTTGAACCGGCAATACACCCGGCACCAGGGAATACCGTTAAGCAGTGCATCAGTGTAGCCATCGTTTATTCAAAAACAAAACTTCTTAGATGTTTTAACGAAGAATTTAGATGTCGAAGGGCCACTGGCCCTCCGACAAACCCTTGCGATATTTAAAAAAAATAATAAAAATTTCAATATTATAAATTATAGATCGCTTTTCACCGTTCGGTTATTATATATATATATATACACATATCTAGTCGTTTTGTAATAATATTTTCGAATGTATTTGTTTTATATAATCTGCATTGTATTAAAAATATTATAGGTACGAGTATTTTAGATAATATTTCGCGGTCGGCGATCGCCGCGTAGTTTAAAAGCGCGTTTTTCATTGTTCGGCGCGTAAAAATATTAAAATTGACGGATTGACCGGCAACCGGTACGTTATTCGTAAAATAACAGATTTATGATTGTTTGCCGTACACGTTCCGTATGTTAATAACCAATGAACCATTCGTGCATAGTACGATAAATAGTAGTGATAATAACGCCGAATGTATACGTGACAGAAACAAAATTTGTAACGTTTTTGAAATACGCGCGTAAAAACCAGGTAATTCGAACGTTCAACGGGCCGAACCTTCGTGAAATGTACACTTGGGCTTGTCTTGGGTGTGATATTTTCGCGCGGCGCAAACGGCACAATATTTCCCGTGGACTAAGGTTTTAGAGAGAGCAAAAAATAAAAAAATAAAAAAACCAAAAAAAAAAAACGTATGAATTTTAATGGATTACATAAGAACACATCCGGCTAATATGGAGCGACGGCCGAGTGCCCGTCCCCGGGAAACCGTCGCGTATTCGGTAGAACAAGGACAGTGTGTCACCGGTTCTGCAAACGGTATTCGCACACGCCATTGCGGACCGATCGCGGTATAATATTAACGTTACCGATCTGGTAATACTGGTATATTTAATACGCGATAAAGAAAATAAAAAAAAAAAACTATAGAGAATATTATCAATATTAATATATATTGTCGCGTAACGAAACGAGGCGGCAAATCGGTAGCGCGTTTGGCGAGCTGACACCGTAGTACAAATGTAAAGGTAGTAGGTCGTTTTTGTATTTTTGTATTTTTTTTTTTATAAATATAGGAAAATCATCGCTTTCTGGCAAAAAAAAAAAAATAAATAATAATAAAACGTGTTGAAACGACGACGGGAGAGTGCCAGTTTGTCGGTATTTCACGACGAAAAAGAAAAATACACGAGAATAAACGTAATAACGAGCCTGTTTTACGTGTTAATTTTGACGAATACCGTACAAATTTAAGGCATTTCAAAACTGAACTTCTCTCAGAATCATTTGTTTTTTTTTTGTTTCTTTCGTTAACAATGACTTATATTTGCGTACAGAAATATACGTAATTCTCTTCTGTGTAGTAAAGGTACGACGTGTCTCTGTTATTTTATTTTATTTTTCTTCACAAAATTACGTAATGCGTATATTACAAAAGCCGATTCGTGCGATTCGCCATAATATTAAACACGAGTGTTCATCGCACTAAAAGGCAAACGACGCGTTATTGATTTTTTTTTTTTTTTTTTTTTTTTTGCTTCTTAAAATTACGTATTTTACAACTTTACTATTAATACGACGACGGCGTGTCGGCGAACCGATCCACTGCAGACACGACGCTGTCCCGAAAACGTATTTTTAAAATTCTCGGACGCGAAAACTCACGCAGTATTGCCCGGCACTTTAGCAACGGACCAACAGTGTAATAAACATAAACATCGTCTAAAAGTATACAAGCAATACCATTTTTTATTTTTATTTTTATTTTTTTTTTTTTTTTTTGTACCACGCCATAATATTTTAATATTAACTTGCTCGCAAACGATTCGTCCCGAATTTGTGAGAGCTCAAAATTTCCTATCGTATTCACGACGACAATTCAATAAGAATCAGATTTGTCGGTTTCCATTTCGTCGCTCCCTCTATTATTTTTCGCCCCGTAGGACTTTTGGGATAAAATATCGATAAATGCTTCTTCATACGACTTTTGCTCGTACATCCTCCACCATAAATATTCCGTGGTCACATTTTTCCTCAGTCCTCGTCTCGCCCCGTGGCCTGCAATCTGATACATTGGCCGACGCGGAGAGAATCTGGAGAAGTCTGGTCTAAACAACTCGAGACTAGAGAAAATTAAAAAAAAAATAATAACTTCGCAATAAATGTGGGACGCTGTCGGAGGTGGGAGGATAGAGGGCAATTTATTTAATATCTGTACGAAACGATAAATCGTTATATGCGAAAAATGACACCGAGCGAAGTTCGGTTAGACATGTGTTTTGATAAATTTAAATTGATAATTTTTATTAATTTTTTTACTAAAAAATAACTTAAAAAATAATAACTGTTCATTGGTCTCGAATTGTTTTGAGCATTGTTTTAGAGCCAAGCAAATTTGTCTACGTACCTAGGTCACGAAATGCTATTGATTTTTAGGATAACTATCACAAAATGTGCACTTTAAACGCTATTATCGAGCGTTTTCTAGAGGCATTTTTATAACCATTTTAATTAGTTTTTTTTTTTTTTGTAGTTGTTTTTGAAACGTTTTCCGTATCTGGTAGGCTCTGAAAGGTTATTCGCTCCAATCGGAATTTGAAATTATGTAATACACCGGCGTGTCGTATTATACACTTGCACGTCACAATAATATATTCTTTTTAAGTACACCAACGACAATAACAAATACAATACTAATATAATTAACGCCTGGACACGATAATATAATATTCGTTTTATCGATATAAAATATTCGATACGTGCGCAGTATGTGCCGCCGCGAGTCGTGTGTCAATTTCGAAACGTATTATTATAGCGTGTTTGCGGTGTATGTGACATATTGTATGACGTGCTCTTTGAAAACGATCACGATAACAATGAAAGAAAAAAAAAAAAAAAAAAAAAAAAAAAATACACGCGGTCTAAGAGAGGACGTGATAGTGTGAAGAATTCAGGGCCGGATTTACCGTGCGAAACTCCGGCGGGCCCGTGGTAAATTAAATTTATTTTGGGCCGATAGAGATACTTAGATATCTCGCTCTTTCTCTCGTTCTCTCTTTTTTTGGCATTCAACCCCGAGATCGGTTTTACAGTCATGTTCTCCATATCCTCTCCGCTCTTCCCCGTTACGCGTCAGTTTCTTCGGGGCCCCGGAGCCGGTCTCGGTCCCGGCGCGTCTTCGACGACTTCTGGTCGAAAACTCGGACGGAACAAATAAAACAACACATACTTCGTATACACTCGTAGAATCTAAACAAAAATGTTAATAACAAATATCCGTTTCGATAAAATAGTACGTGTCTTTTCCGTTTTAACACATGCCCGGAACAAATAGCGTATAGAGAATAAAATAAAAAAAATTAAATCAACAAGTTTGTTCCGTTTCTGGCGACCGAATTCACCTGACAATGTGGTTTTTTTTTTTTTTTTTATACTCAACAATAATAAATAAACGTTATGCTGCGCCACACATTTTGTAATAATTCGTGACAAAACGGTCGTTGGGACTAATTAGTAAGGTGTAAGGCAGTATAGGTATTTTTCAAGTTTCTTCCCTCCGCCCTCTATACAACGATTCACAAAACAGTGGCAGGTGGCGGGTGGCGTTTGTGTTTACGATTTGGTCGGTGGCTATAAAAAAAAAAAAAAAAAAAAAAAAAAAAACCGAAGCAAACATGAGCTGTGACTTTGTCGTATAATAATAATAATAATGATAATTGAGGCTGAGACAATCTAGAGACAATTTAGCATGTTGTTGGTTTTTTTTGGCTTATTAAAGACGTGGTAACTATCTTAATTGAAAATGTGAACTATATATAATATATCAATGAATATTTTTTTATTTTTGATTTTGTGGGCCTTTCTCTTTTAGATCGTTTCCGCGACTTTTTTTTAAAAAAAATTTATCGCATGGTATTTTCGCACGATTTCCATTAGTCAAAATATTTTTGAAAAAATATTTAATTTCGCAACATTTGTTGGTAATTTCGAATGCATTTTGAGCTACTACGGTTTTTCGAGAATTCTATGAACGGTCGCAGATATTACAGTACGTAAAATATTCACGGTCCAACTATAACGATCAATATGTACACGTGGGGGGGGGCTTGTAAACATATATAGATAATTATAAAAAAAAAAAAAAAAAAAACCCCCCGGTAATAGGCCATCGGTGGTATTTTTTTTTTTTTTTTGTCGGTCGTGAATACGTATATTGGCCTACGGGTGTAATAAAATAGGCCTACGTTACCACTCGTTATCCAACGATTGTCGGTGGACCGCGGCCGCGCTCTACGCAACGCACGAACCGCTTGTAAACCGATACCGGCGTAAAATATTTTTTTTTTGATAACGCTACTTAAAAAAATAAACCGATGCCTGCGTAGTTAACCGTACGGGGCGCGTTTAAATAACAATTGTGCAATCGGAGTTTAAGGACCAGTAGTATCGGTACTACGTGTCCCGTAACCACTTAGGTGTTGCCTAAGTCGTTTTAGATAATCGTAACGTGATTGTGAATATTTCGGGGGAACGGTGTATGCGTTACAAATGTACGTGCGGCCCGACCAACGCCCGTATAGTCGTCGTTATTAAAATATTATACGAGGTCTGTTCAAAAAGTACCAGGACAAATGTTAAATTACGGCTAATCTACGCGCGTTAACGTTTCAAATCGTAAATAGATGTGTTGCCCGCCAACGAGTGGATATTTCAAACGAAACCCGAAGTCGCTATCTTATCTCGGTTTAATATTACACGTGGTTAAATCCAGGCGGTTTTTTTTTTTTTTTTTTTTTTTTCGTTCGCCGTTTTCCAACATGTCCGAAATTACCGAACAACGCGTGTGCATCGAGTTTTGCTTGGAACTCGGTAAAAATTATTATGCAACGGAAACGACTAGAACCGCTTTTCGGGCATAGTCCGTTAAGTGATTCCGGGATTGACTTCCGACTTTGTTTTAAACGTTTCAAAGACGATCCACGTTCTGGACGTCATCCAGAAACGACGGTGTGGCGACAATTTGCGAGAAAAAAAAAAAAAATGCGAAACGGCCGCCGCCGCCGATTAACCGTTCGTCAGTTAACAAAGCGAATCGCAATTGAGTCTCGTCGTGGAATTTTACAGGGAAGTGTACAGATTGAGAAGGGTCGCGCTGCCAAATTCGTTTCCGCGATTGTTCACCGGCACATTTCGGTTCGTGAATGTTTTTCGGGCTGATAATAAAATTGCCGCGGTCTCTCCCGGTTCTCCAGATCGGGCCCCGTGTGAACCATTCCCTATTCCCATAAGACTAAACGCAGAGCTTTAGCATTTGGAACAGTTGCGCAGAGGACTTTTGGCAAACGGGGCAATATCGCGCCGGAATCACTCTGCGCGCCGTCCGGATGTGATATTTTCGAATAACGCGTACACATCATTTTTGTAATTGTTGAATACAATACAAAACCGTGGTACGTTTCGAACACGCCCCGTGTAATATGATGTCCGCGGCACCGCGGATTTTACGACGTCGGGCGGGAGCGCGCACACGTATTAATATAATTCCCGTCGTGGGTATTCCATTTACGGTGTTTTCGTGTAGACACAGGACGGCCCGTTTTCGACAAAACGCCGGTCGCCCTCCGCGCGCGCGCTCGCGACCGCCGAGATAACGCGCCCGGGGAGATAACGTTTGGGCGGTGCGTTCGAAATCTACGGCCGTGTATTATTTGCTCCGCGACGAGGAGCTTAAATACTACCGACATAATATTATATTATAAATAGTACAATGCAGTTCGTCTAGTGTCAACAAATCGACGGGATTCGACGACGCCGCGTCGAGACAAAAAAAAAAAAAAAAAAAAAAAACCAAAGAAAAATACCTCCTGAAGATAATAATTACAATATATATGTATCGTCTTTTGTACATAATATATTATGCAGCCGTCGGCGCAGCAGCGTTTTTTATGACAAAAAAAAAACAGAAACGCTTGTGTGTTAACAACTCTACCCCCGGTATCCGATAAATCGTATACGAGACGATTCGAAAAATTTCACTCTACCGCACCGAGATACGATTGTCTGCGCTCTTTGGCACCGCTACGGTATAAACGATTAACCGCCAAAGTTAGGCAACGATAACTTTGAAAAGATTTCTAAACAAAGATAAACGACAGTCGAATAAAATGTATCTAGATAAAGATAATAAAAAAAAAAAACCCATTTATCCGGATGAAAAACAAATACAAAGTTTATATTTTAATAATTTTCCTATATATATATATATATATATATATTATTTTCAAAAATTAATTTATATTTTAAATACAAAAGGTTTTTCCCGATTATCGAGAAAAATACAACAAAAATCGTAAAATTACCTCCTCGATACATGCAAATCCAAACAAGATTTATGTTAACAGACGGAAAATGATAAAAAATAAAACACACTTCAGTAAAACCGCCGACACCTTAAATTTAACCAGATAAATCATAAAAGTTATGGCTATGTTGATTATTGGTTTGTTATTTTTAAATTTATGTAATTTGTTTGTATGGCAATTGTTTAGAAAATAGCCCTAGGAAAACCCTTCTCGCCTTTAAACTTTGTCGAACTTTAAAAGCGTTCGAACACTGCGTTCGACGTAAACGCCACAATTTACGTCATAGGCGTAAAATAGGATAAAATAGGAGAGGCAGTGCCCCCGTTGATATTCAACATACAACACTGCAACTACTATAGATTTGTTAGTATTCTAATTTCTAATTTCTCAGTTAATTGTGTATACCGACTCGCGGGTTTTATAAACTATTAGAGTCTCTGTGTGTTTTTTTTTTTTTAAATATATTTAACGTTTGTTTATTTCGATTTATTCAATGATACAACTGTGATACAACTTGCACTAGTATACAATAAAATAATTGAATTTCTAAGTTTTCACGGTTTACGTTCAAAATATTACGCGATTTGCGGTATCGCGGACAGAGGCGGCGCGAACGCCGGTGTGTCGTCGTGCCCTCAAGTTCCACAAACCTCGGCGACGAAAACGTCCCGAGAACACGCGGATTCGCCGGGCCAACATAATTGTATAATATGTAAACGTGTTTGAATGGTTTTTAATGCGCGGTTACCGGCGTTGAAAACGTTTACGATAAAATCACTATCGAATTATTATTGTTGTAAACCGATAACATATATATATATATATATATGTATAATAATATTGTGCGTACACAAAAAACGATTCGGATCGCGACTTTTTATATGCGTTTTCAACCCGTATTCGATTTACTATACTCGTATTACACGAAATCGATTATTATAATATTGTTTCGCCGTCTCTCTCTCTCTCTCTCTCTCTCTCTCGCACACCCCTCGTCGGGCTATAATATAATATTACGCACGTCTATGCAAAAAAATTTACAATAATTATTTTTATTGTCGTCGCCGCGCGCCGTCGGTACTTTTTTTTTTTTTTCTCTACCGTATTGTATTTTATTACTATTATCGTGCGGTTATTTTTTTATTTTTTTTTTTTTATTATTATTATTAAACGGAATAATTATATTATAATACGAGCGAATTCGATATAAATGTATATTTTTTTTTTTTTTTGTTAATATTTTGTTTGCAGAGTTTGCAGCGCGCGCCCATTGTTCGGGAGACACCGATTGGAAAACCGCTGAACGGGACTTAACCGTCCGGCGGCGTTTCTTAGACATCCGACAGTATATTTTATATTATTTTCACGAGAAACGCGTCGTAAAAAAAAAATATATATATATATATATATATTACACGCACTGTCGGCATCGTTTTTAAACATTTTGTATTATTTTTTTTTTATTTTTCGTCGTCAAAAATTCGTGTACAACAATTAAAATAATAGTAAAAATAATACCAACTCATCGGTCGTCAGTGCCCGTTTACCGAATACGTTCTTCCGAACTTTCTTATTCTACAGGGTGCGGCAGAGCCGACTGATGGGTTAAACGAACTCGTTAGTTTGTGATAGGATAAGAGCGGGCCTTAAATAAGCGGTACATTTTGAATTGCACGGTTATGCCGTTTTTATTCGTAATCGTGGTCTGGACAGGTGTACATCGAGGTTTCGTCGTTTGCGCGTATTTTGATAATAATTATTCCGTGATTGCTACACAAAACGATTCTCGTATACACTTCGGCATTCCACGTGCAGAATCTGTTCCTTCTGCTTACACTGTAAAATTGTGGATACGGCATTTGAAAGAAACTGGAAGTACCCTAAGTAGACTTGGACACGGAGCACCCAAAACGGTAAGAATCCCTGAAAATGTGCAGTTGGTTAGAGAGTCAATTGAGCAGTCACCAAGACGCTCAGCCCGGAAACACGCTGTAGCTTTGGAAATCTCAGACGGTTCTTCACGAAGATTTATCATTCCATCCCTATAAATTAATGCTTGTCCAAGAGTTAAATGCTAGTGACTACGGCAACCGTAAAAATCTCTGCCAGCAAATTCTTCTGCAAATTCCTTCGATATCAATAGAATTTGTCTGTAGCGATGAGGCCAATTTTCATCTTTCTCGAACTGTAAATAAACAAAATTTTCGATACTGGGCTACAAATTTAGTCTTTCACTAAAAGTTTATTTTAATCATATTTTTGGTTTAAGGCCCCTGCAAACTCCATGAAATTTTCGTCAAAAACGCCTAATGACGCCCGTCAAAAATTGAGGTACTTACTGTGATTCAATTTTAAAAATGTAAAGACGAATGAGTTTATAAACAATTTCACTTTACATCAACCAAAGCATATTCTGATAGTAACATTTTTTATTTATTACCTATTGAAAATTGACAAATCTGTAAAAAAAAAAAAAATGTCCAATCTTTTATTTTCGTAAATACTTTGATCAAATCGAAAAATGCTCCGGCCTATGAAAAGTAATCTTGTATATGAATTCAAACAAAATTTCAATTTCAAAATCGGACTACTGTAAGTACCGACATTTTTGTCAGGCGTATAGCTACGTAAATAACGTAAATGTGTTATCATTAGGATTGTCATTAAAAAGTAAAAACTAATTTTAAAATTTCACAAAATAGAAGAAAATCTGAAACACCCATTTAGACAGGGACATTAAGAAATTCATTCATATTGTTTACAATGTCAACGATTCTTCTGTGTTCGATCATTTCGAGTTTTGCTTCAATATTCAACATCAAAATTGTATGTAATTACTTATACCAATGTATTTTGTGAATGGGGTTTAGACCCTAGGGATTTTTTCCATTCCCCCACCCCGTAGTTTTTTTGCGCCTCTGGTTTTGTGCGTTTTAAAATACCGACTAAACGTAACGAAATGTTAAATCCTACAAGCATATATTTTACCGCACAAGCGTGAACAATACCGTTTTCGTTTCAAATACCACAGTTAAGTTTTTATTTTCGTAGGATGCCTATAATATATAGAGATTTCTACTTTTTTTTTTTTTTTTAATGCCTCTATTGCCATTTTAAATTCGGAGGGTGTCAAATGAAGCTTTAACTAAGATGGTTATTTATTTATTTTTTTCCGGTAAAACACTTGTTCGGTTAGTAAATTTATTAAGCCAATTTTTTCACGGTGTATCTTTAAAGTTGCCGGTTTTTCTGCTTGATAGTACCTTTTAAGTTGGCATTTTTTTTTCAAAATTGTAAGTTCTATGGTCGACTATGATAGTTAAAAAGTGTGTCCATCGGAACTGAAAGTGTGTAATAATTTCGAATTATTGTTTTCTTCTTTTTACCAAATTAGCTTTGTTTTCATTTCGTTTGCGTGATGTTTTAATTTTCTTATTTTTTTTATTATTTATTTATTAATACGACTAAATGTACCAAAATGTTTCTTAAAAAAAAAAAAAGTTATAATTTATTAATTGTATAATAGACGGTGGCCTATTGCAGTGACATTTGATGCTAGATTAATCTAAAAAACCGTACGAGCGGCTGTGAGATTTTGGAATTTTTTTTAGAATATTATTATTAATTTGTTGTTTGGGCCAAAAGCGATGCCAAGTTAGTTTTTTTATTACATTTTTTTTTTATCATTATTTATTATTGAACGAGTTCCAGATTCGTATTTAGCTGTACATAGTTTTTTTTTTATTATTATTATTATAATTACTATAGATAAACGCAGTTTTATTTCAGGCCTACAATATTCCAATTGAATTAAACTCGTATTGTTTTTGCCGTCCTGTTTAGCTACAGTTTGATATTTTTTTTATCTGAATCGTGCGTTATTTTTTTCTTCGTATTTTTTGCAACCGAGATTTATAAGAATATCGTATTATTAATACGTATCAATAGTATATGTAACAATATATACTTATTAAACACGAGATAATGAACATTATTGTCGATCAGGCATTCAAAATTCCCGATATTATGTTGCTCAGATGTGTATTTGTGATAGTATGAAATCTAAAGTGCCCGTCATACGGACAATGTGCATTTTTTTTTTGTTTTTTCATACGACCACGTGGGAAACTGCTAGAGCAGAAATCATAAGTTAAATCCCCCCTCCCCCCTATTATTGGTTACACGATTGACATGACGTGTTTTATTTTTTATATTTTGTTTATTTTGTATACTGGGGTATATAATATTATAATAAAATCGATAAGTGTTTCGAACAATATTTATGTTATTATTAAAAAAAAACTTAAAACCATAAAAATCTCACGTCGCCCGGCACAAGAGCCTGGCCTACTTGTTGATCTAAACCCGATATTGCTCCAAATGAGTTAATGTACACCTTGAGACTAGTCGATGAAATATCAAGCCGGGTTTAAATATAAAGCAGAGAGAAAAATTTTAAAATCACGTCGATCCCGTTCGTTGGCATTCGAATCGTAGTGATAAAAAATTCAAATAGTTAATAGTTGGTACTATTTTTTTTTTTTTTTTTAAGTTACCTATGTTGTGTTATTTCCGTTAACCCGACCAAATGCACGAGTACATCACCAATAAACCGTCTTTAGTTTTTTTTTTTTTATATAAATTAGTTATAAAATGAATAATATTTTTAGTTGAAATTTGCGTTTTTTTCTTTTTTAAAGAAATAAAAATTATATAATAATATATTTATTATAAAGAACGATTAGCGTTCATCATCGAATTGTAACGCGGAACTAAAACAAACATATCGTGTAGAAGGTTCGTTGAAAACACAGGACTCTAAGGAGCCCAAATAAATGACGATCCTGTTCTAAAACACATGACTGTCGGACAATCCTGAATTTCATCTTGAGATAAAATAAATAAAATTATGTCGAGAAAGCCTTTAAATATACAGTCAATAATATCATATGACTATCGTGGTCGACATGACATTACGTAACCGATCCGACCATGTCAAATTTTTGTGGATACGTGGTTCTACAACGTCCATTTTTATACCATACTATTTTTATTTATTTTTTTTTAATTGTCGTTTATTCGTGCGAAAATCAGCATTATAGTTAAACGAAAGTACAGCATAGACATATAATACTATAAGCCGCTAATAGAAAGACAATTATTGAACTATGATATACATGAGAGAGAAAATACTATAAAAGATATTCTCATGGAAGAGTTAATTAAAATGTTTGTTTTTTTCAGTTGAATTGTATTTTACGCGAGATATCATAGACTTATATACTAAGGTATAGTGTAAAAACTGTGTATATACTGTAAAAATGTTTTCAAAAAACCATGTGTAAATGTTCCATACTAGCTTAACCACAACTATAACAATTTTTAACCGTTCTAATCGGATCCATCGAACGAATTAGGTAACTAAAAAAAAAAAAACCCAAACACGGTTTATCCGCGAATCAAATATTAAATTCTGTACTCTGTAGCGTCAAAAGATAATTTGCGTTTTAATTGAAATTAATTATAGTAAATGATAAGTAAATGGTAAATAAATATCACACTATTTTACCGTGGAAGAAACAGATTAATTTTTTTCTTACTGCCATGAAAAAATCTCTTCAGAGGCAGCCTCTCTCGCAGACATATTTATTTTGAAAATGTGTAAAGTGTAAAGCAACCTATAGTGTCTCTAATGTAAGACGACTTCCTATCATGTCATTAACTCATTCTTATTTACTATCCCCTCCCCTTAATTATTGCTTATTATACCCGTTATATAGATTGTAATTATTTTATTAATAAAGAAGTATAAAAAAAAAAAAAATGTATAGTATAATTTATTATTTAGTATTATATGTCTACGAAGAGTTTGGTTACCGATGCCGGTGCGAATTTTGAAGTATATTGTATTATAACGATTTAATAATAATATAACTGGTCTCGGTATTATCGTAGAGCTCGTTATAATTATTATCGTTATTGTGCACGTGCGTGTTGCCTTTATACCGGAAGTGCAAGTTTATCTCGCGGCAACGATAGACGAAACGTGTTTTTTATTTTTTTTTTTTTTTTGTCCGATTGACCGTGTCAATAGATAATAGCCGACGACGCCGGCGGATTCGCGCGACGATTTCTGCAACGCGAATAGTAAATACAAATATAAATACACGTATTGGTAATAACAATAATAATAATAATACGTATAGAAAAAATCGTTATAAAACGGCGGGAGACGACAAAAAAAAAAAAAAAATAGGAAAGAGATCGGCGGACGATCCGACCGGCCGAAGCGGCGTCGGCGGCAGCGTCGGCGTCGGCGTAAGCGGAAGAATAAAAAAAAAAAAAAAAAAAAAAAAAATCATCGTATTAATAGTATCGGTGTAGTAGTGGTTTTATAGTACGAGTAATGGCAAGTCGTAATTATATATGGCGCGCGAGCGGCCAAGGTTCGTCGGACCGAAAATAATATTTATAAATCGCGAACCGATAAAATGTAGATCGTACACCGCGCGCGGTAACTGCGAACCTCCTCTCCCGACCGTGTCTCGTTGTAACCATAAATTGTTTTGATGAAAACGAGACGGAAAAACTAAATTATTATCGTCGTTTTTATTATAAATATCGATATTTTTTATTATTATTATTATTATTATTATTATAAAGAAAATTACATACTAGTACGTTTATCGTTTGGAGCGTATTCGCTTCGATAAGTCGGGACGACCACTTCGGGAACGGGTTAAAATTCTGGACAAGGCATTTTATAGTTTTACAGCGTCGCCTCTACGACCGATGCTTGAAGTTGTGTTTTTTTCGGCTGTCCATCGACGAAAATATTCGTTTGGCAGGTGCGTTCGAAGCGGGCAAGCACAGAACACACTCAACGATTTTCCGAAAAACGGTCTTGCTTAATGTTTTTTGTCTCGAAAGTGCTGAAACGCTCGTGCCAACGATGCTCTCGGCCTGTTCACCCGAGAATTCTGAATTCCACTCCTGCGCTTTTCTCAGATACATATAATAATATAAGCGTAAATTCGTCAATTACCTCTCCGCAGTGTCCTTTTCAGAACCGATTCGAAACCTAACCCCTTTTCGATTAGCACTTGCATTGACTTCTGTACTTCTGCCCACGTCGGGACTGTTTTCAAATCGTCCCGTTGAAATATCTGCACTTCAGACTGACTGTACGAAGTTCACTGCTGAAGGTAATCGTCAAAAAAAAAGTATGTAATCACCAGCGCCCGATAACCGACGACGTTTAACTACAAACCCGGCCAACCGCCGTGTACACAGTTAAATTTCCTTTTTTTTCTTTGTTCACCTTCTGAAAACGAGGCATTTTTAGGTCCCGAAGATTCCTCGGGGGACAACGGGACGGCGGTACGAAAAATGAGACTTATGGTCACCTTATGTATACCGGGGCGGGTGAAAGAAATTCCGGCCATTTTCTCGTATTGTATACAGTGTTGTGCGCGATAAATGTAGATAAAAAAAAATCTTCTCGTCGTCTTTTCATCTCGTCTATAGAAATAAAACCAGCCGTCGACCGGACGTATTTACGGGTAATAATCGAATGTTTGAACAAATATTAAGTACGACCTAACGTTTTCTATTAAAATGTATTAATTTATCAATCAATATATTTATTGTATGCATAATACCATATAATAATATGTGTATATTTTATAATTTACAACGCAATATATGTAATATTTAATGTTAATTTTCAATAAATCAATAAATCGGTAAGTCGTAAAAAAAAAAATAATAATAATACTTTACTATTTCATAGGTGTTACAGGTTTGGTAAAAGTCGTTAAAAACCTAAAAACCAAACAATTATCTGGTTTTTTTTTTTCTCTATAGATAATATTTGATTAGTATATCTCTTATCTTCTCGGAATAATTTTTAAGTTGTCTGTGCACAACACTGATTTTAAATACATAATATAATGCATTATAGAGTAATAAGTCATAGAAAAAAAAATAAAAAAGTTAAAATTGTATTATTAATCATACATCTTACGATAAACCGTTTGTCCAAAGTTCCGTGATTTTTACGAGTTCTATCCAAATCCGAAGTTTATACGACTATAAAAAAAAAAAAAAAATGGTATCTACGGATTTTCGATATTTTTATATGGCCATGAAAACAAACATTAATGAACTTCGTGTCAAATATTTTGGATATTTATGAGAATATAAGTATTCGGTGAAAATGTCAGGTCTTTCTATAGTTATTTTAAACTGAAACAACAAAATAACAAAATCGAAAATAACAGCTAAAGCCGTTATTGCTTAAATATTCCTGTTTCCCCAACCCCCCTAGTATTTGTTTAATTTATAAAAAATATTTATTTTATTTCATAATTATATTATATTTGTATAAATTGTATTTTAGTCAAATGTATCAAAGGTCTGAAATATAAACATGAAGAATAGAATATCATTACACTATTAGAGACTTCGGTATGACGTTACTGTAAACTTTACAGTGTAAAGTATTTAAATAAATTACAATGTTTAATTTGAATTATCAAAATATCGTATACAGTACCAACATACATTATAAAATAATAGATAAAATATTTAATTTACTATAGTATAATGGTACATCAAATACACAACAATTTTTTTTATTTTTATTATTATTATTCTATAAACGTACAATATGGAATATTTAAAAAAAAAATTATCATATTATTTATCTAGACAAAAAGTTTCTGATTATTTATCTAGACAATTATTTTAACAATTATCCTTATGCAGATATATTAAAATAAATCTTTATACGGCCACTATCAAAACGTTTAATTTATAAAACCGAAACGTATATAAGTTTCGTATACTAGTTTATAATTAAAAAAAAAAAAAAAAAACCATTAGTTTTGAAACTAACTAACGTTTCAACGAGAAACCGTATTCCGGTTCAGAACAATAATACGAGTAGTAGTATCCGTGTAGTATTTAACAAAACGTTAATAGATTTGAAATTATTTCTCTGTCGATTTTTCATATTCATACGAGGAAAATTGCTGTAACAGAGAATTCTAATCGCCCGGTGTATACATAATATTATATTATAAATCGGACTTTGGCGATGGCGGCGGCGTTGCGGAAGTATTAAATAGGAATTCCCTGGCGTCCGGCCACGCACATAAAAAACAAAAAAAAAAAAAAATAAAAATAAAAATAAAAAAAACATACTCACGTACAATCGCACACACATAACTTCGGGTAAAGACAAACACTTGGACTTTGGCCACACGGCGGCAGGTCCTCGCCCTTTCCGCCCGCTCCGGGTATACGAAATTCCGTTACCGGCCATACCATTTCCGGGCCGCTGTAAAATAATATTGTTACCTATTACACGCGTTATAATCGTTTTTTTTTTTTTTTTTTTTTTTTATTCCCCGACATTCGTACACCGACGAATAACCTTATTGGTTTTTACAATGATGTATTTTCGTATTATTATTATTAATATATATATATATATATATATATATATATTTTGATGTTGTTCTCTCTGTAGAAACAACTTTTCTACGATAAATAATGCTCCGATCGTCTACATCACGTACGGTTTCTGATAGAAAATGCTGTTTAGTTGGTGTATTGAGAATGTCGTTTTTTTCCTCCCCTTTGTAGTTTTAAGAAATAATCAGTTTTTAAAAAAAAAAACCGGGAATGCTTATAAACATATTATATTTAATAATGGTTTCCGACAGTTTGGATTTTGTTGTAATTCAGTTGAAAATATTACCGTGTAGACCTCACATTTTCATCGAATACTTACACTAGTGCTTTCTAGACTAGACGCAATACGATTTTCAAAACGTTCTGACGTTTTTGAAATTATTTATAGCTATTTGAAATTGTCTGGTCTTTTTTAGTTTTTATTTGGTTTTATTTGGTAAATAACATTTTTCTGACTTCTCAAAAATGCTTGAAAAACTATTTGATACAAGGTTGAGCATAAATTGTTCTTATGGCACCGTACAAATATCGAAAATCCGATTTCCGTTAGAAGCGTGTTGAGTAGAAATTTTGATAAAAATCTTAAAAATAACGGAATTTCGGACTTTTTATTTGGATAATATATATATTTTGTTTTGCTCTTTAAAAATGCTCAAATATTTGAAAATATCCGTATCGTAAAATATCCGACTTGAGAATGTTACGCGTATCGAAATTATTATTTATTTGGACAAATATTTTCTTTCTGAATGTCAGTTTGATAATTTAGAAGATACGATACGATAATGATTGTGGCATTTACTATAAATCACTTTGTACTCATAGATAATCGGAGGTTTGTGATAAAAAAAAAATTTAAAAAAACAATTTATCCTGTATGCTGAATAATATATTATTATTATAGCCGTCTCGCTCCCACGCTATTGTGTAGAATTTTTTTTTTTTTTTTTAATAATAACTATTTTATATTTCATCCGTGTCGCCGAGGTAACCTAACCGTGGCAACCCTGGTAACCCAACAAATAATTAAAACGAATTCAATTTTCGTAATACAAGACCCAAAATTCCGTGCGAGTCTCCCTATGCCCCCTGGGCGGGACTGACACTAAATTCCTGGTGATTGTTTTGAATGGACCCGATTCGTTTATCGAATGCCCTGGTTTTTTTTTTTTATAATTATTATTATAAAATTGAGACGAAGTTCTTGTATGAAGATTTTCGCATTTTAATCAAATTCAATAAAACGGATTCAATAAAGCCCACCCCCCCCCCCCCGTGAGTGAACCGTTATTTAGGGGTAGATTATTCAGGAGGGCGCGGGAAATTGACAGCAACCTTCAGCGTGTTTCGAATGTCAAGCGAAGACCGAATTCTATCGAGACCGGAACGAAACTGTAAATTCATAGAAAAGAACGCGGAAACATATTTTTAAATTTATTTATGGTGGCCGAAGAAGAAAAAAAACGGTATATTGATAACAAACGATTTTAGACGGGCCACGATGGCATTTGTATTTTTTTCATCATTCATTTTAACCTGTCGGTCAAAGCTCGAAACTAATAACGACCGATCCATATTATCGGCCACAGTGGTTCTAAATAAAAATATACTCGTATAGATAATAATATACACGGGGACGACAAAACGTACGTAAATATTAACACGTCGAACCGGTGGCGTATTTACGGGCGGAGATGTGTAGTCGACACGTTGACTTTTTATCAACCCCCCCGGAGTCTTTTTTTTTCTTTTTTTTTTCGTCTTATAATCAATTCGCGTTACCGTATTTCGTAATCGGTGTGTTATCAATAGTAAACCCGGGTCTCGTATTGTTAGCGATTATAAAACGATTTGAAATCCATTCAATTGAGAATAGAAAAAATTATATAATTTGATACGGCCCAAAAAAAAAACCCGTACTTCCAGTACGGATATTATTTTGTAACATAATTTTTAACTTTATTGTTCAGAAAAATAAAGAATTTAATAGTAAAAAATGATAAGTACCGAAATAAGTTTGTTGTAAACAGTACGGACGGATCGAACGGGCAGAGTGGCAGAGTAACTGGATGCATTCGGTATTTTTTTTTTATATTTTCCCCCCGATCCTCAAAGAGGAAACCGTAAATACGCCACAGCGGTGCCGAACGACGAACAAACTGACGAAAATGAGAAATAAACGACGTATAGAGAGAAAGAGAGTGAGAGAAAAAAAAAAATAATAATAATAATAATAAAAAATGCCAGCGTGCCAGCGCGTCTTCCGATAAAAATAACAAAATACCGTATTGGGGGGTCGGTGTGTCGCGGCGTGTAGGTGCAGCAGGGGCGGCGGCGGCGGCGGCGGCGGCGGCGGGGGGGGGCGGTCGGCGGCGGCGGCGGCGGGGGGGGGGGGTGGCGGGACGACGGAATTCTTTTCGTATAATATATTCCGACGCCGCCCGTACGTTATTATATTAAACGGGCTTCTGGGAAAACGTATACGTAGGTAAGTATAATAATACTCTCGTCCCCCTTTTATCGTTATTATTATTATTATTATTATTATTATTATTATTATTGTTATTTTCGTATATATCGCCACCGAATCCGCCCGGTTTCGATAATGCGCGGGTCGGAACCGGTTTTTATATATATATATATATATAATCTCCCCGCGTTTTGTATATTACAAGGAACTATATAATAATACGTACCCGCGGTACGCCGGTATCTGTGTAAAATAATCTCTCGGTCCCCCGGACTCGCGAGCCCCGCGGGATTCCCGGCCGCGGCCGGACAAAAGAAACCGGGGGCCAGGCCGCGGACGCGCAATATTTCATAGCGTCGCGGGGTCCGGGGACCGGCGGCGGCGTTGGCGGGAGGGGGACAGGTGTTCTCTCGGGTGTACCTGTCCCGCGATATTATTAATATAATAATATATTGCGCCCGGTACAGGCATACGCGATAAAAATTCATATATATAATAATAATAATAATAATAAGAGAGAAAGAGAGAAAAACCGAAATGATATTATACGAAACGCTCAATAACAATCTCGCGGCCTGAGTCGCACATTTTATTATAATATTATTATTATTATTATTATACTTACCGGCACCTATTTATTTTTTTGATACCTGCGCGTTTATCGTATTGTCGTCTCCGTGCCGCCGAGATAATATATTACGGGGTCCCGGTAACGCCCCCCCCCCCAACGCCCCGGTACCGCTGCGGCCGGACAGCGGAGGGGAATAGAAAGAAAGAAAAAAAAAAAAATCAAATCCCTAATTGCGAATCCCGCGGCGTCGGCGGCGGCAGCGTACAGAATCGTTTCGTTTTGTTTTGTCTTCGGTCCGCGGAATTTCGAGGTCGACCCGTTTCCACACCCGTCGCGGCGCGTCGGCGGCGGCGGCGGCGGCGGCCGGGGTTCATCCGGACCGCGGTCGCGGTTACGGTTACCGGGTTTCGGGAGGACCGCGTGCGGCGCGATTCTCCGAAGTCCCGGGGACACTCGTATAAATAAAACGTGGCCGACGGCTTCTCGGCGCGCGCGCGTGCATAACGTAAATACCGTACCCCGTCGTATATACAAGTTGTACGCGTATTATAAAAAAAAAAATAATAAAAAAAAAAAAAACCTACAATAATATTGAACCGGGTCCGCCGACAGACCCGGCGACCGCGTTTAACCGCGGCCCGGCGCCGGATCCGCGTTGGCGGCGGGTGAGCGCGGAGGAGTGGGCGGACTTTCGGTAGTCGGATACAGACTTTTAGTACGGGTAAATAACCGAATTCGGTATACGGCGCGCGTACATTTTTTTTTTTTTTTATATTTATTTGATTACATACCATCTGTATAATTTTTTTTTTTTTTTTACAATAAGCGCGTTTGATATTTTAAATTTTTGGCACGGTAAATTCGATTAAAATGAGTTACCCCGTAGCAACACTTTTGACTTGATATTTTCCTATTTTATTTGTTTTTTTTTTTTTTTTTTTTTTTTTTTTTTTAAATTTAAGTCGAGTCTCGGCACCAGTTTCTCTTTAGCCTTCTCGGTGGATTACCTGGATTTAAGGCAAGTATTAGAGGATTTGGACGGTCCGCCAGGCGTGCGCGAAAGAATTTGTAGGATGAAGTGGCTACTCCGGTGACTGTTGAAATCTGTGTGTAGGGTACGATTTGAGACATAGAATGGGTGCCATTGGTAATAATTCGTAATGAAAAGATTGTATTTTATAGATATTCGATTTTTCTATTGTTGCGCACACGCGTAGATAATATCGTCGGGATTTTTTTTTTTACTATCGGGGACGGGGGTGTTTAAATTTTATATTAAAATAAAACTTGCGGCCGCGTCGTGGTATGGGGTTGTCCTTGACGTCCTTATCACATAACAAATTCTAGATTTTTCTCGCGGACCGTCGCGTTTAAATTCCGTATAAATTTCAAACACCGGCTAGGTTACCATCACGACGGTATGGGCAGTACCGGCTTCAGCTGTTTCAGCGACCAGTGCAAGAATTGTTCTGGCGCCCCCGTCCCTCTTAAACGCCTTAAATACATAATATACACGGGCGAAATAGCAAATGTGTAAAAAAAATATGTTAAAAAAATATCTAAATTTATTTTTATTTTTTTTTATTTTTTTTTTTTTGTCTACCTAGTCGATAGAATTAGAGTGGACAACATTGCATGGATTTTAATTATAATTTTTACGGCCTCTCGTGTGCCCTTTTGAATTTGGCGCCTGTACCGTCGCACGTATCTAAAGCCGACGGCATAAAAGACAACCACCAATAACCATTACCGAATATTTCATGTAGTAATATAAACACGATAAATAATAATATTAAACGTGAAATAGAATCATCAAACTACACATTTTTATAAAAAAATAAAAAAAAAAACCCCGAAACATTATTTAGTGTATACTTAATTTATTTCTGCCTTGAATACGGCCGAGGAGAGAGGGATTTTTTTACATCCAAAACACCTCCCTTAACTACGCGTCTGGTAATATGTACGCGGATAGGATTGATCGAGTAATTTCGTAAAAATAATAATAACAGTAAAAGTACTTTTTACATAAAACGTAATGTATATAAATAATCGATAGACAACATTAAATGTACGCGTGTACATAACGTTGTTTAATTAGTTCTTATCTGAATTTAAAAAATCGCCAGGTTGCATAGATAATAGCGGATTGATAAAATATATTTCTTTACCATAAACCACCACACGACGTACCGCATTTAATTGTTATAGTGACAACTATATCCTTCTGGAACAGTAATAAGTACCGGATATAATAACAATTAAATATAGAAATGTTCTATGTAAGTATCGCCGTACCGGTAGATAACTTATACATATGGAACGAAAAATGGCATTATTATTATTATGTGTACAATCAGAATATAATAATTTATTATCATTAATTTAGAGATATTTTGCCACGTTTAGCGATCTAAGTCTACCTCGCGACAAAATGTTTACTCATCGTTAGTTTTTTACCCGTCGATTCGTCGTTATTTTATTGATTACGGTGTAGATAAGATGTATTATGATACCGGACCTTTCGTAAATATTATAGTATTATTATATACGCGTGGTGGTAAGGAATGTCAATTTTAAAACGTGTTTCATGTAATGAAACAAAAGTATGTAAAAATATATACTAGATATATAAAAAAAAATTGTGCATTCCTTTGTTTTTTCCACCTCGTAATCGTCCGTGATCGTATTAAAATTAACGCGGGCGATACGTGAAATGAGAAAACATAGCCACTGGGCCCAGTGCGGGTAGTATAATATTATTGTACGCCAAAACGGAATATATTCGAATTTTATTAAATCATAAACGTCTATCGCAGTACTAGTACAATACTACAGTATTTGTAGTAAATATCGGGACGGTATCAAAGAGATGCGTTCCGTATTTTTAACTCCTTGTTCTTACATATTTCCGTAAGGTTTCCGACGCCCGTATAACCAAATACGCGTACAAACAAAACGATGTAGGTAACAGTAAACCGCGTACCTACAGGATTAACGGTTATTATTGTAATTTTTTTTTTATTATTATTATTATTATTATTTAACTTTTCCGTATTTACGAAAACGTCAAAATACGATACGATATTGCTGCACGAGCCGCGATCGATATACAAATATATTATATAAATATACACGGGTAATACCGCAGGTCTGTGACAATACTAAATGCGGGTAATGTCGGCAAACGAACGTTATCGTCGAGCAATTATATTATAATATAATAACTTTATCGTCGATGCACGGTAATGCCCGGTGTTGTGCAGCTCGTACCGCCGGACAATCCACGGAGGAAGACGTCTCGAAGATCGTCTCAGGACGGCGGAATGGCCAGCCAGCCCACGGTGCCGACGTGAAACCGATTGAGCATTTGTGGGACAAACCCAAACGGAGGGTCGGAGGCGGAAATCCGTCCTCAACTACCATCGACGAGCTCAAGATTGCGCTGATAGTGGAGTGGAGTGGGATTCCCCGAGACTCTGTCAAAACCCTAATAAGGTCTAGGAAGAAACGAATGCAGGCAGTTGTAAAGACAAGAGGAGGTAATACCAAGTATTGATCAATACGTTTTTTTTTTCAATAAATTTATTTTGTTTGAATTTTTTATTGTAATTTAATTTTAAGTTTTCATAATCATGCATTTTTTTTTTGCGTTTTAATAAAAAATGCATTATATAGAAAAGAAAAAAAATACTAAACACGTATTTTTATTTTTTTTTAATTTTATTATGTATCTGTATTAAGGTACTTATATGATCATGTAATTCGGCCGTTTACCGTTGAATTCGGTAATATCCTGTGTAATTGCCGTGATAAAAAAAAAAAAAAAACCCCACCAAAAAAATATTTAAAAGATTAATAGATGTTTAAAAAAAGTGTATTCAACATATTCAATATGACGATTTTTTTTTTTGGCGAGCCGATTATCGTTCTATCGCGCTGTGCGACATCATCCTAGAACTAAAATCCCAATAAACGACACCCGTTAAATGGACAGTTAATTGTCTTTAGTAAAGAAAATAGCATTACCATCATTATGTAAAAAAATTATTTTAACACGTATTTTATTATGTTACTTGTGCGGACCGAACCCGAATTATATATAAATATAGTATAGGAACAAAAAAATAAAAAAAGTTGAGAGCCAAACATCCGTATGATTAGGTTATTAAACCTGACTGAATATTTCAGTATAAAATAACGGACGTGATAAACGTGAGCAATGTTACTGAATATAATGAAATCTTTAAATTAATTGCAAATTTCAGAAAATGATTTTTTTTTTATTCTTTTTTTCTTAACTGACTTTTTCGCTTTTTTCCTGATGTAAACATTTAGACCGGTATTTTATAAACGAGAAGAGGCCATGTCTTAATATCAATAGTGATGAAAAACATCTAATTTAAATGTTGAAAAGTCTAATGGTTCAAAAGAAAAGTAGTTTTTTGTGTTTCCTGAAAAATTGTAATTTTCAAAGACGAACCCTTTTCGAAATTTACAATTCAAATAAATCTAATTATGATTTGAGTTAAGATTCACCGCAGTAAGTATAACTTGTCGTTATATTCGTTTCTCTCCTGCAAAAAGTCATTTAGTGGGCTAGGATGTTTTTATATGTTAATATATACAGAAACAAATGAAACATCATTGCAATCAAAAAAAAGATTCGGAGCTGAGCTTGGTTAACTACGGGTAACCTTGAATAACTATATTATATTAGTGTTCTCCCCCCCCTTATACCCGAGGTAACTCAGAATTCGACCAAATTTAAAAAAAAACCGTAATTTCCCTGGTGCGATGTGGACGATTTGAAGCGTTTTTAGAAGAAAAAAAAATTAAACAAAACCCTACACACAGAAACGAACAAACATATTAAGTTTGCCACGTAATACGACACCAATTATATCCTATATAATATTATTATTATTATATAGTTATAAGCGCGTCGATTTTTTTTTTTTTTTTATAACGAATATAATTATTACACTCGTATGCGATAAAAAATAGATAACGAAAGCAGAAAAGTTACTGCGCGTTTGAACGGTTCCGTACGACTTTTTTACATATATAGAAGTACGTATGTATAATGTATAAAAATGAAGCATCAAAGATTACGTATTGCATCTGACATCGATATATCAATAATTGACTTTGACCTCGTATAATCTCTATAGAAGAATAAATTATCTATACTCTCTCGAAGGAAGAGATAAACGATTTTTATTTATTTTTAATTTTTTATGAAGCTATAATACTAGTATAGTTAAAAAGTTATTCGTTTCACTATGGTATATTATGATTATTGTGCTCGTATACATATACATATTTTTTTTTTTTTTATCGGAAAACACTTTTTCGGTTACTAAAAATGCTCTACTTGTTGCACACTGTACCGTACCGGTATAAAGGTTAGGTAAGGTTATGATCATTTAATGATGAAATATGATTCATAACTGCAGGGCCCCCAAGAACCCAAGAATCCGAGTTGTTGTGTACTTATAAATTTCAAATAGCTATTGGTTACATAAAAAAACACCAGGACGATTTGAAAATTGCATCACGCTTAAAACGTGTTAATATAATTCGGTGATAGTTTCGGGTATCTACGATTATATCCAATTGAATTTGGTGTAACAAAACGCTATTTGTACTTCCCGTTTCCCCTCATTATTGGGAACACTACAAGGGCGACAAAATAAACCTCGTCCACTCGCCGGCCGACTAGAGAAAACTCGCAACCGTCAGAAAGTTTCTGTAAAGTTTTCGTTTCGAGCAATATTTCAGGTGGAAATGTGGTTAACGGACACAAATACAAAACAAGCAAGCCCACTACGGTTGTTGTCCTCGTACAGGATATTGTTTGTAAGTAGGCCACTGATAATATGTAGAATAAAAAAAGGGGAATTTGATTTATATATGTACGCAATAGTAAAGCCATTGCTAACGAAAAACGATAATGAACGGAATTCGGTAGGTCGTGTTTTTAAATGCCGTGATTTTTACGATTTCCGTCAAAACCCGAACTTCAAATGCTAAACAAATGTGTCGACAGATATTTTTACACGGTCGAAATAACAACTTATAAAGTCTCTTGTGTGGAATTGTCGGTGATTTTCGAGAAGACTAATATTTTACTACGCGTAAAATCCAATAAAAACGAAAAAAAAAAAAACACTCGAACGTTCATAAATAACTCCACCGGTATAACCGGAGTGTTTTTGAAAACCGACCACGTCTGGAACTCGGTCAGACGTAAGTGTTTTTGTGTAATGTATTTTTAACCGAATAACAACGACACCGTTAAAGGGGACTACGATCGAAAATCGAAAATGTCCGATGGTCCGAACGTGCGTAACGTAACGGGATGAAATAGCGCCCAGCACTCCCGTCGTTGTTGCCGGCGAAGCGAGAAATCCTAGTTGAAAAGTTGTCCGCGGACGAGGAATTCGAAGAGAGATAAATAGAGAGAGAAAAATAGAGAGAGAAATAGAGAGATAAATAGAGAGATAAATCGAGAGAGAGAGAGAGAGAGAGAGAGAGAAAAACTAACCAAAACACGTCGTAGGCAGTGAAACCGATACGTTTCTCGCGCGCAAAACCGTACTGGTCGCGGCGGGCACGGCGAATTTCGCAACGACAGATCACTCGACGAAAACCCTTACGCAACGGCCGAAGAAAATAACGACGGCCGGATATATTATTATTATTATTATTATTATTATTATTATGTTCGAAACGACTACTATATAATAATACGACGACGACGACGACGACGAATAATATCGCGAACAAGAGTGACGGCGTACATAATATTATACACAATATTACATTATCGTATAGACTGCGCACACCGACAATCGTGTGTCGAAAGTATACCCGACCGAGTGTTCTCAATAGCGACTCTCGCGTGGTTATAATATCGTCTTCTCGTTGAGCAATAATAATAATAATAATAATATAATCTCGCGGAATACGACCCGAAAAGGAAACGTTTGTCGAGCGGACGGACGGACGGACGGACGGACGGCGGCGTGCGTTCGGTTTTTTTTTTTCCCTTCTCGTTTTAATCCTCTCGATATTATCGCGTGTGGAAACCGCACGAGCGCGACGGAAATTTGCAATGCAATACGATTGTGTTTAACCCGTACGGGGGTATAATAACCGCGATCGTTACGACTGCCCCTCCCAAAGCTCCCGGAATGACCGAAATGCACGACCGCGTGTGCAAACCCGTAGTATTTGAAAAACAGTTAAATACATAAAATAAAACCTAAATAGTAATTTTAGATTCCGGATACTGCGTACCATTTTTTTTTTTTTTTTTTTGACGACACTAACCGTGTAGTCCGAAACGGAGACGTGTGCAGTACGGAATTCATAAACGTACACATTTTAAACGCAGTAAATTAACTCGATGTTCATCGGCACGAAAAATAATTCGATTAAATATTATCATAACGCGTAAAGATTCGGTACGGTAATATACGATATTTTTCAATTTCAATATTGTTATGTATCTTTTATAGATTATTATTAAAATAATTTCGGGCGATAGTTTTAGAATTTTATTATGCCATCGTCTTAAATATAGCCAAAAATCAGAAGTAGTACAAATTTTTTTTTATATATATATATATATATATAAAAAAAAAAAAATTAATATTGGTTATATTATTACGTCGTGTGATTTGCTCGCTGCTCCCCTCAGTTTGTCAACGAGTTTTCTCACCGGTGAGCTCGGCCCGATCATAAACTTCGATTTTATAGTATTTCGGACTTATATAGTCGGTAAATTGTGAAAAGTCATTTTTTTTTTTAAATTCTTTATACTCCCCGTCCTAATTGTGGACAAAAAAACCAAGGCAAATTGGAGGAATAATTAACCCGGGCCGGTTTTGTACTTCGTCAAAAGATAACAATCGGCATAGGCCCGAAAAATAAATGCCTTTCTGTCTGCGAAAGTCGCTATGACCGTCACAAACAGTGATAATTATAAAAAATTATAAAATCAATATATTATATTTGCACTGAATACGTACGTACAGTTCTTTATTTGGACTGCTTAAACGCAAATAAATATATTTTTTTTAAATATTTTAAATATTTACTAATGTAATTGTTAATTTAGTTTGATAATATTTTTATAGTTAAAAGTAATTCGCCTTCTTTTTATACCCGGATAATAATATGTCAATATCATCTACGTAACTTCGACCTAAAGCGTAAAAATCGATAATAACAATTGTTAGGTTATAAATATTCAAAATTACTTTCTGGAGACTTCACCGACCGCAGTTCACTTTACTATTTCGAATTTTTAACGTTAAAATGAAATTATTATTTGGTTTTAAAACGATACGAAAGTACGGCCGTATATCAAAGCAGAGCATTGACGAGTTTAAACGTTTATTTTGTTTAAACTTTATAACTTGACTAGTGTTACTTTTGGATTTTCGTTGATTTCACTAATAACTTAACTTAATTGTAATTTCAATTAACGTGAAATCGACGAAGAAAATTTTCATTTTGAGAAGTTAATTTATTTTGTTTTCGATTTTATTTCGTTTTTTGACATTTCGATCGAGATTCTGTTTTCAAGTCAAAAATTATGTCGGTTAATGTTTGGCGTGAATTGTATAAATTTTTTGTTTGTATTTGTGTTGATTTCCGAGAAATCAAAATGTTTAAATTTACCATATATTGATGTTTTATAGGTGGTCAAAGTTGTATAATAACTTGAATGGAATACATTAAAGAAATACACAGAAATAACCTTGCTTTTTCGACAGTTACTGTAGCCCGGTTCACACGACGATAGAGTTGATAATAGTAACAATGACGGTTTACGATAGCGCTGTTGAGCTGTTGATGACTATCGTTGAGCTGCGGTCACAAAAAAAAAAAAAAAAAAAAAAACAGACCGGTATTGTAATATAAGTGTAGTATTAAAAATGTCGTCCGAGGGCTAAAAACAATCCATTAGTAGTAATCATATTGTTGGGGCGGCGAGCGATAGTGCGGCTATCGCGATAGCGACTGTCACGCGGTCTATCCCTGACACGCGGACAGGGCGGGGACCGGGACCTTACCGATGGTTTAGCGTGATTTTTATCGTTTCTCGGTGTATTCGTACACCGTTTACCGATTCGGCGGGGACCGTCGACGACAATACGGGTGAAAATTGAATCGTTTACAATTAAACAACGCCGGGTTCCGCCCGGGCGCCGGTTTTTCACGATTGTTAATAACTATATATCATTAGATATTATTACGACTGTTGTGTAGGCACCGGTTGCGCGGGATCCTTCGTTCGTTCGTTCCTTCCATCCGACGACGACGACAGACGACTATTACCGCGTTACGACCGGTTACGGAACCGCCGACGATATAAGTTCCGATTATGTAAAAAAAACTAGTCGCACGAGCCTGTTCTGCAGTCGTGCTAAACTAGGGCGATTATGCAACTACCGGCGGCGGCTTCTACCGCTGTATAGGTAACGCTCGCATTTAGTTTTTTTTATTTTTTTTTTTTTTTTTTTACGGTCCACTAAAGTCAACTTTGGGATCCGTCCAAAAATCACCGCGGCGACTAACGACGTTTTGCAATCGTTCCGATATTATATTCCGACACTGTTTTTATTTTTTTTTTCTGTTTGATTTTCTTTTCTTTTCTTTTCTTTTCTTTTTTTTTTTTTTTTTTTTTTTTTGTTCGTCCTATCTACCGCAACGCCGCCGTTTTGTCGTCTCACCTATTACCGTTTTGTTCACCGTACCGGATCGCTATACGATTTTTCGGACACACGACCGTCGGCGTGTAATGACGTAAAATATACCTGTATAATTATATATACACGTATATTGTTACGAACGGTTTACTACCGGTACCGTGTTCGCGCACAACACAATAATATATAATAATAATAATAATAATAGTACGTATAATAGTAGGCGTATGTTACGTGCTCGTGTGTACAGGGTGATTTTTTTCGCCGATATTTATACACCGCCAACCGGGTCGGACGAAGATTTCGAGAAAAATCGATTTTGATTTCGGTTTCGGCCGTTCCGGGGATATATCGTTGGACGGACAATCACGTTGCAATATTATATGTTCGCGATTCTTTTTTTTTTTATTTAAAAATAATATTTACAATCTATGCTACAAGGCATAACAAGCAAATTTGAACACGCACATAAAACATTTTTACAACCCGAACACATGAGGAGGGAGGCCATCCAGCGATAGAACCCAACGTTATTTTATTTATTCGTTAATTATTAACTTGACATAAATTAAATTTAAATTAAATGGTTTGAACCATCAAACATTTAATAAATCACGACACCGTTTTCTCTTTAAACGCCCCCGCGGGGGATTATTAGGAAGTGAGTAGGAAGCAAGTTCAAAGGGTTAAAGTGACACTGTAATTTAGAGCGAAATTGTTTATAATGTTTTGTGGCTGACTGATTTACCGTTTCTATTTTGAAGTGTGGAATTCGATACGTACCAAGGTGCGGAAGAGATAATGCGGAGAGTGATAGATTGGAAGGCTTGGAGGGTACGTATTTGAGATGGTTTAGCGCATCCCCAGATCTGGATTGCATAAGCCCAGATAGGCCGTAATAAGGATTTGTTCGCGATTCTATCTTACTTTTTTTCTTTTTTTTCTTTTACAATTTAATCGTATTATCCGTACGCGATGTAATATCGGCTTGAGATTAACGTCGAATGGCCGACCCTCCTCTATTTCGAAAATGAAACACTCGAAAACCGTATAGTGTTTATTTACTACGATTTACCGTCTAAACATGTATTTATGAAACAATCTAACACTATGGCGGTTTGGATTTTAAACAACTCGTGTCCGCGATCCATTAACAGTGTTTGAAAATCGGAATTTATATATTTATACGCTCGTTTAACGTAAAATAGTACTAGTAAAAAAAAAAAAAAAAAACAATAAACAGAAATCAAATTATTACTAAAAAAAAATCCTCTGGACTTGGTCAAATACGATAAAATCACCCTGTATAGTGTGTGCACAGCAAACGGTACTGTATAGCTGTCGACCGCGATTGCGTAATGGAAACGCCTACGCGGGGGCCCGGTGTCGATTTTCGAGAGGATTTTTTTTCGTATTCTCTGCCTTATTGCTTCACTAGAAAAATGCCATCGGTGTCCGGTGTACGGATATCCAGAGAAGAAAGTCTTCCGCCGTCACCCGGAACCGCCCGCGTTCAATACGTGCGTCGAATCGAATAAATCCCGTTAAGAACAAAAATCCATATGGTCCGGAATTCGTCTGTGATGGCGTCGATGGCTAACCACCACTGGGTGGCTTTTTATCGTTCGCCAGGTTTACGAGTCGGTAGACACGGACCAGACGGGATCGTTATCTCGGTGGTTTTGTGCCGATAACATTTAATTCTGTGTTCCCTTAATGTCTCAGTGTTTTAGTAATTAATATTTCAAAAAAAAAAAAAAAAACGCTTTTGTGGTTGTCTACAAAACGTTGTCGTCTACGAGTATTAGAGATAAAACACCGATTTTAATAAACCGGCCTTTTCGTTTGTTCTGCGACAACACATTTTCGCTATATTTTCTTGTAAGAAAAACCAGAAACAACAATTATTATTTTAATAGATTCGATTCTGTAATCGATATGGACGTTTGCGACGTAAAAAAAAAAAAAAAAAAAAACCGATACATTAAAATAATATATCGATAATTATCATCGGAGCTATGAATTTATAGCAAATGTATTTTTATTCAGCTCATTATAAAGGTGGATATTTTTCATTTTTTTATGCATTTTATATGATGATACTTTTATTTGTTTCGTTCGTAATAACATTTGTTATTATATTGTTTTGAATACATTTTTATTATACAAAGTGATTATTATATTTTGTTATTGTCTTTAATGCATTTCGGGGTTTTTTTTTTTTTTTTTTTTTTTTTTTTTTTTAATTTAAACGCATTGGAGTTTTTTTAAGGATGTTTATTCGAGGTTTTCTGGCGCATTAAATTCACGGCCCTAATTATATAAAAACAAATATCACGTTCACGGACTTTAAAGAGATTAATCGTTTCGGTATTTTTTCTTCTTTCTTTCCTTCTACGATTATTATTATCAATAAAACACTTCTATTCTATTTTAAACTATTTTTTTTATTTTTTTTTTTATGAGTATAAATGCAGTTTGTTGGCATTATCTATACAACATTACAAGTGTTGAACAAATTGTGAATATCCCACGAGGTACCCGCCCGATACTGGAGTTAACAATAATCGACATTTTAGACCGTGCGTAGGTTTTCATGTGCGAAATCTCGATGGACGGTCGTTACGAACCATATAAAAAAAAAAAATGCGAATTATTCATATTTTAACCGCATTTTTCTCGCCAAAATCGTACCAAACCTCTTTTTTTTTCTTTTTTTTTTTTTTTAACGAAAAACCGGTTTTACGAACCGATTAACGTTTTCGGTCTCTATGTTCGAGAATTCCGGACGGATTTATAATTGTTAAATCCTCCGCGATATCCTTGTAAAATTGCGAAATATATTATTATAATTTATCGATAAAAAAAAAAATAAATAAATAAACGAACGAATATCCTCTCGAAAACGTCGAGTTTTCCTATTATGCCGTTCCATATAATAAATATGACGAATGGGTATTTATTATTTATATATATATATATATATATTTTATTTTTTTTTCGAATTTCCGTTCGCGCCACGCGTTTAAATCAATTCACACTCTTCAGCTCGCAACACTGCACTCGTGAAATAATATTTTCGAAAAGATAAACGTCCGACCGAACCTCGGACCATTGTGCGCATTATTACTATTATTATTATTATTATTATTATTATTACTATATACGATGGAAAAAAAAAAAAAAATATTAACAATTCGAAAACCGGTATCGAATATAACGCGTACCCCCGCGTTATGATAAATGTGAACTGTCACGGGGACAATTGTGTTCAATTCCATATCACGTATTTTTATTCCGACGGTTCGGTCTTAACCTGACTTGTAGGACTCGTAACAGGCGATTCTCCACGCCCGGCCGGCACTCCGCGGAGGACCGAGGCGATTCTGTTGCGTGTCTTAAAAAAAAAAAAAAAAAAAAAAAAAAAAAAACCACCCCCGCAGGTGCACATCCCCACAAACACCGCGAGAGAAAATAAATTATTGTCAAACGTGTATCGGGTGAATAAATGTGTTTCCCCGCTCCCTCCTCCTCCTCTTAATCGCGATGAACAATAATAAAAATCGTTCGTCATTTTTTTGGTTTTTTTTTTCCCCCCCCCCCCCGGATTACTGGCCGGCGGCACTCATAAAACGCCGGGATTCCTGGCAAATGATAATAAAAATGCTTTTTTTTTTTTTTTTTTACTGTCCGTCAACAACTTTTCTATCAGAAATATTATACGCTCTTGTCTTACCTAAACCGACTTTGGGGTTCCACTCCGGTGGAAAATGTCGTGCGATTGAAAAATAATCGTATACCACCTAAACTTTTAAAAATTTTAAAAATATTCTGGCATTTTTTTGAGTTTTTTTTATAGCAATTATAAATTTTTCAATTATTTTTTTTTAGTTTTGGTTAACATTAGTTTGGTTTCTCGTAAACGGTCGAAAATGTGATACTCCCCGGGTCTATCGTGAGCTTTTCTTATGGCAATATAAAAATATCGTAGTCGCGATTTCTTTTTAATAAGCGTCTATTGAAGACTTAAGACTTTGACGGAAACCGTAAAAATCCGATTTTATGTGAATAAAATTGTTTTGGCCACACAAAAACGGTCGTCAATCCTAGAAGAAACGTAATTAATTTTGTAGTTACGAACTATTATAATTTATCAAAAACATTTCGAACAATCGATGATCGTCAGCATTTCAAATTTGAACGGCAACCGTCGGTGCGTTATTTTTTTTTTTTTTTTTTTTTTTTACTTTTGTTATCACCGTTTCGGTTATTTTCGCGTAACTATAACGATAAAACTGGTGTAAAAAACCAGTAACTCGACTCGGCAGACGGGTGTCGTCGTCGTCGTCGTCGTCGTGACGAGAAAATCGCTAAATCGAGAGCAAACGGAAACGGTAAGTTATTAACAGCCGTGTGGCCTTTTACCGCGTCGAATTTGTTGCGGAAACGACAGTTTTTGCCGTGAAAAATGCGCGCGACGTCGAATTAATAATAATTATCAATCAGACCGTTTCCCGTGCGCACAATTCACCGCGGCGAGTCCGACACACGGCCTTATTTCACGATAAAAAAAAAAAAAAAAATACAAAAAAAAAAAACCAATACAAATGATATATAATGATAAAATATCCGCGGACAGAAAGACATTGTGGGCAATCGATTCGTCTGGCGTTCGTGTATATTATCATGGCAAGTGATCTACTAATTATTATTATATTCGAAATAGTTTTAGCCATCTTCCGCATTTTTTTTTTTTTTTTTTTTTTTTTCGTATAGTGTTGCGAGCGGAGAATATTTGGCCGAGAATATTGCCGGAGTTATATATTACGTAAAATGAAAATTACCTCGAGTCTAGACATATTTTATTGCGTTTTAAGTAAATAAATTATATAATAATGTTGCCCGAATCGACTCGACAAATTATTATTTCATGGTACTTTCCCCGTGCACTTGCACTCGTGTTATATTGAACAAAATAAATAAACAATAAACGTAACGTCTTAGCATAAATATCTTCAAGCCCGTCTCTGGATTTCCGATAAGAATACGGCGGTTTCAATATACGAAAATAGATTGTACAATAGTACACGTAGACGTGTTAAAGAATGGACCGCCGCGTATCGTATCCACACACATACAGACGGACATACGTTAAAAAAAAAAAAAAAAAATACACAAAGACGCGATAAGCAAAATCTTTTCTCGTCCTAGGGTGTTTGTATATTTTTATTTCAGAAATATCGGCCGACGGCTAGCGATTAATCGTTCGTGATTTATTTTTTTGGGTCACGGTAATTAGCGTCGAGTTCTTTTTAAAATTCAAAACAAATTAAGATTATAAACTTACAATGTCGGTATAACAAAATTTACTCGGTCTATATAATTCATGAAAATGAAACACGATGATTGAGCTTGCGGTATTTCGGTAGTGTCTTTGTTGCAATTCCAGTAGATGTGTGTTTATTTTAGGTGACCGAGTTCAAGGGGGGAACGAGCAAAAGGGGATTTCATTGATTGGAAGTAGTTCCAAGCCGATTTCCTCCTTTATTTTGTGAATGCTTTAAGAATTCTAGATGGGTACTTTGCTTTGAATTTTCGGAAGCTACGATGCAAGTTTGATGCAGATATACGATCTGGAAAGTTTGAGGATTTAATAATATATATTTTACCGTATTCGTATTACGAATGGCTTGTAGAGGAGGTTCTCCGGCGTTGAATAAGATGCTGTCTACTGGGCTGGTTCTAAAAGCATCAGTAGCTAGACTAATACCTTGGTTGTGCACAGGATTAAATGTATTTTTTTTTTTTTTTTTGGCCGTACCGTATATGGGGGAATCGTAATTAATAAGGTATAGATTTGTATACTGCGATGAGAATGTTTTGGTCTGATCCCCACGTGAGGTGGGACAGCACTTCGATAATATTCATTCTAACCATGCAACTGGTTTTTAGTTTTTTTTTTATGTTGGTAATCCATGATAGTCTGTGGTCAAAAGTCAGCACTAAAATACGTATGTTGTTTGAAAAGTGTAATACTGTATTATTTACATTAATTAGAGACCGTGTAGTGTTTATTTTTTTTATTGAAAATGATCGAACCAGATGAGTCTTTTGTTAATGATTTTTTCCAAGATCTTACTCGTAGTGTCGATGAGAGATATAGGCCTGAAGTTATGGATTTCGAATTTTGATTTTTCAGGCTTCGGAATGGGGATTACTGTGGGGCAATTCGCCATTGGATGGAGTGGACTCCTTATTCCCATATCGTATTGTAAATCTGTAAAAGGATTTGACAGTCCCATTTCGGGTAGGTTTCGGACGAATGCATTAGGGATATTGTCCGGTCCTGGGCATTTAATTGTGCTTTTACGGAGTACTGTGAATAGTTCTTAGACTGTTAAATGGCAGGTTGAAACTTTGTTCAATGGGGAAAGTACCAGCTTCTGGCATGTGTAAACTGGAGTTTTTGTATGTTAGAATGTCTTCGGAGTAATTTCGGTCGCTGTTATTATTTTGGAAAAATTGCGCAAACGCTTCTGAGACTTGTAATGGGGTGGAATATACTATATCTTGATTATCTTTAAGTCGATGTGGAAGAGCACAGACTTTGACTCCTTTTGGGGTTCGAATTTTATTCCGATAAATGATCCATTTTATGGTTGATTGAGGTAATGAATTTCTGTCACGATATTAATTTAGATTTTTTATTTTTTTTTTTTTCTTATAAATCTGGCTTCCGCTCTTGCATTCTTAAGTAATTTTAAGGATTTTTTTCTGTTTTTGTATCATTACCAATAATAATAATTAAATACTACCTAAAAAATTTAAATTTGTAATTGTTTAGTTATAACAGCACTTCTACAATGGCATATTAAAACGTTACACAATTTAAGGTGTTTTTTTTTTTTTTGTTTTTCTAATTTCCACGGCACATAACGTGGGTCGTAAGTCAAAAAGGCTGAAGACCACTAGAGTAAGGACATTAAACACCGAACATAGTGTTCTATATAGTGATTGGTAGTAACCAATACATACAAAATTCAATGGTCATTATCATGCGTTTTTTTTTTTTCAAATGTAAAATTATAAAAAAAAAAAAAAAATCGACGTTTACAACAGGTAAACGTGTTACATTGGCGTTTTCGAAATATTCAATATTCCTCTTGCCCGTAAGGGAACGAGATGGTTTTTATTTTTTTTTTACAAATCGTAATAACATGTATCAACTGGTTTGTTAATAATTATTCAATGACATTTGACGAGAAGAATCGTAAAGAGGAAATTCACGAACACTCGACAACCGTTTTCGATGCGTACGTTCTTCGGCCGACAGATTTTTTTTTTTTTTCCCCCAAACGGTCGAGCGCAAAACGAATATTATTGCTATGATTTTTTTTGTTTTTTTTTATTTTTTTTTCTAAGCACCGGCTTTGGGGTCTCGGAGTACTGCACAAAACAACGATAATAATGTAATACGTAACAGCACGCGATAAATTGATGACCGACGCGCCGCGGGGCCACGTCATGAGGGACTATTGTACGCCAATTAGCCGTTTCACCCGGGAATACCGTCCGTTTACACAATGTATATACAAGTATAGGAGACGTAGGCACGTGCGTATTTTATTTTTAAAAAAAAAAAAAAAAAGAGAGAAAAAATCGTACGCATTAGATTTGAAATTGTGTGCTCTCGGGATAATCGGACGGTTGAAAACGCATTAAGGCACACGAGCCGTGTGTACACTCGGTTTGGCAAAACGTTGTATATATTATTATTATCATTATCATTAATATAGAAGACAATGACCGTGACGCACCAAAGGTTAGGTCGGTATGTCCGTGCGATTGTCGAACGACGGCGACAATTAATAATCGTCGTCGCCGGATACCTACCGACCCGATTTCCCGTTGGATTTATCGCGTTTTAGCCGGCAGCCGAGAAACAGAATTTAAAAAAAAAAAAAAAAATACCTTAACCTACCGGCGGTGACGGTGTTTTATAATTTTTATTCCTATAGTTTACACGGGTTTTTAATACGTCACGGCGAATCGCCAGTACGGGGCACATTCGAATTGCCTCCCGTACCTGTTTTTTTTTTTTCAACAAAAATAATGTTACTCCAACTGCCTCCGATGCCACCGCACGATTTCTTGACTTTTGTCACATGAGCACCGTCTGTCGATGTCGACGGACGTCCCGTGAACGCGTGGGTCGTCATCGACTGATTCCCCGACCGTCTTTAAAACGTTTAAACCAGTCGCAACACCGACGTACGTCCTAAACACTGATCACCATAAGCATTTCGCAACATTTTTATGAGTCTCAGTAAAAGATTTACAAAGTTTAACATAAAATTTACCGCACAGTCAATGGTTAGATAGCAATAAACATTTGAGATTTAATTGAAAAGATTTTTTTTTTTAGTATGTTAGTCTTTTTAGCGTTGCCCCAAAACATCGCTCTCCGAAAAAATATTGAACGCCCCGCCCTACGTGTCTAATCACACCTTTTATACTGAAACTTTTTATAAAAGATTCCATTCCAAACTTAACAACCACCCTAACGAACTCATAAAAAAAACTTGGCTACACCCACCATACTTGGAAATCCACCGAGACGCCTGAAGCGTAAGTGTTGTCGTGATCTCTTAAGATAAGTAGAAATCAAAAAAAAAAAAAAAAAAACCACAGAAAGTGCCATCGACTCTCGTCAAATATTATTCTTATTGTGTCTATCTGATACAGATTGTGTATTGCGTGTAAAAGACAGCCCTGCTTATCTCTATTTTTATAACATTTACGATAGTATAAATTTTCTATTTTTAGGAATTTCTAATGTTGGGGGAACAACTTTGAACAAACCTCGTACACTGTATATTATTATTGTTCGACCGTCGTCGAAGATATTATTTATTTCGTCCGGTCAAATGATATTTTGAAACACACGGCGTGCGGCGGCGGCGGCGGCGGCAAAGTGTCGCAACGCGGCGGTCCGCGATCGCAGTTCTCGTTTCGCGGACCGCGCGCGCGCCCGGCAACACGACGCGCCTGTAGAGCCGGTGCCGCCGGGATAGTCGTCGGAGAGACGGGTGAAACCCGACGGGGTTTTCGCAATCGGTCCGCGTGTATAATAAAAATTACACTCGGCCGTAGTACTCCGGTCGGCCGTCTCTCGCGGGGTCACTGGAACAGACGCACACGACCGACCGGAGGCGGACGGCCCGTCCGACACACCGAACCCACGGACGAGAGAAAGTCGTCGTCGTCGGGACTTTTACGACCGTTTTCGCGTCCGCCGCGCCGCCGTCACAATCGTCTGCCCGCGAAACGTCCGAGACCCGTATATATATATATATATATATATATATATAACCGCGTCGTTGTCATTATTATCGTACCGGTATTACTCCATACTTACCAAGAGTATTTGGCCGGTAATATTTTCGTACCTTTCATACCGATAAGACAAACAGAGTCCGCCGTTCCGTAGAAATTTACTCACACCCCGTTCCCCGTGGACGTAGAGTTTTGACATTTTAGGCGCGCTGCACGCTGACAAAAACCAATTTCACGAAACCCCAATTTTGTAATACTAATTTCACATTTGCGTACACTGGTGAAACAAAAAAAAAAAAAAAATGTATAGTTTCGACAATGTCGTCTGATGATGAGGATGTGTTAATGTTGTATTGGTGGCTTCGTATCAATGAAAAGGAAACGTAGGTATTGGATTCGTCCACTTTTAAAAGATAAACAGCTATGCAGTTGCAAAGGAATTAACCGCCGATGACGATAGTAATTCCAAAGTTTCTACAGAACGTCTCGAGTTGCTTTTCATCATTTAGTGCAGTTAGTTGGACCACGTCGTATAAATTAATTTCATTTTTCCTAGCACTAAAGACAACTCGAGAACAACTACTCCGAACGGCGTACGTTGTGCTATTAAAATAGTAATACGGTAGATCGTCACAAACGATATTTTGTATAAAAAAAAAAAAACAATGATAATATTGGTCAAAACGTCGATAACGTTTCCATTTATGGGATTTTATTATGGAGATTATTATGTCGTATAAATATTAAAAAAATATTAAATTAGTACGATAGTATTTACTATACTGTATATAGTGTAGGTTAGGTTAGGTTAAAATATCATAAATAACACGAACATAGAAAATTTATAATAATATAATATTAATTATAATATAACGGTTGTTATTACCAATATGATTTTTTCGTTGTCGCGGGCAAGAGAATCCCGTTTTTTTTCTTCTTTTAACAAGATTAACAAACAAAATAAAAAAAAAATACAAATAATGTTCGACCATTTTTAGCAAACGGTTCTGGACAACTGAATTTTACACCCGAGTAGCACCGGATCCAATGGCAGCTTGTATATCATATAAAGCTGAAGAGTTTGTATGTTTGAGCACGCCAATCTCAGCTTAATACTCGACCGATTTATATTATTATTTATTTATTTATAATTTATACGAAACTTTATTGTTGAAATCAAAATTAAAAGTTTCATGAAACCGTGGTTGCGCAACTATGAGACATTTTTGTTTCATGAAACTCAATGCGCGTATCTATTTGATTTTCAATTGAACGGTTTCGCGAAACTTTATTTCACATTTCATGAAATTAGTTTCTTAAAACTAGTTTCTTCGGTGTTGCAGCCCGCCTTAAACGCGACCGGCACGAAAATAGAGTTTTAAAATTTGAATTCAATTTTTTTTTTTTTTTTAATTAATTAGTTTTCGGCCATACAAGCTACTTGTTTGTACGTAGGTGGTAATCTCCTGGGACGACCGAACCGATTCTAAAATACCTTCCGCTAATAGAAATCCACACCAGCCCCGATAAACGTAGGCTATAATTCATTTTGATGAAAACAAATTAAGGGCAGCTGACACGGGACTATTGGTATTATCGGGTACGGAAATCGAATTATTTTCGTTGATTTATGGGTTTCCTCGGCGATTCGGACGAAAATATAACGGTTGTTATTACCAATATGATTTAGTTGTCGCGGCGAAGAGAATCCCGTTTTTTTTTCTTCTTTTAAATAGATTAACATGATTAACGAACAAAACAAAAAAAAAAAAATACAAATAATGTTCGACCGTTTTTAACAAACGGTTCTGGACAACTGAATTTTACACCCGAGCAACACCGGATCCAATGGCAGCTTGTATATCATATAAAGCTGAAGAGTTTGTATTTTTGAGCACGCCAATCCCAGCTTAATACCCGACCGATTTTCATTAAATTTCCGTCAACCGATCCGGCAAGATCCGTACGGTGTCCGTAGGCTACTTGTAATTCCCCCGTTTTTATTCAAAACGTGTTTTTTTTTTTTTTTTTGGTATTTTTTTTATTACCTGTTATTGTCGATATATGGGTTTCGCCGGTGATTCCAATCGGATTCAAGTCGTCACGGGGATGTGAGTACTGTTTATTATTATTGTTTTTATTTTTTTTTTAAATGGTCTAAAGTTTTATTGTTGTTTTTTTTTTTTTTTTTTTAAGCCAGTTCGGCTATAGTGTTAATGTCAAGTTATTATTACTTTTCGCGCCTTTCAAAGCGTTTCTATAGAATATCATTGACAGTGTAGATGATTGTTTAGTTACAGCTATATTTATCTGGTATTTTCAAATAGTAGTAAAAATACAAGCTAACCGATAGTATACGCTAAAGCTTGGAATATTATATAGGCTGCGCGTGTAAATACGGCCGATTTAAAAAATCATCATTGGGTAACAGAACAATAAAGGTGAAAAAATAACGCACTGCGACCTATATACATATTATAATAATCCAGGCTTTGGTTTTTTTCTATTTATTTGTATTGCATATAATGTATAATTCATGTATATATTTATATATTATTTATTCATTTGTTGTTATATTATTATTGAAAAAAAAAAAAAATGTATGAATATTTTCCTATCCGAACAATACTCGTTTTTTTTTTTTTTTGTTGTTATTGTACTAACTCGTTCGTGGCGGGCCAGGAAGTAATTAAAAAACAAAAAATATATACGTTTATATTTCAATATAATTTATTGATTATTTTTTTATTTAACGAAACCAATCCGATCTTCAAGGCAAATAAATAATAATCCGTTGTCTTATTATTATATAATTTACTCGGTGAAAATCGCAAGTCTCGTAACAATAACCAACAATTAAAATCGTTAAAAATGACAATTTCCGTTTTTCCATCGTTTTTGCCCCGAAGAAATATATGAAAACCACGAGGAATGTCACAAAAATGATCCGGGCAGTGCAACAAGTAGATAAAAAAAAAAACGCTACAATAAAGCTCCGATGGAGTTTTCGATTGAAGCGTAAGTCTTCCGGTCGAAAACTTGCTCACAGGCAGAAAAACCCAGAAAAATAAAAAAATCGCACGGTAAAAACCAATACGAGAATTCCTCTTTCGGATACGATTTTGTCATATTTTGAAAATTACATAGGAAAAACGTCGATTTTTCAACAAATTTAAAACGCACGGCTTGTAAAGCGAAGAAACCCGTGACCGCTGTTGGTCACAGATGGGCAAATCAATTGTGTATGAAGATTATCATAAAATTACCGCGCATAATTTTTGAAAAATCATATTTATTTAAAAAATAAAATTTGGTCGTCTGTATATTGACGGCGTGTTTTTGAAACAGACGAAAAACCGCATAGGTGAAAGTCGCTTCTCTAATCTGCTGAGTCCGTTGTCCGGCTGAAATATTTTCAAGTTACCGTTTTGATTGGAACTCGCAGTATAACTAAAATCGAAAAAAAAAAAGAAAAAAAGCAAACTCTATTCTTACGGTATGTTATTATGACGTGTGACGTCAAAGTATATATATATATATTATTGTATACTCTGAGTTATAAGTATGTCAATAAATTAGTCGAATAATATTTCAATAAATTAGTCGATTAATATTTCGGAATAATTTTACGCGCCAGGCGCAATATAAACACATCCGTGTGACGCTTTGAACTACTTAAGATTTTTTTTTTTTTTTTTTTAATGTATTATTTGCGTTTTAAATCAATCGTCGTTATACTCGATTTCGCTGTACATTATTGCTTCTATGCATCTATATGAGCGTACAATAATATTACGTGCGTTATTAAAATTAAACACTCGATTAAACCCGTGTTAAACAACGAAATAATTATTTTACACGCAGTGCAATGCACGTGACACCGAGCGAGACAATATACACACTAAAAAAAAAAAAAAAAAATCATCACGTCATCGTATCGCTCGGGCAAAATAATCGGCCGGTAATTTACGACTATTGTCTTTATTATTTAATAATTTAATCGGTTATGACCCCGCGATCGATCGGTCGATTTAAAAAAAAAAAAAAAAAAATCACTATTTAGTGTAACTGTGTACCCAAATAATAATAATAATAAAAAAAATTACCGCTCGGTAATCTAGTACTCGATTTGTAGGACGTAAAATATTGTTCGGATTTAGTAAAAACCGAGTATAGAAATGCGAAATAAAACAAAAGGTAGGATACCGCCCGCGGGTGAGCAGCTGTTGTAGGTAGGAAGTCAAAAATATGGATAGGATATATGATTATCGCAACAGTTCGTGTTTTTAAGCAAAATTTTAACACAAGCTTAAATCGATGATAAAAACGAATAACACAATATTGTTATCCGAGCAAAATCAAAAATACCAGACGATTTCAATTAGCTTTTTAGATGACTCGAAAAACGCCAGAATAATTTTGAAAATTGTACTTCGTGTTAGAAAGTGTTAATATAAATATTCGGTGAAAGTAACAAGCCTCGATTATTTAAACTAAATTAAAACAGAAAAAAAAAAACAAAACAAAATCTAACGGGCAATATAGCAAACATTTTTTTTTTTTCGTTATTCTTATAGTACTCGCGGTCTAATTGACTTTGGACAAATATTTCACCAAATTAAAGACGACAACATTTTCAAAGCAAAGGTGTTTTTGATATTATTGTTTTTTCCAAATAATCTATTCGTACTATAAACTTTAAACAAAATTGTATTTATTTTTTTTTAATCTTATTAGAAAATTTTAAAACGAAAATATAGTAAATCTATGTGTAGTCTTTAATCCGGCAGAAATAATTTTTGTTTCAATTCTAAACGATTCCTGGGCACAATTGAAAGTACGAAATCACATTTTTGCTATTTCGACTATCTTTGATATATTTTGCCACGCGACAGCAAGTGCCGTCACGTGGCGCCTCGCAGTTTGGTAACCACTGCACCGTATAGGTATATACCACGGTTCAAGATAATAGCGGTTGGTCACGACGAGTAGTGATAAGGTGACTAAATCCGTTATCTGTATATGTAGCTCATTCGCGTTCCAAAAACACAAAATTATCAATGTTGTGCTACATATAATCGATATGTTTGAATGATAATAAATAGAATACAATTTTTTATTACAAACAATATTTTTTTTTTTATTAAAATAATCATGATCCAGAATAAATGTTAGTTCAAAACCGCAGTACACCCAGCGATCGAATTTGGGGTGAGGGGGAGGGACGGGACTAGAGCTCCTTCGACTATTATTAATTTTTTTTTTTTTTTTTTATTGTCCAGATTCCCCTTACTAATAATTTCTATTGAAACGGATGAAAGGGGGGGAGGGGGTTACATTTCTTTTGACGAATAACGATATATTCAACAACAAAATATACGTATTAATTGTAAATATTCTATTTTAGAATTTATTAATTCATACTTTCGTAAATTATCGTTTATCGGTATTGTCTGTAAAGTAAATAATTCAACCGAAATCCAAACGTCATAAACGACGAAACATGTGAAACGACTTTTGAACAATTAAATTAAATAGACAATGCAAACACAAATCGTGTTGGTTTTAGCAAATTGGTTGAATTACGTCTGGAAATTAGTGCGAGGGGAGTGTGTTGAGTGAGGGGGATGGAGTAATCGAATCGTAATCGCAAAGTCCATCTTGGTCTCGATTCGTTTGTTGGGTCCCGAGCACTTGGGTACAGCGTATTATTATTGCCGAGTATTGCCAATATTCGTACGCAGCAGACGCCGTTGTACAGACGATAGAGGCGATAGAGGCGATTATCGCCGGTGTCGACCTTCCGCTATATTATACGATCCGTTGCGCAACTCCCGACGAGTTACGTCCGCGTATAGCTTATATTTATACATTTTTTTTTTTTTTTTTTTTTTTTTTTTTCGACGAACGAAAAACTCGGACGGAATTTCGTGCCGTACTCTCCCGCCCAACTCCCCGGGACCGGGCAGTGCCCGTTTACCGGCGGTTACTTCATCGCGCCCGGCTCTACACGATTGCAGCTATTACTTCATCGCCGCCGCGGTGCCGACGGCGAGTTTCGTTTTCACTCGTCGACCGACGACGAGTCCGCGGAACACACTGTTATAGTAATATTATTACTATTTCTTTTCTTTTTTTTTTTTTTTTTTATATTCAAGACTATATTCGAGGCAGTGTTGCTTCACGTCCGAAACGGTTGGCCGGGCGTATTACCGCAACACGAATATTACAATTAATAATATAACGCGCGTTCGTTGTTTTAATACTAATTCCCGGTCCAACGGCAATAATAAGAACGATACGATTTGCTTAAGATACACAACAAGTTATAGCGAACAACGACTTTTAGTACAGGCAGAGAAGAAAAATATTGAATCGAAAAATAGAATATCCCGTCTAACCTAACAGTGGCCTACCCGCGGTTTGAAGTGTGTCCCCTGTGCTATTTTCATTATCTGAAGACATCGTCCGAACTACAACACACACTCTTATACCGTTTCCGGTGGCGAATCGTGTCTAGACGGCACTTCAAAATGGTAATTTGTCGATATACCGATTAGTTTTTTTTTAACGCGGCTGAAAAAACTACCTGCAAACGACGAATAAACACGATTCCGCCAAAACTCAACTCGTTTTATTATTTATTTTTTCTATTTATATTGATTTCTGGGTTACCGTGGCAACATCAATGAAAAACACTTATAACTAATACTCCTTGGCTCAGAATCGTTTTTCGTTTGCGATTGATCGTTGCATACAGACATAAATTAAATTCTTATCTATACGGTGCGCCATTTTTTTTTTTTTTTTTACCAAATATTCATCGAAAATCAATTTAAATCGGTTTTATTTAAAACCTAACGCGTATAAATAATATTACTGTGCGTGTATTCTCTAATCGTCTATATTATTTATTGTTACAGAACCAGTGGCGTGCCCAGTAATATTGAACGGGAGGGCGTGTGTAGTACCCGCCGGATCGTCGTAGAATCGTGTCTCCTATGCCTAAACCGGCAATATCAATTAAAAAACCGGATCCAAAAATGCCAATTAAATAAATCGAGCGTTTCCTTGTAACCCGGATGAAATATATTCGAATTCCTACGGTTCAAGATCAAGATTGATTTACTACTAAATAAATACTCGTAGTCGTTGTATTTTTAAGCCGACGGTGAGGAGGAGTTGATATAACGCCCCCCACCCCCCCTGCACACGCTTTACTGTGCAAAACTAGTAACAAAAAGAAAAGAAAAGAAAAAAAAAACGATACTATGACAAATATAATAATATGTAATGCACAATAAATATTACCGATTCGACAGTTTACGAAAAAAAAAAAAAATAATTTATTATAACGTTTCCACGTTATACGTGTCGAATATTACTTCAACACGATATTTTATCTGAAACTGTTAGTCATGATGCGATGCGATTATTTTATTACGTTTACCCCCTCGACATATTTCGTATGACGACCGTCCCTGACTGTATATTTATATTATACATTTTATTTCCGGTTGTAAAAAACTATATTAGTCATTTGTTTTTTTTTTTTTCCTTACGAATACCTTTACAGTGTTAAAAACTAATCGCATACTTTTGTACGAGCACCTGAGGTACCTACACGTAATAAGCGTGAATCATATAATATATTACGTATGACGACCAATACAAACCGATATCGCATTTACGAAAATTAATCATCTATATTTTGATATTTCGAAATGACTAAACAAAAAAAAAAAAAAAAAATGAACAAAAAGCCGAGCGTATTTCGCGCCCGCGGGCCTTTTAACTCGTAGGCGGTATTCAGTTTGACACGCAAAAAAGTAGCGATAAATCATTGCAATCGAAAAACGATTCTGAGCCGAGCTCGGTAAACCGACATTACGCTGTGTGTTTTTTTTCATTCGCGTTATTTTTAATCGTTACGTCTGATAAACCTCATACGACTTAAATCCCGTACTCTTTGTTGGCCAATTTCGAAAATATCGATTGATAATCGGTTAGACGATACGTTTAAAGACTTCAGACGTGTCGTGTAAACGCATTCGTCAGATCGATTGTTTAGTTGTCGAACACACAGTACACGCCCAACTAACTTACTCACGTCGATTTTTTTTATTTTTATTTTTTTTTTTTTTATTGAACGTCATCGTATTTTACGGTTTCACGAGTACATCACCCGCATATCGATATACGATAATAATGTTATATTGCATCCCACTCGTAGATTATGTCTCGGAAATGAATTTCGAACGGTAAACACTCGAACGCCCCGATTCGATTGCGCGACGATAGCGCGTTATTATTATAACGACTGCGGCTAAAAATATTACCGTGAAATTGAACATTATAGAAAAAACCGAAATAAAATAAAAAATCGCCTCGTCGTTCAAATTGCACGTACACGTTGAAAACGCACCAAGTACCGGGTACGGGTACGAGTACACGGGGCAAGGGGACCGGCCGAATAGAAGTGACGGCACGATGGATATTGGATAAGCGCTTTTTAATTGGAGGTTCCGGTTTTTTTTTTTTTTTTTTTTTTAAAACACGTCGGAATTCAGTATAATAATACTATATATATATATATATATATATGTTTAAAACAGCGGGCCCGAGTCCGAAACGAAATGTGTTTGAAAACAGGATACAACAATTATTACTATTATTACGGTTATAACGATAAGGACGATTTCTTAACGCGGGTAGACGGCGAACGTGCGTTAGAGGCAAGTGGCGCCGGAACGATTCTTGAACCGCGGGGGCCGAACGAAATAATTTTTAAACGCCTGACGTATAAAACGACGTTTGCTTTTTTTTAGAGAACATTCCAAATAAATACTTAAATATTATGCTAAATATAATAAAAATTCGTCGGTATTTCGCAAAAAGCCTCTGCAAACTCTATGCGACCTTTCATCAAAACGATTTTAAAAATGTAGAAATGAGTTTGTAACCATGTTTGCTTTGCGTAGGTCGAAGGATATTAACCAACATTTTTTTTTTTTTTTTTTTTTATTATTAATTATTTACCATTGAAAATTGACAAATCTATGAGAAAAAAAAAACGTGATAAAATTGGAAAAGTGCATTCAAAGATATTTTCATTTTAAAAATCGGACTACTGTACGTACCAATATGTTTTTCACTACTTAACGTTCAATAAAAAACCCTAAAACGGTCGTACCTCGCCCTTTGCGGTAGATTAGTGGAAAAGTCGTATCATTAAGATGGCCGTTAAAAGGTAAAAAAAATGTTCAATTGTAGAAATTTGGACAACGTATTTGCAGGGCCTTAAAATTATTTTTCCATATTGTTTACAACGTCTACGATTCTCCTCTGTTCGATTGTTTCAAGTTTTGCGTCGATATCCAACAGAATAATTACAGGCGATTACTCGAACCTATAAATTTTATCAATGGGGGGGGCTTAGCCCCTAGGAAATTTTTCGCGTAGAAGCGACTGTCCCCGTAGCTCCCGCTGTACCGGTGCCCCTGAGGTTAGGTACAGCCTTGTGTACTGAAGATAATAACATTATGCGGTGGTCGCCAATACAAAAAAAAATAGTAACTTGTCCGATTCACGCACGTAATAGATTAAAAACGACAACGGATAAGTTTATATTTTGATAATAAAGTGATAACATTTCTGAAGTTATATTTCGGGAGGGCTTTGATGATAACGCGAATATTATGAATGTATAACGACCCGACTGTTCCGGGGAAATAGTAATAAAATTGTGTTTGTAACACGACCTTAAAAATAGCCACAAAATCTATGGTATTTTTATCGTAAAAAATACTCTTTCCGGCAAAACAATTTCCGAGCACATTAATTCTTTGAACTCATATATTTGAAAAGCTTATTGAAATAAATTGGAAGCTAACCTGCACCCCCCCCCCCCCCAAAAAAATCCCCTTTGCTTTTAGTTTCGCACACTTATGTGTGACACTTTCGTAATAAATAACCGTACCAATAACCGTCTTGGATTTATTGTCGAAAACATATTCGACGTGTAAATCGGACGAGTGACTTCTCCACGACCTTTGTATTAGTATTGTTTTCGATTTACCGAAATTTACAACGTAAACGTTTTTTAACGGCTATAATTATAATAATTATTGTATAATGTATTTCAGAAAACAAATAAAAAAAAAAAAAAAATACTATAAATATAACTATTGTGTACGCTATACACATTGTATTATTACAAATTACAATCATGCATTCTTTTCTATAATTGAATATAATTTGTTTAGTTATGTGGAAAAGTATGATGTACTCGTTCTATATATATATACACATATACGTTTCAATTGTTTTTATTGGTTTTTAATTGTTTAAGTTTTTTTTTTTAAATATTTTTCGCGATTATAAAAAAAAAACAAACTGATAACGAAAGAACATATAAACTTCACTTCGGTGTATATATATCGTTACGAAAATTTACATTCTAGGCAAAATTATCCACAAGTACTTATTTTAGTCATAGGCTTAAAACTCAGAACGGTTCGAGAGACGTGCTCCCTGGTAGGTGACGAGGGTGTCGACCCCCCCCCCTCCCCATCTTGAACTGTAATGTCTGTTTTTTTTTTTTTTTTAATTTTTTTTTTTTATTGATATTGGCTTTTTATCATTGTCGGCCGCCCATAAAGACGTGCCAATTATTACCCTAGGCCAATCTACGCATATAATATATGTTCTACATTCCCAACGTCCTACTCACCCGCGTCCGTGGCTTTATTTGTTGTTATTTAAATTTTTATTTGTTTTTTTTTTTTTTTTTTTTCCACAAATCGCGACAGAAACGAAATTACTCATCGGACTGAAACGTCGTGTATAAATACGGTGAACACATAGATGTGTATTTATAAATATTGTCATCGCATGATATATTACAGTGACCCGTACCCCGGTGCTCGTCACTATCCTATCGTCGTCGTCGTCGCACTAGTAATACGATCTTGACTTTAACGCACCGCCGGGTTCGGTTCTGACGGGAACGATAAAAAAAAAAAAAAAAAAATAAATGTTTTAAAAAAAAAAAATAAATAAATATATATTACATACAACGTAGGTACGGAAAACGGTTTGAGCCGGTGCCAGGTCACGTCGATCATACGTATGCCGTGGCATATTCCAGCGGTGGTTATTTTTTTTTTTTTTTTATAACATTATTCTGGAACGTGTAATGTTCGCATTCGCGTAATTGTAATGTCCGTACGGAACTCCGGAGAAAATATAATTAAAAAAAAATTAGAAAAAAAAAAAACTTCAAACCGTAATGTTTTTATAAATCTTTTTTGTCCGTTCACTACCCCCGGGGTATGTAACGAAAAATTATGGCGTTTGTATTTCTTAAACATCGAAAAAATCGATTTCACATTTATGCGTACGTATACTATACTATTCCGATAAAAACGAATTAATTGAACGTCGTCGTACGAATAATATTATAACGAACACACGTCATTATCAATATTAAAATATTGTTCTCTTGAAACATTTTTTTTTACCATATCGTTTTGCCGTTGGTTTTTTCTATATTTTTTTGTAATAATCCGAATTTAACATACCGACAACCGGGTTCGGATTTAGGGGGTGGGTACACCTCCAACGCCAATTTTTTTTTTTTTTTTTTTTTTTTTAATTTCAGTCGGCAAATCTGAAATTTCGACACGGAAATCGTCTTGAGTCGGCATTTTGCGAATTGTCAGTTATTGTTTCAACTAGGTGGAATGTGTAAATAATAATTCGATACATTTATGATAATAATCATTATCGAGTCTGATTAGATTACTCAAACAGTGTTTAAAATGTATACGTCACGATTCCATAGACAAATTGAATATCGATAACAACGACTAACCGAAAATAATTTCAATTTTTCAATTTAAGAACGGAACAAAGCCCTATAGATTTCGCACTATGTCTATAGCAGAGTGATAACGTCTACGAGCAAAATTACCAACTATGTCTATCATGATGTTTATTTGTTTTTATTATTATTATTATTATTTTTTTTTTTTAAATCGTTTATCAATTATGTAATTTTCAATTTGTTTCCCCCCCCCCCCCGTTTGATTCAATAATAATTGAATAAATTTAATAATTTAACAATGAACAATAGAAAGAGAAAATCAATAAAGTCCATCGTGCAATAGTTTTTCTGACAATAATTACAAATGAAAACACGAAATAAAAAAAAAAAATAAAAAAAACATGCCGGTAAAAAAAAGTACTGGTCAAGCATTTCCGGGTACCCGGTAATCCATTTTTAGCTACTTCTGCCATTGTCCTGACAATACAAAATAATACCCGTGTGTGTACATTTTTCATTTTTAAATGCCTATTATACACATTAAACTTAGTTTATCGTATGAACAATTTTATTAGCTTCATTAATTACACATTACGTTTATTAATTGAAGGAAATATTATCTTATTCCCGTGCACTAGAAACGAGAAAAAAAGAAGAAAAAAGGGGTCCCCCTCTCTTCTGGCAGTATGATATTTAATTTGCACTTGATTAATTGTCGGAGAGCGCGGGGTTGTAAGTACTTTTGTAATCCGTTTTTGGAACGTGTTTAATGGTGTTGGGGGGGCGGGAAACATCTCTACAGCCACTTGGACTACAATAATAATATCTTTTTTTATAATTTCAAATATATTATCCGACTGAAAATTTTCTTCACTTTTCGGAACTCCGCGACATTCGATAAAAGTCTCAAAACACCATCGAATGGTACCATTATCTCAAAATTGAAAAACCGCACCACTATTGTTCTTCCCCTGTGCCTCCTTCTTTCCCTTATTTCGTCCCGTTCGACTATATAAGTTTACCCGATTCGAACTCGTACAAAATCTGACGCGCTGTCGTCAGGGATGTTTTCTAAAATAACGTTTTGCATAACGTTTACAAATGTTAATTTCCAATATTTGTTTTAATAAATAACATATTGATTTATAGAAACATCATTGCCTACACTGTTGTATATTGCACTACTGTATAATTTTGACGTTTACTCTGAGTAAAAAGTATTTTCGAATACGTGTTAAAAATGAAATAAGTACAAATACCCTCTATAATGTATTTAAATGCAAAAAACAAATTTTATTATTATTTTTTTTTTTTTTTTTTACTGCAGCGATACTTCATAATTTTGTTTTAAAATCGTTAAACCAGTAAATAGTAAATATATTATTATTTCGATAATATGATGATAATGATTTCGATTGAGTTCAAAACTATAATTAATATACTATAAGTAAGATTCAGCATCCCATCGGCTAATAAACATCGAATAGTCATATATTTTGTAGACAACACAGACGTGCAGCGAGAGGGTTTTTTTTTTTTTTTTTATCAAAAAGTATAGTTTTTTTTATTTTTTTTTTTTTTATTGTATATTATGTATAAACAGTTTTAAACGAACAAATACCGCGTGAAAGAATGCGTGGAAAGTATAAAACCGAAAAAATAAAACAATTCGCCGTCTCAGCGATGGGAATAATAAAGGAAGGAAAATATATTATACGCCTGCGATATAGTCCTAAGACCACAACCCTAATTCGTCTCCCTATAATTGTACTTTATGGGAGCAATCGCCTCCCTAAAGCTGGTGTCAGAGTTCAAAATCATGAAATGCGCATCGTCTAGTTTTTTCTTCATATTTATCATTAAATATTTAAATATTAAAATAAATACTAGCTGACCCGGCAAATGCTTCGCTACTGCTAAATATTGCTGTTGCTAGATCATTATGTGTATTATTTCCCTGTCCGTGTCACTATTTTAAAATAAAAACAGTTGGAAAGTGGGTGGTCCACCTTCGGCAGGCTAAAAGTGTCCACTTAGCAATTTCAACCACCAATCGACAAAAATAATTCAAGTCACAATTGAATTAAGTCAGAATTTCACGCCAAACAAATATTTATTCATTTTTTTTTTTTTTTTTTTTTTTTTTTTTTTTTTACTATGACATAATCATTTCGTTCATTGTAATGCTTTATGATATACGACATTTTTTTTTTTTGTTTTGTTGTCTGGCGCGTAAACAAACAAAGATGATGGTTTTACGTGTTTTCACTTATTACCATAGATAGCCGCACGGCACAGGGATTGCCACTACAATAATTAAAAACAGTTTTTTTTTTTGTTTTCATCCGTGTTACCATTTGTGTACTTAAAATACCTAAATGCCGAATTTTAGGGGATCGTGTTCAATAGCTATAAACTTTCTCCGGACAACGCGGAACATTTGACAATAAACCGCGTAAAAGTAATTTTTGAGTCTATTAATCTTATACATGCAGACAGACAGATGTGCATTTTTTACATCTATAGACAGGTATTTCATATATATATATATATATATATATATATATTTTATATTTGTTTTTTTTGTTGAGTTGGTATTTACCTCCAAAACAATTTTTGTTGTTTAAATATTAGTAAAAATGTATTTTACTAATAAAAATGGTAGGTTAGGTTAGGTTAGGTTAGGTTAGGTTAGGTATTTAACACTGCGGTTACTACGGTAACTAAACAAATCATTATTATTTTATCAAATACCTATAGTCCGGAGGCCAATCTAGAAATTCATTACAGAGCGTGCCCTTACCCAAAATGGGCCCCCGTAGTCCAAAAAGCCTCTTAGCCGTCCTAATTTTTACTACGTTTGACGTTTCACGCATTTAATCGTACGTAGGTACATGTACGAACGTTGATGTTTGTGTCCATAAAAAAAATATTAAAATGTATAAATTGCATACACTTAATTACTCGTTGTACCTGGAATGAGTATTACGGGCCCTGCGCGGGCTTATACGAGTCGGAGAGTATGCCTTGGAAAGGTTCACGGCGATAAATACAAGGCAAACAATATTTAATTTTTTTTTTTGTTTTAATTTTAAATAAAAAATCTGTAATTTAATTATTACAATGAGCTCGTGTGCGAGAACAGTATCCACCAAATGGCGACACTTACTATCTGAATTTGTTGTTTAATTTGAATAAAAAATTTTTATTGATTTAAGTCACGAAACCATTTCCTTTTTAGCCTGCGAGGAGGATTACCTGGAATGGCGTCTGAATTTAGTGCTGATATTAGGGGATTTGGATGGTTTGTTAGTCGAGAGCGGAATCGTTTGTACAGAAATTTTGCAGTTTCTTCAACGGTGTTAATTTTTAAGTCGGTAGGCAAACAATATAAAAAAAACTTTATAGCACACTATACAACGGTGTTTTAGGAGGATGGATGTCCCGATTGTCTTCTCCACCCCGCCCCTGAATCCACTACTGAAAGTGTATATGTGGAGGAATATTTTATTTGTTTTATATACATTTTTTTTTTTTTTTTTTTTATAATATTTGTTTTCAAAAAAAAATGAATCCTTCCCCATATCCACATAAGGTCCCAAATACGTACCCGCGTAAAATTCAATTTGTATTTTAATATTACGACACTCCGTACATTCGGCGGTACACGATTAATGGATTCGTAATTAGTTGAAAAAAAAATCCCCAATTCTCCCTCCAGCCACGCAGTAGTGAATCGAAAATAATTGTTCTCCCGGTTCGGCGTTTACTTCCTGCTCGCTACCCACCAACGGTATCGATAATGTACGAACGCGTAATAAATCCGAGAGGGTTTATTCAATGCGGACTATATACAGCCAATAAATATTTCGTTATTTATCTAAAAAAAAAAAAAAAAAAGGCAGTTAAACAAACCTGCCCCTTTTTTTTTTCCATACGGTTATATATATATATACATATATACGCCGAGTACGTATACACCGTCTGATTATTGTATCCGGGCTTAAACCTATACTTGGATACTATTTTTAGTGACTAAAATAAATAATATTATATATATATACGACCGGGACGAATTATTGTCGGTGATTTATAGTCTTGAATTTAATTACTACCATTCCGCCTTTGTTTAAGCCTAATATCCTAATACCCATCTGTGTCCAATTATTAATCAATATCAAGACGATAGATCCTTTAAAAAAAAAAAAAAAAACCTTCAGAATTATTATACTTATTTTTAAATGTTTTCACATCAGACACACTAAACTAATTATTGTTATTATAGAACACGTCATCGTTGTAAAACCTTCGATTCCCAGCTTCTTTATCGCAATCCGAAAACTATTGCGTAACATATTATAAAAATACAAAATGATCGATATATTCAAACAGACTATTAAAGTATTCGAGTAGATGTATTTAAATGAAAATATACGAATACGTATTTAAAATCCGCCAGAAAAAATTAATTGATATTGTATTTTAAATATTTGTCCAAAAGTGTTCGTGTTCGTGGTCAACACACAACAAACTAAATCATTGCCCTATAACGGTATCCTAATTATCCGGACTTTTTTTTAGCAATTATTTTACACAGACTGGAATCGATTTACGTCGCTAAATGCCCGCACAATGTACCTAATACCCCAATATCAATGAATGTCGAACGAACGAATGCATCATAGTGGAGGACGAAAGACATATGGTCAACCGAGCGAGGGGAGAAGAAATAAATGGAAATTATTCCAACACAAAATCGAACGGACGCCGAGACTAGGAAGACAAAGGACTAAGGTCTATGACGAAGCGAACTGTGTCGGATATAGGAAAAATATCCTGTAAAAAAAAAAAAACCGGGGGAGAGTTAGGCTACGGGGACAGCCGCGGAACAATTTCGTCGTCGAACCGTTTTTACAATAGAAAAACAAAAAACAAAAAAAAAAAAAAAACCCGACCTATACACGCCGTACAATGTATTTGTACGCGGCGCGTATTATATACGGACTGGTAACATCGTACGGTTGTGTTAAATTTGGACTAAATAAGTATATTATGGCGGCCGCGGCGGCGTTTTAACGAGTTCGAATACCTACTCGTACGATAATCGTTTCGAATGGTAGCCGGTGTGCACGGCTACCTCCTACCACCCGTACAGTTAATGGCTACGGGAGCATTTAAAATGCTATTTGTCACGTTTTACCGCGGTCGGGTCGTTTGGTTAATTGAGAAATTTTCAAAAAAATAATACCAAAAACAGAATAGTATTTAAACGAAAATATTTTTATAAATGCTTAACGAAACGCGCAATTAACGACGTCGCCGCCGGAAAATGACTACGCGTATACAAGTATTGTTGTCGTCGGACGAATATTATAATAATCGTTATTAGCCGAAAGCCCGAAATATTAATCGTTTGGAAAACCGCAAAACAACTGAAATTTAAAAAAAAAAAAAAACAGAATATATCGGGGCGAAGAACGAAACCTAACCTAACCTAACGGACGGGCCCGTCGGTTGTCAGCAAAACCATAAGGAAAATCTAGTCGAATCGACGTCGACGGAGAAATAAAAAAAAAAAATTCTGTGTCTCGCGTGAAAACCCAAATACCTAAATCGTTTAGTCGTCGAACAATGCCGCGTAGGACAGTAAAAATGTATCCATAAAAAAAAATTTAAAAAAAAACTTGCCCAGAATTCAATAGTAACGATATTGTAATATTTAAAACGGTTGTTTACGAAAGGGGCAAATTTTAAACTATTTTTTTTTTTTTTGAAAAACGAATGTATTTCATAAACCGATTATCGTACACCGTTCGAACCCGTGACGACTGAATTGTGTTGTCTTCGAATAACGTTGATTTTCGATTTGTTTTTTTTTTTTTCACATTTATGATCGCTAATGAAAAACAGGTTGTTTTTTTTGTTGTTATTATTTTTAATCCGTCCGAACGCCACCGTTCGCTAATGACCGATTCGTACGGTATTTATTACCGCACGGACCGGCGGCGGTGCATTCCGCCCACGTACTCGTCGTAATACACATATTATTTTATTATTTTTTTTTTTTTAATTTTTTAAATATATATATGCATATGAAATATTGTAATGCGCGAGCGTACGCGCGGTAAATTGACGTTAATTTAACGTAAATTATCGAATATACGCGAGGAGTGACCGGGCGCGCAGGGAACCGGGCGGATATTGTGCGTCTAACCCCGCGACGAGTTTATATTGGACGTAACTGGCTTTGATTAGATAAGACCGACCGCGGTCGTACGGTGCGGGCCGGAGTTCCGGTAGGTCGACGGCTGCCGCCGTAATAATCCCCGGGCAGGGGGTGGGGCAAACGCCCGTTACGTTCAATACCGTAATTCGTATTTAAAACGGTCCGCCGTTTGAATAGTAGGCCATTTTTTTATTTTTTTTTTTTTTTCGATATACAGGCTGCGGCAGAGCCGGCTGACGAGTTTCGACGGGCTATAAATAACGAACAGTAAAACTGAGGAGTAAAGGTTTTTTTTTTTTTTTTTTTATTTAAATCAGTCTTGCGCTGTAGCTCCGTCTCGCCGAAACCGTACATCTCCCGAATCATGTTCTTCGGCCATTTCCTCCAACCTATGCAGCAGATAAGTTTCCAACCCTCACAACGTGACGAGCGGACGTGACGGTGTGACGGTCCTGTTCTCGTCCTCAAAAAAAGTCCCCTTACCGACTGCACATTTTCGTGGGGTTCATACCGTTCTGGGTGCTCCGTGTCCACGTCTACTTAGGGTACTTTCAGTTTCTTCCAAACGCCGTATCCGCAATTCGATAGTGTAGCAGAAGGAACAGATTCAGCGCGTGGTATGAAAAGCCCTTTGTGTAGCGATCACAGAACGATTATTTTCGTAATACGCACGCACGACGAAACCACGATGTACACCTGTCCAGACCATGATTACGAATAAAAATGGAATTCAAAATATACCACTTATTAAGGCCTTAAGACGGAGCTACAGCGCGCACAGCTAGAATTTCACTTGCTGTCTTGCGACAAATGTTCCCTGGACGGTTAGTCTCTCTGCGAGGAGACATAGGCTGGCCAGCACGGTCCCCAGATTTAAGCATGTGTGATTTTTTTCCTCTGGGGCTACCTTAAGGATAAGGTCTTCAGACATCGCCCACATACACCATAGAAGAAATTAAACAGAAAATCACCGTGGAAGTCGAAATGAGCCGAAAATCATATAAGAGCTTCAGAGATCGTCTACAACAGTGTACCAATGCTGACGGCCGCCATCTTGGAGATATAATTTTCAAAAAATGATTTTTAAAAATGGAATTGAGTACTGATTTAAATAAATAAAAAAAAAAAACCTTTTCTCTAAGTTTTACTGTTCGTTATTTATAGCCTGTATGATATCTTAACTCTAAAAACGGTTTTAGACAAATCGACATAATCGAACAACGTTAAAATTGAAGAACGACAATCTAAATTATAACGTGTTCACGTCCAGTCGGGGGGACTGGGCCAAACGAGAGGCAGATATATGTCACCCTTCCGTGACATTGTTTCCCCTTCAATATTTATAATAATTTATATTATGTTATCTATATCTATAAAAAAAAAAAATAAAAAAAAATTATAATAGTTGTTAAAAAAAATCAGCCTTATCCTTACCATTATAACGAAATCGTTTGACCGCCACACTGCGTCCGATACAGGGTAAATAAAACAAAATAAACGAGTAAAAAATATAGCGTACTGTACAATTCGAGGTCCGAGCGAGTTTAACCCCCGTGACTTTTTTGTATTTTTTGTTTTATTGGCCCGGTGGTGGGGGGGGGATTGATTACGGAAAACACTCGACGGTTTTTTTTGTGTTCATAAAAAAAAAAAATTTAATAATCGCGGATTAGAAATATCGACGTTTGCGAACCGATCGACCGACACGACGGGATCTAATTTTATATCGTTACGACGATATTATACAACGAAAATGATTATAATAACACAAACTGCAGCGATATTCACGGGAAAATTAGCAAGGTCATGGTCTACTCTATATAGTGACGTAAATTATTATATATATATATATATAGTAGGAGAGAAAAAAAAAATTCTATTGTCAGAGAATATTATTAATATGAAAAATAATTATCATAAAAAAGAAGGGGAAAAAAAACGTTACGTTTACGCGAAAACCGTCTCGTCATCTCTTAAACTATACAAGATTTGTGTGCGGTATAATATAGTATATATATAAATATTCGGGAAAAATTGCAGATGACATCGTTATTTCGATTTTTTTTTGTTTTTAGAAAAAACAATAAAACCTTTTCTACCGGTTTCGGTGCGTTCCTATAAATAGTAATATATTATCAGACTTGAACGAATTTCAAGCAAACGAATACGGGAATACTTTTGAAACGTATTTATAAACCATATTTTTGGTTTTTTGTTCCTTTTCAATAATTTCCTATTTGTTCGGGTACCATCGTATATATATATATATATATATATATAAAAATGTACGACTAAAATTATCGGAAATAATAATCAACGGTTAATTTATAACTTCGCTTAGCTCGTGCCGTAAAAAAAAAAAAAAAAAAAAAAAAACCCGATAATTGATAAGCCATTGGCGACGAGAACCAAGGTTATCCGACCAAGATAATATCGATATTGTAATGCGAACGGAATTTTATTTTAAATTTAGACTGGCGATGGATAATTCGTCGGCAACTCGTAGATTTTAAACGTATATGGTAAACTATTGCCCTGACCAGTCACTGGGGCAGCGCGCATCGTGCGTAACCTGCGAATTCGCCACCGTAACGATTGTCCGTCGCCGGGCGTAGTAGAGTTACCCGATTTACTGAAAATACGCATTCGATTGCTCAAGCCGCATGTCTTGTAAAATATTATATTTTGCCCGTACCATACCCCCCGTCGGCTGCGTTCAACATTACAATAATTCGTATTGGACACGTCGGTCACGTACGAAAACTGTTTGACGAACTTCGCCACGTTTCCTCTAGAACATCGGTAATACGTCTATGGTCGGCGTACATAATATTTTATACAATTACAACGACAGCGCGACGGCGTATTTTATCGGTTTTATATTACAACTGTACGGACACAATCGGACATTTGCATTGAGAAAGGACGAGAATAAAAATAATAATAATAAAAAAAAACGCCCAAAAAATATTCCTCATCCGTGCTAATAAATTTATCGTTAAAACTAAATGAATATTTCCACTATTGTAGGAATAATAATAATAAAAATAAAAAATATATATATCTTCGGCTGTAGTTATATCGTTGTTGATCGGCGCTCTGCGGTTCTGTGTGTGTTCAACAACCACCTTTGTATATTCATTATAAAAAAAAAAAAAAAGAATAAATATATTATCATAATTATTACGATATTTTTTTTTTTTTTTTTTTTTTTGCTTTATGAAAAGAAAATAAGTAAGTACATAATTTTACTATGTGTTTTTTATTTTTTTTTTTTTTGTCTGTCTGTAAGCAAATATTCCACCAGAAATAATACACCATTTCGTCAACACTTCGGCTGACGCTTCTGGTGGCGAATTTCGTCTAGTCGGTGCATTGTAAAGGTCATTTATTCAATTTTCTCTGAAGTTTTATCGATAATTGCAAGAGTTTACACAATAAACGGTTTCTGTTTTTTTCGGATTTTTTTTTTTTTTGTATTTCGGTTAAAAAACAATCTCGTAAAGACCCGGACAGTTTTACCCGAATACTTATTGTAATTTGTCGACCGGCATATAGAAAAAATTGTAACTTGAAAAAAAAAAAAATAAATTCTATTTAAAATATTATAATATTATACGTAATAGATTTTCGATAAAATTTAAAAAAAAAAAAAAAAAAATGTTCATTACCGTAGAAAAATTATTTTCCTATTCGTATTCATCGAAACGCGTCGTTTTATACGGAATAACTCGTAGAAAAGCAAAAAAAAAAAAAAAAAACGAATCGACAGACCCGGACGGACACGTGCAAATATCATAATAATACGTTTTAAATACCTATACGTAATAATTATTATTAATCGTTTGGGTTTAAAGTGATATTTTATTTGTAGACGTGCCCGGACGGGTTTTAATCATGGCCGATTCGATAAGATACTTTTTTTTTAAAAAATTTTTTTTTTTCTTTCGTTTCAACACCGACTATTGGGCGAAATCGATATATATATATATACACATTATACGCGTCTATAGAATGTTTTTCTCTTATCGAGAACAAACCGAAAGGTCACCGCGGTGAGATGCCCACCATCATATTATATATATATATCGTCCATAGAAAAAAAAAAAATGAATATATAATACCGGCGTTATAATATTATTGCGGTGGATGATATACCCGTACGGTTGATTACGAAAATAAATTAATAAAAAAAAAAATAATAATAATATATGATAATTTTACCGGCCGTTTTACACGTCGTACACGACCAACGAGACTAAAATCAAATGCCTGACGTACTTTGCGCCATGGGTACACCCGTCAGTTCAGATTATAAATACTTGTAATAATAGAAATCGTTTATTTTTTTTTTTCCTCCCGGTCGAACAGACGGAGAAAATAAATGTTCGTGCGAGGACCCTTTAAAAAAAAAAACAATTAATATATATATATATATATATATTTTTTTTAAGTTTAAACTATGTACGGGGACGCGCAAAACACAGGAACGCGAAATTAAAAATAAAAAAAAAAAAACCATTAAAGACCGGGAACGAAATGTACGCAGGAAAATAATTTTGACGATTACGATTTTGTTATCGGATGCATTTAAAACGCGGTAAAACGTACCATATGGAATAATAAACATTTCCCTGCGAATTGGGTTTCCGTTTTTTTTTTTTATCATTATTCCTTACGACCATAGCTTTCCCGCCGTATTTTTATCGTCCTTGTAAATTACGTGTTTTATATTCCCGACTTTTACAGTGTCTCTCGTTCCCCTCCACCACCTCGTATGAATATAGACTGTTCGGTAAATTGACAAAAAAAAAAAAAAAAACGCCCAGTAGAAAACACAGTAAATGTCGCGTCGTCTTTGGTCGTCGTCGTCGACCGCGATTGGGGGGGCGGTGGCGGGTGCGGGGGGGCTATCGGTGGCGTCTTCGGGTAATCGCGTGTTACACGAGAACACCTACACATTCGAACTATTATTTTTTTTTTTATTATTATTATTATTTGTTTTTTATTTTTTTTTTCTATTATACTCGTACGGTCGCCGCGACAATAACAAATACGAGTAATACGCGCGCCGGTTACGCCGCGAGCATTGGCCACTACGGTCGGCCCGGACGCGGGCACAATAATACATCGCAATTGCCCCTGCCCCGTCCTCGTCGTACTGTTGTCCGTTTTGGATTCCCATTTTGCCCAACCCGTAAATCGGTTCCGTCAAGCGCAAGAAAACCCCTTTTTCAATTTCGAACAGTGATTATCCAAAAACCCGATAACGACACACAACGGCGGTGGGGCAGTGTCGTAGCCGGGAAAATATTTCGCGGAGGGTTTTACGTTCAAAAATTCACGTTACTAATGGGCGTATCGTTGTTGACGGTCAAACTGAGCAAACGCCGTCTTAAATAATATCTATACCGAAGACATTTCGGGAGGGATCCGTTTCTGGACCACAAAACTGCGGGAAAAACGGCTCGTGTATGGCCCGCAGCTAAAAATCCAACAGTGGCGCGGTCGTCCCTAAGGGGGTTTCCAAGAGGGGCTCCCCCCCCGTCCCGAAAAAACTCCAGTCGGCAGTCGGACATTTATATCGGTGCATTTATATACTTGACATTATACCGACGACAAACTATATTTACGAAAAATAAAAATATCGCGTAACGAGACCGGTATTATTGTAATTAATAACTAGGGCAGCGGACTTGTAGCTTCTAAAAAATGCTCTAAATATGCACGCACGAGTGTGCACTTAAAAATCCCTATCATATACACTAAAAATACACTCGAATTGTTATCGTCTTATTTTATGGTATAGACAACGTACGTGTTTACTATTTAAAAACGAAATTAACAACCGGACAATTGATACGATCGGCGATCCTCAAGCGGTACTAGGAAAATTGTACGTCCGCATACAGCCAACAGCCATATTGTACGATAAAAATTAAAATTTCACTGTTAAATTCAACAATTTTGGTTGTACGGATAAATGTAATAAAATCCGTCGGCGCGGAAAATATTGAGAAAATCGTATTAAATATTTTTCAAAGTGTATAAAATGGACGAAATATGCCCTGAAAACAAAAACAAAATCTTAAAATCTAGCTTTGTCTTAGCACGTGGGTTCTTAACCGGTAGTCCGCGGACCCCATCTCGAGGTCCGTAGACGATTACTCGGCAGTCTGCGAAATGGCTGTGAGTTATTTGTTTTTAAATAACCAATACAGAAATCCGTTCAGCAAATTTCGATCCCAGACCAGCAGTGGCTAAGTTTTTAAGAACAAATGAACGACGTTACAATCATCCGGACCAAGAAACGCATAAAAAACGTTCATTCGTAAAAGAAGCTTTTTAAAAAATAGTATATAACATTGTTAAGTCTAAACAACATTTTGTAATATTTTTTCAATTTACAAAATTCCTTTAGATTACCTCTTTTTTTTTCCCAAATAAATTATTACTCTTTTTTTCTTTTTTTTATAACTTTTACCATTTACTTCTAGCATTAAGATGTATTTTTAATAATTATGATGGGGGAGGGGTGATCGTGAAATAATTACTTACTATAATTACTGACTATTTATTTTGAGAAAAATTCGGTTATTATATATTTTACAGTATTCTCGACGCCGTTTCTGGCCATTCGATAATTGTGTGTTAGGAATTTCTGTCCTATACGGTCGTTTCCCCTTTCCTTTTTAGACCAGGGTTTCGCCATTAAAAAAACCAAACACTACACAACAATATAAACATATTTTTAGTGCTCTTTAACTCCCGTCGACACAAAATGTTATATTATAATAATACTGTTTAACGCTTGTTTAGTACAAACAGGTTAGGTTGTCGCAGTCCAGATAATAATCATGGGTAATTGACAATCAAAACGATTGTCTGGATAAAGATAAAATACAGGGTGCTGTTTTGCGACAAACGTTCCGTGGACGGTTGGTCTTGCTGAGGGGTGACGTAGGCTGGCCGGCACGCTCCACCGATTTAAGCGTGTGCGATTTTTCCTCAGGCGGTTGCTTAAGAATAAGGATACCAAACATACGATAGACGATCTGACGGAGAGAATCACCGTAAGTAATCGCCGGCCGTACCAATCGTACCGAACGTGCCGAAAATCTTATCGAATCTTCAGAGATTGCCTACAGCAATGTATTGTTGCTGACGGCCGTTAGAGGACTTTTTTGAGGACGAGACAGGACCGTCACCGTCACGTCCGCTCGTTATGTTGTGATGTTGGAAACTTATCTGCCGCGTAGGTTGGAGGAAATGGCTGAAGAACATGATTTGCGAGATGTATGGTTTCAGCAAGACGGAGCTACAGCGCAAGATTGATTTAAATAAAAAAAAAACCTTTTCTCTAAGTTTTACGTAGAGAGGCAATTGAGCGGTCACCAAGTCGCTCTGCCCGGAAACACGCGGTTGCTTTGGGAATGTTATGATGTCGGATACTTATTTGCAGCGCAGGTCGGAGGATATGGCCGAAGAACATGACTTGAGTGTCGTGCGGTTTTAACAATTCGGGGCACAAGCGCGCACAGCTCGAATTTCGCTCGCTGTTTTGCGACAAACGTTCCATGGGGGGTTGGTCTTACCGAGGGGTGACGTGGGCTGGCCGGCACGCTACCCCGACTTAAGCGTGTGCGATTTTTCCTCCGGCGGTTGCTTAAGAATACGGTTTTCAAACATCACCACCATGCGATAGACGACCTGACGGAGAGAATCACTGAAGTAATCGCCGGCCGTACCAATCGTACCGAAAATCTTATCGAAACTCCAGAGATTGCCCACAGCAATGTATTGTAATGCTGACGGCCGGCCATCTCGACGATCTCATTTTCACAAAAATAATTGAAAAAAATGGGATTTCCTAATTATTTTAACAAAACCGCACCGTTTTTCTCCGAGTTTTAACGTCCGTTATTTTGTAGCACCTCAAAACTCATCGGCCGGCTCCGCCGCACCCTGTATCTAATAACTTGCAGATAGAGTTGTACGCAAGTAGAAGTGCCGTGTTTCCTATTTAGACACGATGGGTTCGTCGACCAGTGAAAATTCCTTAAAAAATCCACCGGGCACAATATAAAAAAAAAAAAAAAAACGCCGCGTACGCGGGTGTGTTTTACACACACTTTTCAACACCGCCGGGGAATTGATTGGCACGTGTTGTTGTGTTTTCGTCGGTGATATAACAACGTCCTACAATTATTTAGACCACGGTTTATCCGGTTTATCGTGTGGTATTATATTATTATTATTATTATTAACATTGCGGCGATTTAACCGGTTTTATTTATTTTTTTTCTCTTACGGGGAACGGACAACAAAAATTATATGAATTTTATTGCGCGTTTTATTAATATTCCACCGCTACTCCCGACCGGGGCCGGTAGTCGTTAAAAATTGGCAACAAACGAAATCGTATTATACCCAGCCGGTTGATTTATCTGTTTCCTTCGCATTGTGCCAACGGCGGGTCGCCCCTACCGCTCTGTCCGCTCCCGTCCCGCCGGTCCGCCGGATCCCACCCGCCGGGCCGCAATCTCACTCGCTCTCCGGACACGCCAAAAGTCGCGGCGCATTCCTTGGGTGGCACGGCCGTTCTTAACAACAATGCCCACTAGACGTTTTTTTTTTTTTTTTTTTTTTTTTGAGAATAAAAAATAATAATAAATATATATTATTATAATATTATAATAGTCGCAGACTGCGTTCGTTCGTTCGTGATGTTTTTTTTTTTTTTTTTTTTATCTAAAAAAAAACACACACACACACAAATATCGCGTGACAGAGCACGCAAACACTGCCGGCGGCCCCATAAAGTTTACGAATACTTTGTGAATAAATTTCGCATATTTTTATCGCTCGTTTTCCATATGTATTCGATTAGGTTAAAAAAAAAAAAATCGACTCGTTTTTTTTTTTAGCGAATATTTACGTTTTGTTTTTTTTGTTTTACAAAACCAACAAAATAACCGTTTGTAATCGAAAACGTAATAGGTCGATCCATATTGATCGTAATACTGAACAAATAATATTAAAACAATTTTAATTAAAACCAAAGTCTCGTGAATAATGTAAATCTTCTCGTACGTAATATTTTTTTTTTTAATTTTTTTTTTTTTACACTTTTATTATATTATATATACTGTTGTCGCAACGAACTAATCCCGCGCCATTTTACGATCGTAACGCCGCCGGTTGTTCGCGAACGCGTAAACAAAACTTCAAGACGACGATTTTTTTTTTTTTTTTTTGTTTCATCTAAGCCACGTTTTATTTTTAGGACGGTGTAATATATTATCTCGGGCGACGTGAACCGCGAAAATGTACATCAAAAATACTTCTACGGTTTCGTAATATTTCAGATAATCGCATTGCATCATCGTTTTTTTTTTTTTTTTTTATCGAAATTTAGACACTCGTCTAAAACGATACGTACGCCGAGGGCGAATTCGTGTGTTGGTGAGGGTGGGAGCACTTTTTCCAAAAAAAAAAAAAAAAATAGAAATAGACAAAACAGTACTCGATCTCATAACCAAAGCCAAAACAATTTGGGAAGGGGCTAAGGCGGAAAACAATTCTGTAGAGTCGGTCGCGGTTTCGGGCGGGGCTAAGGCGGCTAAGTCTAGCCACCTAATTTCTGCGCCCGAGTTCGCCTAAAACGGTAAATACCGTAAAAAAACGGCGGATTTTCTCGGCGTTTCGGTATCGTCGTACGCTATTAAACCGACAATATTTCGTGCCGTACAGGTGGGCGGTATCTGTACGTATCCGTATACCAGACGATTATCGCGATACTAGTATTCCGTTCAATCGGCTGTGCAATAATAGTAATCGGATTCCCCTCGGTTACCGTTAACGGAACGCGTACTGTTAAAACGCGACACCGTTTTCAGTTATTGTAACGAAACCTCAAAAGCTTTTTATCGTGTTGCTCGTCGTCGACAAGCCGTTCCAGTTCTCGCCGGCACAATGCGTAGAATATCGCACACAAACCACCACAACTATATAATAAATATAATTTTTTTTATATATATATAATAATACATACATACATACACGATACCAGTTTGACCGGGGCGAATAGTGTCAAATTCCCTTATCTATTTCACGAGTGAACGCCGCGAGACCATCTCACGGGTATATTCCCTACAACTGCGCCCCGCAATACCGATTTCGTATGAATATAATAGAATATTAATTTATATTTTAAAATATTATTTCGGTTGGCGTGGATTCGGCGGCGGTGGACTGTGAATAAACCAATAATAAAAAAAAACTATTAAAAAAACACTTGTTGGACGCTCTGTTATAACCGTTGGCGCACAGCGGGGGACGAGGAAAAGCAGGAAAACATTTCGTAGGGGTTCAAAAATACTTTATCATTCTTTAGGTACTCGTACATATATGCGTATCTACTTTAAATATAAAACATTAAGCGTTCAACGGGTTTGCGGTGCAATGCGCTCTAAAACTACACAAACCGATTTCGATAAGATTATGCTCGTGCGTGCGATTTAAATTATAGAACAGTTTTTATGTCGAGAGTCGATTTTTTTTTTTTTTTTATTGCAAATTTAAAGATTTTTTTTAAGGAAATGGGTTTGTGCATATATAAATATATATACACAAATCAATAATTAATACGTTACTAGGGACATTTACAGTTGCTTAGTTACCAAAAATAACCTATTGCTTGTTTTTCTTTCGTTATTCTATAGATATAAAAGCCAAAATAACACTCACGTCCGGCGGACCGAGAAACTCGAAATTTTGGTGGTACGTACCGTATGGTGTAGGTGCCTGACGGCCTAAACGGAGTGACAAACGATAAAATATCGTTTCGAGTATTCATTTTCATTTTTAATAAAATACCGCGTGGAAAATCTAATCGCGTGAAAACCGCTATAAGACCGTTAAGGTTTGGCCAGGGGTAGGGGATAAAATCCACGGGCAATTCCAATTTTTCACGGGCAACACCGTGCGGCACAGTTAGTATATTAATGTACTTTATTCGTAAGTCTCCCGGTAAACTTTGAAATAACTATTAAATTCGTCGGTCGGATAATTTATTTTGAAAATTGTTCCTGATATTTCGGTGTGGGAGGAAGGGTTGAAACCCCAAAACTCCCCCCCCGCCCGTGTTCATTGCACAGTGACGGAGCCAGAAAATTATTTCCGGACAGGTTTTTTTTTACATATAGGTTAGGTGCTATCCCACACTTGATTAGAAAAAATAACCCAATAAACGTCGTTTACCGACAAATCTTTTATGTGCATGGTGGTACGATGTATACGTTACGGATAATGTTAACGTTAACCGGATAATACGACATTTTGGGGCAATGCATTCCGGATAATGTCGTAAAAACTACCTGTTTTGCACAATTTTCCGTTATAATAAATATTGATTTAAAAAAAAAAATATATTTTTATGTATTTAAAATTGTTTATTTTTATAAGACATGTTTCCGTGGCACATTGAATTACACAAAACGTCTGGTGGATTTACATCAATTACTAACACATTTACCCTAGTATGTATGCGAACACCTTGTGTATCCTTGATCAACATTGCCTGACCTATAACCCACACCGAGTGTTTTTTGTTTTTTTTTTTTTTTAAACTTTTGCAAATTGTTAAATTCAATACTATCCACAGCCGACCGGCTAACGTTAACATTATCCAATTATCAACATTAGCCGTAATGCATACGTATATACAGGGTGCGGCAGAGCCGACTGACGAGATTATTGAGGTCATTAGCCTGTGATAAGATAAGAGCAGGCCTTAATAAGTGGTATATTTTGAATTCCATTTTTATTCGTAATCATGGTCTGGACAGGTGTACATCGTGGTTTCATCGTGCGTGCGTATTACGAAAATAATCATTCCACGTGCTGAATCTGTTCCTTCTGCTAACACTATCGAATTGTGGATACGGCATTTGGAAGAAACTGGAAGTACCCTAAGTAGACTTGGACACGGAGCACCCAGAACGGTAAGTACCCCCGAAAATGTACAGTTGGTTAGAGAGTCAATTGAGCAGTCACCAAGACGCTCAGCGCGGAAACACGCTGTAGCTTTGGGAATCTCAGACCGTTCTTCGAGGAGAATTCCTCACGAAGATTTATCATGGCTGAAGAACATGATGTGGGAGATGTATGGTTTCGGCAAGACGGAGCTACAGCGCGCACAGAATTTCTCTTGCTGTCTTGCGACAAATGTTCCCTGGGCGGTTAGTCTCTCTGAGAGAAGACATAGGCTGGCCAGCACGGTCCCCAGATTTAAGCATGTGTGATTTTTTCCTCTGTGACTATCTTAAGGATAAAGTTATCAGACATCGTCCACATACCATAGAAGAAATTAAACAGAAAATCACCGTGGAAGTCGAGGCCATACCAGTCGAAATGTGCCGAAAATCATATGAGAGCTTCAGAGATCGTCTACAACAGTGTATGAATGCTGACGGCCGCCATCTTGGAGATATAATTTTCAAAAAATAATTTTTATAAATGGGATTGAATACTGATTTAAATAAAAAAAAAAAACCTTTTCTCTAAGTTTTACTGTTCGTTATTTATAGTCGCCTGTATGATATCTGCGCGCTTCGAAAAAATCGAACGAGAAAAATATCTCTCGTAAAAGGCACGCGGAATAATAAACGTTCCACGTCTCGGACCGTAAACCGTAGCACAATGACGATATTGGAATACCGATTACTATACGACGATAAAAAAAAAAAAAAAGCCAAAAAAAAAAATTATAATATATACGACGGGAATATAATACGGGTAAATAATATTTTCGGAGATTGTCCCAGACTGTAACGCCGCCGCTGGTACAGTAACGGGCGAAAACGTTGTCGGCCCGATACAAAATATATGGAAATATATGTAATAATAATACGTTATCGTTTCGAAAATACGCAATCATTGCCGTTAAAAAGTTTTTACTGTTAGTATACGGAAGAAAAAAAAAAAAAAAAAAAAAAAAAAAATCGCCAAAATCGGCCGCGCCCGCACAATCGTGCGCAAGCGCGCGCGCGTTCGTTGAATCCGAAGAGAACAATTAAATGTATTCATAAACGCTTTTGCTTTCGTTTCGCGGAACAATATCGACACGCATTGTTCGCAAAAAATATATACTTTTTAGATTAATATTATCGTATTGTCGACAAATACCGCAATATTTTAATAATCCTATGCATAATCGCGAATCCGGCATACACTAGTGATGTGACAAATGTCCGTTTTTAAATCCGACATTTATTGTAATGCGATTGTAAATTTCTGTTTTTGAAATTGTGATTTTATATTCTGAAAAGCAAAGGGTGGCCAATCACTATATATGATTGGGGGAAAATCTTGATTTCGGATTATTATTTCGAATATCGGATTTGAAAATCCGGATTTTTATCTGAATTCAAATATCGGTTTTTAAAATTTACGTTCTTTTTATTCATTTATAATAAAACTATTATTATTATTATCTTATTAATCTATAGCATTAAATACATTTTTACACAATTCAAAAAATATCACAAATATATATTTATTTTTAAAAACCAAGTACATCCTAAAAAAAAAAAATCATACATATTGTATTACACTCTGTTTTTTATAATAAATTACTAGTTGACCCGGCAAACATTGTTTTACTCATAAAAATCGTTTATGGGAACACGCCTTGAAATGAATAAAATTATTATTTTACTCGTTTTATAATGTAAAGAAAAATTACCAAAGGATTCGGTTTTAAGATTTAAAAATAGAAATTTGATCGATCGAATTTGGATTTCAAATCGATTTGGATTTCGGTATCCAATAATTAGGTTTCTTGAACTTCGGCAAATCCGGATTTTCTCCTTACTAGTATATACCCGTGTGCGATCATTGAATTGTGATTGTTGATATATTTATATGTTACAGTTAAAACCCGAAATCGGTTAATACTAGAACTAACCGCGAATTTTAAATGACGAAACTAATTTTAAAAATCAAATCCCGTATAATTTTACGATAGTTTACCCCGCCGAAGCGAATAACAATGTTAGATTGTTAACTTATTCTCTAACATGTAGTTAATTCATACGTTTCCCTAGTTTAAACGGCGTACAAATTACTTCTGGAAATCGAATATTCCATAGATAATATTAGTTGTCTTCAATATATTTTAGACGCAATTATAGTGTTAACTAGAAAAAAAAAATAGGCTTAAACTAACGTTCCAACATTGAGGGTCCTGGTTTAGTTCCAGTTGTAACTAGTCAAAACCAGTCGTGACGAAAGGGGTTTGTGGAAACTAGTTTTGACTAGTTTGGACTAATTCGGATGGATTTCGGTTCACCTCAACTGTAACATATACACGAACAGGACACACGATGTTGTTTTCTGTGTGCTCAAAGTGTATATTTGTTACCAAAGTGGTTACACGTATGTATTGCAGGGGCACCGGAACAACGGAGGCAATGGAGGGGTCAATCTACCTCGCAGGGAAAATTCCCTGGGGGCTGAGCCCCCACCGCTAAATATATATAGGTTTCGGTCGTCTCACGTGATTTGAATGTCGAGTATTGAAACAAAGCTGAAAACAATGGATTTAAATTGATTTTCGGCATAAAGTGTAGGTAAAAAATAAAAAAATGCCGTACCTGCTTCGCACCATATAGATAGAAATTTAATTTATATCTGGATGCAACGGTCAATCGCAAACGAAAAACGATTCTGAGCGAAGAAGTATTAGTCGTGTTTTTCATTGTTGCTGCCGTGGTCAGCCAGAAATCGATATAAATAATAAAACTCGAGTTTGACGAAATCGTGTTATTTCGTCATTTGTTGGTAGTTTTTTACGCGGCGTTAAAAAACTAATAGGTATATCGAAAAGTCGCCTGTTTGAAGTACCGACTGGACAACATTTGCTACCGGCAGCAGTACAGGAGTGTATAGTTCGGACAAAGTCTTCTGGTAGAAAAATGTTTACAATAAAATAAGAAAAAAATAAAAAATAATTGTAAAACAACCAGACCGCTCGCTAACCCTCCGGTCAGATTCTAAAACGAACACGAAAATAGCAAGGCATAATTCAATCCGTGGGCAGGCCACTGTTATGCGCGTACGGGAAGTTCCTCTGCCTAAAACTAAAAGTCGCTGTTCGCCATAACTTTTTGTGTCTCTTAAGCGAACCGTAGATATCCGGCGTTGAATTCGTACCGTTCTTGTTATTGGGAATTATTAAAATCCAGTATTGTATTATTAATTTGTAATATTTGTGTTGCGGTGATGGCGCCGTCGTAAAACCACAAGACCACTCGCTCCGCTCAGAATCTAATACTACCGTGATACTCGGATCTGTCCAATGGCCATTTCACGAAAAAAGCGTTTCTTTTTCACGAACCGGACAATTGTTCGTAAGAATACCGATCTCGCGGAGTGGCAACGACATGAAATATATATATATATATATATATATACATCGTATAACTGAATAATACACCGTTCTAAACGAAATAATAATAATATTGCAAATAAAATAAAAAAAAAAAACAAACCGGGTCATACTCGTACACCGTATATATATATATATATATATACGTACATTGTACGGTACATAATATTTTATATTTTATTATAAAATGCGGTTCGCCGGTCGGTCTTTTTCTCATTCTCTCACTCACTCACTCTCTCTCTCTCGCTCTCGCTCTCCATCTGAGGAAACTTATCTAAGCAGGAAACGAACACTGCGGGACGAGGTGCGCGTGTCGGTGACATAACCTGGGCGGCGGCGGCGGCGGCGGTGCCGGGCGTTTCGGATAAGTGAAATAGGTACACATGCCTATTTTATCCGGTGACCGGCGCGGAAGGCTCGAGTAACGCTGACGGTGCGGCGGGTAGGGGAACCGGTTTTGTGGGTGTACGGCGGCGGCGACGGCAATTGCGTCACGCGCGTAATAATAATCGTCGGCGATGCGGTAAGTCTCACTCCGCCGCCCGCCGCACCCCGCCGAACCGCACGCGGCCCGCCGTCGACCCCACCGCCGGACCCGCGCGCCGGGCGGCCAGACTCTGTACGATATTATTTAGAGGATTCGTGGTTTCAAGTATTTGAACGCCGGAGTAAATTCCAAATACTATTTTGTTATACGCTCTATACGTCGTTCCGAATGCACTTCTATGCCGAACAATATCGGGTTGATTATTGATTTTGAATACATTTTACAAAAGTATTTCCATATTTGCACGTCGAATGCGCTAGGCCGTAATCAACAAAAAAAAAAAAAAAATCGAAGCGCGTGGCATTGCGCCCGTTTATATTGAAATTTAAACCGATTCGAAAAACAATGTGGAAAAAAACTAAGTATTCGAACTAAGCATTTATGGGAATAATTTATTTTCAGTGGAGTTCGTACGCAAATGCGCGTTTTAAACACATTTCGAAATGACGCCCGTGTTTTGTGATCGAATCCACCGCCGCCGTCGATCCGTAAAGCACAACCACGTCTCGGGGGAAATAAAAAAATGTTTTTTCGTGAAATTTTGATAAATGTACTTAATATACGTGTACCGGCAGGCCGTTTTATTTTCTGGATTTCAATCGTTTTTGGGGAAAATCACGCCCCTCCCCCCATGACCGATTAATCGGTAAAATTACTAAATAAAACGTTTGATTGTAATTTGGAGAGAAAAAACACAATTTTCATTTTTTTTTTTTTTTTTTTTTTTTGTCTGTATTTTTCTGTGGGGATCTAATTCGCCGCGGAAATTCACAGGGCCTGGGGGTGGGAGAGGATCGTGACCCGATCCGGGAACGATTTTCTCGCGCTCGTTCCGACGTCTCGGGCGTTTTCTCACGTTACGCGTTCGGACTTGTGCAACAACCGTACGGTTACGTTCTCGCGGTACCAAACACCGTCGGTTTCATTATTATTATTATTACTTTTTTTTTTTTTTTTTTATATGTACAGGGTGTCCCAAGAATATATGGCCCACTGCGATATCTCCCGAGACCTGTGTAAATCATGAAATTCTGTATTTTTTTTTTTTTTTTCGTATATATAACGACCAACGGGGGGGGATAACTTTTTATGTTACGGTAAAAATTAAAAAAAAAAAACAAAAAAACCTTTTTATTTTCGAAAAATTCAATAGCGGCCGTTTGTTTATCGGGTTTGTTCGTTGGAAACACGTTGCTGCTTTCTTATTTTCATTGATCTCGCGATTTTTAATAATATTTTACGTATTGAAATTACCTTTTGCCGACACGAAATTCGCTAATAAAAACCCGCATTGCGATTAAATACCATCGGGGAGGAACAAAAAAAAAAAAAAAAAAAAATAATAGAAATACAAATATTAAAAATCACGATGTCAGGATAAACGAAACTGGTCGAAACGTTCAAGTGATTTGTTTTTTTTTTTTTTTTTTTTGAAAATTGTCCCCGGTGGTCGGTTAAATGTAAAACAATAAAAAAAACAACCAACGCAAATGAAACACCGGAATTTCATTATTTCGGGAAATATCGCGACGACGGGTATGTATTCACCCGGTACGTATTCGCCCGCGGACGATAACGAAACCAGAAGAAGAAGACCGTGGGAGGGAAACGAGGAAATAATAAAAAAAAAAATAAAAAAAAAACCGTATTTTTTGCACAGACCCGCCGCGGGTCTTGCGTAACGGAATTCTCATCAAAAGTTCCGAAACGTCGTCTCGCGCGTACAATACTTACAGTGTGTGTTCTCGTCGCCGCAATTATTTATTTATTTTTTTTTTTTTTCTAACGAAGCGCGAGCTCGTATAAGTATTTATATTGTATATTTTTATTATTTTTTTTTTTATTATTTTATCTCCGCGTACCGTAACAGTTGCGTATAGTACTTAAGATTCCGGACGGAACGATTTTCGTCTCCGTTTTGTTACGTATTGCGTATAATACCCGCACAATAACATTACGTATTAAATACACGCGAGACAGTACTGCCGGGCCGGGTGTTATGTAAAAAAAAATACCTAACGCAGACGTTTGGCGCGTTGTGGCGTTGAACTTGGAATGTTTTTTTTTTTTCATTTTTTTTTTTTTTTTTTTTTTCTTTTCCATCTCTCCTTCTGTTTTTCTGTTGGGGGGGGGCAATCGCGGTGCGCGAAAACCCCGGTCGAAAACAACGACGACGCCAGTTGCAAATATTCTTGTAAATCCGCGTAAGAAGAAACCCCCGTATACGGGGATATGGGCTGTTTTCGGTTATCTTCGTCCATCTACATACGACCCAATGGAAATCTATCTTTTTCAATAATTATCTAGATCAAATGTTTTTTTACCCGTAGTAGAACACATTAAACACCCCAAACTGTACATTATATTGTTTTAATTTTTATCTTCCCTAAGTATATGTTCTCAATAATAGACGGTAGACAAAAAAAAAAAAAAATAATAATAATAATAATAATATTTTTTATTTATACCTAAATAATTTCCACATATCTATTATCTTATCTGAGATAAATAAAGTATTTTCTTCTTTTTTTTTTATCTTTATCTTTATCTGTTAGTTTAATTTCTACTGTATAAAATATAATTTTATAATTATTTACCGAAAATGTATTATTATATTCACGTCCTCATATTACCGCACGGCAGTACCGTCCAAACAAACCTCGTCATTTTATTCTTAATAACTATAATGTGATTTTTTTCAAATATCATATTATTATCGTATATCGTATAATTCCTATACCAATGAAATAAATGTAAAAATATATAAAATAAATATTACACGTAATACAAATAAATAAAAAAAATGAGCAGAAAATACTTATAGCCTGGTGTGTATTTTTATATGATCGGTGTCGATTTAAAAAAAAGTATCATCGTCGGGTAATAGCATACAACAAAAACGCAGAAATAAAAGACGACTAAATCAAAATGAGGTATACACACCGCTTTTTTTTTCACCTAGAGAGTAAATACATTCGAATAGAAGAGACGAGTCAGCACAGTTTTATTAGGCTTTATTTATTATCTAAAATATTAGAATATTATTTTTTTTTTACATCTATCTGACTTAACGAGCAAGACCGTATTCAATATTTATAATGCCAAATTGGGAAAAAGTAAGGAATTTTAAAATCTAAGAACAGATGGAATTGTACTCGTTTATAATATTATTATTATATTTTGTTAAAACTAAAAAACATAAAACCGATATTAAAAACCGTTTAGAAAACTATATTTATTTATTGTATTATATATTGAATTGGAGGAGGGGTGTTAATTTTATAACTGGGGAGTGATAATCACGGCCAGCCCACCTCCCCTAAATTGTGTCTATGCGAGTAGCATAAAAACTTATCAGATTTTAGACATTTTAAAACGATACGATATAAGGACACGAGTATAAATACGCAAGTGGCAAGCATTGTATTTGTTTTTTTTTTCTCCATATTTATGTACAAATATTACTACTATTTTTCTTCTGTTTGGCTTCGGCTTTCAATACCGTACCGCTGTTCTCTGCAGTGTCTCTCTGTCCGTTTGATTTCCGTCGCCTCTTTCGCCGTCTTAATACAATCGTCTCACATTAACCTAGGTCTCCTTAAAGATCTTTTCCTTATTGGGTCTTCCCCCGGGGGGGGGGAGGGGGGAGTCTTGTTTTACCGATCTCTGTAACCATCTGGCCATTGATAGTGAATTTGAAGTTCATCTTCGTTTGTGTACACGTGTCCGAATTCGAGGGGGCCAACTTGCGCTTTAGACACGTTTAACCTACCGCGCAAATTCGAACGTTTTTAAAATAATCCAATAATAAAAATCGGAATATCGAAAACGGCAAACACGCCGTGCTGCGTTCCGATAATCGTTATTGTTATAGGCGAGTTAGAAATACATTAAACGAGTACATTGGTCTGTGGTCGAAACTATTGCGATTTCCGTGGAAACGCGGCACGAGTTTGCCGGTTGAACGTCCGATACCGCGGGTAATAATAATAATAGGTAATAATCGAACGTCGTTTATAAAACGTTTAACGAATATGCAAATGGGCAGCCCGTAGTCCGGCATTGTCGTTTAAACATTTCGTACGCGTTTCGTTTTTGTCACTGTTTTGTAACGTTTAGCATATTATGGCGGAGTACGCGCGAAACACACCGACACCAGAGAGAAAGTTCTCCGACTCATTTTTTTTTTTTTTTTTTGAGGTTAAGGCGGCGTCTGTTCGGCATTAGCGGACGGAACAGAACGCATTTACAATAATTACGTTAGGCGGTACTTATTGGAAATATTTAAACAATAATAAATTACCGGGGACGTTTCGTAAAAACGGATAACAATATAATATTATATACGTGCCAGTGTGTGTTTATCGTTTTTCACTTTCAATCGACCACCAATAATTATTATAATATTATTATTGTTGTTCGACGTTAATAATAATGCCGCGCGTATAAATAATTTCGGACATTAAATTTCGAAATAAGTCGTCCGCGCAACAAAACCCAATAATAATACGGTTATAATACGACGGTACCACTAATAGTTTTATTATGACACTGTGGTTTTAAATAATGTTTAATAATTTTTTTTTTTTTTTAAATTGTGTCTAAATTATGACCGACGACGACGGCTGGCTTTATCTCGAAAACGATAAGAAAAAGCTAAAGAGAGACGATTTATGTTATAGTATATAATAAAATATTATTCGTCGTTTCAAACGTTTTTTTTTTTTCTTTCTTTCTTCTTTTTTGTCGATATCACATATTTTATTATTTTGTTTACTTAATAAAAACTTGGAATAAAACAAACCGCGTATAATATTATGTAAGTGCATAAAATATACATATATATGTTTTTTTTTTAACGTATACAATAAAATGTTTTGAACAGAACATTTTTTTTTTTTTTTTTTTCTTCTATGAAACCGTTCGACTCGGTACAATATTTCGTAGACTTGTCTTAGTCATAATATTTGATAAATCTGAAAGTCAACCGGAAAACCAATGCGAAAAATATGTCTCGGTTTTTTTTTTTTTTTATTTTAATATCGAGTTTGAACTGATCGAAATTTTATTCGAAAAAACCGTGTTTGGGGGGGGGGGGGGGAGGAGGTTGGTACCTTATTATTATCTGTCGTCAGATTAAAGTCATCGTTGTGGGTTTTGAGTGGCAAAAACACAAACCGATATGAGCATTTGCCATTAATTTATTATAATTAATAATTGATTTCGCGTATTATTATTATTATTATTTTTTTTTTTTTTAGTAAAATTAGCTCCACGAGTACTCGGCAACATTTTTAGTATATATAAAAAAAAAAAAAAAAAAAACACTCGGTTTTTCAACTTTGCAAAAATATTTTACTTCTTTCGCATGTTACCGGCAATGTTGACAATTAGTCAAATGATGACAATTCCTAATACGGTTTTTGGAAACAATATCGTTGCTATCGTCTGTCCGAATTATATAGCAGGAAATGATGATTATATAAGGACATTGAGCAGATATATATGATATATTTTTTAATCAACACTCTAATGTTATTAATTTGCAATCGCACGCGGTACACTTCCGTGTTGGTATCGCATATTGTTGATTGGAAATAACAGAATGCGTGTTTTGGTGTTCCGACGGTAGTCCGGGTCCAACGGTCTTAAACCGACAATTGTATCGAGACGACAGCGTTAAATATGTAATCACGTTGGGATTTTATGATACGAATTCGATTTGACGGCTTGATTAGCCGTTTTGTGTATACTGTCTATTATCGATTTGTCGAGATATAATGATAATAATGTTTTCTCGTCAAACCGACAATATAATCTTGGACGGACACTTGATGTGTTGCATTCGCCGTGTTCTTTTATTGTACGGAGGGAGTATGAGAAAGACCGAAGGGCGAGAGGGCGAGGATATCAAGATAAAGGCCTTTGTTTTCTGTACGCCTACGCGGTGTTAACGTCGCCTAATGGAAACGATAAACACATTTACCGCTATAAACGGACGACGCTTGACGGCGATTTTCAAACCGTCTTGGGAATATTTGTCGCCTTTTCCTCGACATCGGCGACACGTTGTCCCGGTAGAATAATACGTATATGTGAGGGTGGTGGTGGTGTACCTCGATATTTGATATAACCGCCAAAATCGCCGTTGCCCGTACGGTTAAGTCGGATCGACTTATGCCGGGCGTACGTATTAAAAATCGATTATTGTGCTTAAAAATCACGCGGCCGAGACAATAACAATACGTTATTGTAAAAAACGGCGACGTATTTTAAAAGTATACGTACAATACGTCCTATAAGTGTGTACACTTGGCGTGCGAAACGTGATATTTTTGCACGTAAATCGAGTACGCCTATGCAAAAAAAAAAAATAAAAAACACACATATACATATACCTGTAACAATAACATTTATGTTTTTTTTTATACGATAATTTAACACTATTGTTTAATATTGCGTTTTCGTAAATATTGCGTTTATTTTATTCGAGCGAGTACAGCGCCTGGAAAAACGTATTTTGTGATTACGCACGAGGTCCTACGGTAAAAAAAAAAGAAAAAAAAAAAAACAATAACATTATAATTATTATTTTTAAATACTACACAAAGACGGACTTGTTAAAAAAAAAAAATTTTTTTATAAGTATTTCGTGTACAAACGCATATATATTTTTCAATGTTTTTGAATACTGCGAATACGGAACACAGATACTTTTGAAATGTATTTATAATATTATCGCTTTATTTTTAAATTCATTTTTACATTAAATATTAAACTGATATTGTACGAGTGCAGTCATATATAAAACCGTAGAGCTTTCCGAAATCGATCGCTAATTATAATTTATTTGAGTAATTTTTTTTATAAAAAAATTTTTAATACTTAAACTACAAATCAAAAAAAAAAAAAAAATCAATGAATATTCGAGTAAAATTCGATATCGTCACCATAAACCTAATTGAACAATATAGTACCAGAATAATTATAATGTACAATTCATACGGCGATTAATTTCCGTCGAATATAATCGGTATTTAATAATATTATAATTATTATAACGCGAGTCTTGCAAGTAAATTTTGAATCCATAAATTTAAAAAAAAAAAAAATGATTGCGTTTCAATTTTAAAAATTAAAAAAAAAAAAAAACTATTCATAACGAGTATTTGATTTCCAATAGAAAAACTCCATTGAAAAATAACTAAAATATCAAAATATTTGTTTTCAAATACTTAACAAGGCCTAGACGGCACTGTACTACAACGAATTGATTATAAATATTAAAAAATATCAACTAGGAAATAACGTTTTATACGAAATTTTGAAAAACTCGTATTCTATCGGCGAAAACACAACAATATTTGATATCCAACAATCCAACTTCTTCCACAATCCCTTCGGTCAACCGTCTCCCGTACGCGCATAAATCTGACTTCCCGTTTAAACTTTATCCGTCTATGTTTTTCTTCAGGCTTTTCAGACTTTTTCAGACTTTTCAAAATATTGCTTTAAAAAAATTAACGAACTCCCCCCCCCTCTTGTGTCTCAAACCATACCCTTCACTCAGACCTAAAAATCAAAACTGTAAAAGAAGAAGCAGTAACATATTATAATAGATTCCATAATCACATGCCAATCCTCTAATTTAAGCTCCTTCATCAAAAGTTATTCCGGGTAATCCTCCAAGGCGCTTAAAACTCAACTGGTGCAGAGATATGTTAACTTAATAAAAAAATTATATATATATATTTTTAAAAAACTATACTTAACCTCACTTCAAAGTGTCATCGCTGGGTGGCTTCTTTTATCAAGTTTATTCATGTTTATTATATTATTATTTTAGCTAATACTCTTATTGTTCCTTTGAGGTACAGATTGTGTATGTATCAATAAAAAAAAAAAGAAAAAAAAAATGTTTTTCTTATTTTTCACTATTCTACGTGATATCAACCGAATCGATCGGTTTGAATAGAATATGGTACGCCGTATAGTTTCTGATTTTCTAAAATCCTAATCAATCGTGTACGATCATAGTCATTCGATTGCGCGCACAATTAATTGAATTAATTACAATAGTAAGCGATTATGCCGCGGGATATTCGGTTGGTTCGTACGAGTTTATTAAAATATCAAAAATAATTTCCGACCTGGCAACCGCGCGGTTAATAAAATATGTTTAATAAAAGATTACAAAACGCGGAGACGCGAAAATCCATAGAAAAAAAAAAAAAAAAAAAAAAAATTATAATCAAACACCGAAACGCGCGTAATATATACATTTGAACAGTACGTTTCAACAGACAACTGATATAATAATAACGAAATCGTGTTAATTAAAAATAATGGTTTTTTTTTTTTTTTTTTACATTTTTTTCTCCGCAAACTCGAATTATCACCTTTGACCTTTTCAATACCATAATCGAGAATCCGGCACAATAATATATTCGAGAAATATATTTTATTTCGAACAACGATAATATTACCTTACGTACAGTGCATATATAACGAACCGATTTAATATCGTATTATGTACTCCATACATTTGGATGAAAATTACGACGCTATCGAATAATATACATGTTTCGAGCGCTAATGTAATTGAAATATTAAAATATAATATTTATAATGTTTATTGACCAATGACCAATGACTCACGATAATCAAATGCGTTCAGTAGATAACCAATCGCGGTGTTTATTATTTCGATCGAGTAACAATATGGCCCGGCGATGGAAATAATTAAATAAATAATTAAGAAACGTCGGTTTTTTTTTTTTTTTTTTTTTTTTTGTTGCATTATCGCCGTACAAAACAAACGATCGTTTTGTTGTATTTTCGCCCGCAACGGCCCGGATAAGAACTTTGCCACTAGACCGTTGTAATTTATAAATGGGTTTTCGTAGCAAACCCCGCACGATTTTCTAACTGACCGTCAGCTGACAATTGCGATTTCCATACAACAGAAACGTCGAAATTGTGGGCGCAGAAATTGTAAGTTAACAATATGCGAGCTCCGGTAAACGAGGTGAATAATAATAATAATAAAAAAAAAAAAAACAATTAGGACTTGAACAATTTAAGAAGAGGGAAACGAATATTGAGTACGAATAATATCGGAAAAGGCGGAGAACTTTGACCGGTATAGCATGCATAAGGCCTAAATGGCCTGTAAAGCAACAAAAAAAAAGAAAAAAAAAGGGAGAAATACTGTTCGCGGACGAGAAAATGTCGTAGGTGAAAAGTTTGGAAGGTAGAGGGGAATTTAATTTATATCTGTTCGGTTAAAAATGTTTTGATGGAATTTAAATGGAAAATTATATTAATTTGTAACTAAAAAACAATTTAAACAACCGTCCGTGAATTTTGTCTCTAATTGTGGCGAATTTATTTTCGAGCCAAACAAATTTTATCCACATAAATCGTAAAAAAAAAAGTATAGGTACGCAATGTGATTTACATTTCACCAGTGGCGTCGTGGACATATTTCAAATTCAACCCCTAAGCGAAGTACTAAATATTACCTAAAATTACCACCTTACTTTCTCCTACCGCCTATCTTTCACGTATTTTTAGGGCTATGCGATTACATTAACTACTAATGTCGTTTATTATTGCGTCACTGCTATTCATAAAAACTTTAAGTTTACACGGGAAAGAAAAATGTCCATTACCCTCAATTTTATTTTTATCACTAAGTACATCATTTGTTAAATTTTCGAGCCAATAAAATCGTATACACATATAACCAAAGAAAAACTAAAAATTTCAAACGGTTAAAAATACCTAAAGAAAATTGCTCGAAAATAACCGAAACCGTTATTGCGTACATTTTCCAGTTTTTTTCCCAATTATTAAGAAAACTACGAGAAATATCAAAACATGACCGGCCGCCAGTGACAAAAGAAAAGAGACTATGAGATTTAAAAAAAATTTACATCCCTTGCAATTATTGAACTAAATCTGACCCGTAGATATTCGTGACTGAACGATAGTTATTAAATTAAAAAAAAAAATGATCTGATAATGCCTGCTGTATTTTTTTTTTAAATTAGCAAAAAAAGTGATGTGCAAGTGTCCAATCCGTCGCAATAGAAAAACTTATTAAAGGAACGGTCCCACCACGATTCGGGAACTGGTACGAATTTGACAAAATGTACAAGATTTCTGGTCGAAAAGTGGTTTTCAGAACGAAAAAAAGCGCACGGTAATACGACATTTTGATCCGGTTAGAGAATTTAATTTTTTTTTAATATTTTTAATTTAGATAAATCGACAATCTGTTACATAGTTACAATAAGAAGATGGGTGGGGTGTAAATAGTAGGTGAAGATAGGCGTGATTTGAAGACGTTATCCATTGATAGCGCTTCGGGTTGTTTTATTTAATAAAATCTATATTAAAATATTATTAGAGTTGAAGAAAGTCCCTAGGCCATTGTCGTTTAATTCTTCGGGCAGGATTGTCAGGAAATGAGAGGGATGAGAGGTTTTGGATGAGGGGGTTAGTATGTAGAGGTAAGCGGCAGTGGAATTTGTTGTAGTGTAGTTTGGTTATGTCTTTGACAAGAGGGGACCTTCAGGTCATTATGTAGAGTGAGATTTGATACGTATGGAGGGGCGTTAGGTGACGATGCGGAGAACTTTTGATTGGAAAATTTGTATTTTATTAGTATTGGACTGTTTTTTAGGACTAAGGTTAGAGAATTTTATTTTTTATTTTTTTTCGAAGCTGATCAAATTGTCCCGGGTAAATATATTCCTCCCGAGGGCCAATCGCCGGTGGAAATCAAGTGTACACGTTTTTGGTAATCACGGGGGAATTTTTAATGGTCTTATAGGAAATATCTGTAGTAAATAATCGAACTTATAATCGTTGGGAAATCGCGGTAGTCTGGTATCTGGCGTACGTTCTGCATTCGTCCCAACACTCAGAATCTTTTTGTATTTATTTTTATACAATCTAAACTAAAAAAAAAAAAGTACAATAAGTATAATGTATGATATTAAAAGCATCCAGTGAGGGTACTTTGGCGTGAATTTACATTTACTTGGGTATTAAGTGTATTCATTAGTATGTTTACTTTATAAGGTCACGGGACCCGTTGTCGCTTGAGTTTTCTGGGAGGATTTCCTGGGACGGAGGTAGATAGTAGCTTTTCGATATGGGGATTGGTGTGATTTTGGAGACGAAGCCTAAATTTTGAATAATACGGCTTGGCTGTATCGGTGACTTTAGGGGTGTGAAGATCTGTATGAAGAGCGGGGTTTGAGATATACGTAGGATCGTTGGTTATAAGTCGGAGGATTTTCGATTGAAACACTTGTATTTTTTGTGTGTTTGAAATTTTCGCTGAGCCCCGGAGTTGAATTCCATAGAGCCAGATAGGCTTCAGAAGAAGATTGTATATTTGAATATTGGTTTTGAGGGTTAGTTTTGAGAATATGCCGAGAATAGGTCTGAGGAGAGTATAGTAGTCGTTGATTTAATTTTAATTTTGTTGCGTTGTCGTTCAGAATCTTAAAAGAGAAAAGAAATCACCGGGACCGTGTCAATAATTGACCGCACGGTTTCAATGTATAAATAGTTTTATTAGTCTTATTTAGCACGTTATCTTTTCTGTGTACAGACTCGAAACGCTTAGATTATTCGTAAACGGCGCCGATAAGCGCGAGTAAAACATTTTTTTTTTTTTTTTTTCTGTAAATAATTAATCAGACCGATTTAAAAACTAAGAAGAAAATATAACAATAATACATTTTGATTGGATTCGTATCGTATAAATAAATATATTGTATGTATTATAAAGTACATATATATATATACGAATATTAAATACATCGCCAGTTTAATTATTAATCTATAACGTATTATAATTTTTTTTTTTTTTTTTCTGTACAGAAAATCGAGCTGATTAAAATTATTACTGACAATAACTCGTTCTTGATTCGTGTTATTGAACCGCGTGCGGTACAAATTTATAATACACAGACGCATATATCGTATGTTATTTTATAATATTTTAATTTCCTATACGCGCGCAGTCTGAATGTCATATTATCACAACCCGAGATTAAAAAAAAAAAAAAAAAATAATAAAAAAATAATAATAATAATAATAATAACAATATTACCGTTTATATATATATATTTTTTTTTTTTTTTTTTATATAATCATTTTTCTTACGACGGTTTTCCGTCTCTGCCCGTTATCCGGCGTCGCATTCGTACTAGAAAAAAAAAAAAAAAAAAAAATCCGTTTACGGCTACATAATAATAATATCTGTGGTTATATACGAGCATATAATATAATATTATGCGTGCGCGGTGTTCTATTGCGCTATATTATATTATATTGATTTCTTGACGACACCGAGACTGTTAGGACGTGTAGTTTTTTTATTATTATTATTTTTTTTTTTTCTCCTTTTATTTCTTCTAATAATTAATAACCCCGCAGTGTGCGTTATGTAACCGTCATAACAATTCCCGTTTCGAAATAACCGTACATATTTGGTAGTAACAGCAACCGACCGGATTGTGAATAATATCGAAATACAAAGCCGGGCCGGGTTGACCAAATTCGTTTGACGAGTTCAAATTGCGTTATCCTAACGAAAAACAATAGCAAAAAAAAAAAAAAACAACTGAGCAAAGTCAAAGATAATTTGATAACGTCAACCAATTCCAGTGGCTAAGTTCAACGAGTTCAACATTTTCGGCAAAATAACAACTCGAGTTATGTTAAAAGTTTATTTTTATTTTTTTTTTCAATTTAACACTTCGTGTTTTTTATTCTGTTAGAGTAGTCTCTAGACTTTTAGGCAGCGTGTCCGTCTTATTATGTATTGATTTTCGGCAAAAAATATGGGTATACGGTTATTTTCAACGAAATTAATCATAAATAACTTACATATTAACAATACATCGATGTTAAGTTAAAATTGTTTTTTTTAAAAAGAAATGATCACAAGTTATTAGCCGAGTTGTTTTCTAAAATTCAATTAACTTGTTAAGTTAAATGTTATAAAAAAAAAATATTTGACTTATAACAACAAAGTGGACAAATCTCTAAATTGCCCACGCTCAACGGAGAGTAAATCAATAACGGAAATCAGTGTACTCACGGGATTTTTATAAAAAAAAAATTCGTTGGTAATCCTGGTAATCGTTGGAAAATTAATTCAATACTAATGTTAGTGGGGTGGGCGTGTCACCAAATATACTAAAAATATATTATGACATAATGATGTATGGGAATATGAACTCGTGTAGCTATAAAAAGAGAATCTTGAATATTTTGTTTTGCCTAGTGTTTAAAAAAAAAAAAAAAAAAAATATTCCGCAAGCCATTGTACACGAAATTCATCAGTTATGTGCCCTTTATGGATACATTCCCGGCTTTTTTCCACTCTATCAGACGGTGATATTATTCTTTAAAGGGTTTTCACCGTAAATTATTATTATTCCCGACGTAGTGTAAATCCATCGCGGTATTGTATTTTTTGTTTGACGCATAAATACTTGTTCGGGTCTAGTCATAATTATTACACTGCGGAATGCGTGTTCGCGAAAGGGGAAAAATGACGTGTTTGCAATTCCGCATCATGCGTGTGTCGTTGCCACTAAAAAAACGACGACGACCCTTTTTTTTTTTTTTTTTTTTTTTTTTTTTTTCGTTAACGACAACCAGATTTCTGCACGGCTAACAGGACGCGTGTAAAAATATTTACGGGCGCCCGAATTTTTATCGTCGCCGTTTGTTCAAAACGAATGTGACATATGGAAACCAGTCGGACGGAGAAGACGAAAAACAAAATAAAAATACCGACATAGTTTGCACCGTGGGCGGGCCCGCTGTTGTAGCTGGGCAGTGGGAACGAGTGTAGGATATAGAGGGAAACGTACAAATTTGTATCTGTACGCAACGATAAACCATCGGTGTAACGAAAAAAAAAAAACGAGTGAAATTCGATTAAAACATATTTTGACTAGATCCAAACCGATAATTGTTGTACCGATTTGTAATTACGAAACATATTACAAACTTCCCGTGATTTTTATTTCGACATTTTTTTGAGCATTTTCATATGGAACCGAAACGTTTTATTTTTCACATAAAACTAAATATATTCGAAAATTTCACATAAATAGTTCAAAAATCGCCAGAATGTTTTGAAAATTGTACCCGGGCGTACGAAAAAGTGAAAGTTACCGGTCTCGATAAATTTATATAACCTAATTGCAATAAACAAAGTCGAATTTAACAGAATCCGTTGTTTTGTACATATTCCCGTTTATTTTTTTTCCCCCGACGTTATTCATCCCGTTATTTTCCAACTATTAAGAAAACTACAAAATTAGTATTTTTTTTTTTTTTTTTGATGATTTCAGAGGCAGGAGAAAATTATATGGGTCAAAGTTGTTTGGAAAAAATAATAAAATAACAGGACTATTCGAATCCGGTGTTCAAAATAAATGTTTCCGTTCAAGAAAATGGAAGTTTTAACGTCACGGGGATTAACGGATTTTAGGCTCAAGACTTGTATTTATATGTTACCATTTTCATTGTTACCATGAAACACACAGGGGCGTATTTAAGAGGCGGATTGTCCCGCCCTGGATAGGTGGTTAATTCTTATATTTTTTTTTCTTGTGGTTATTCCTTGAGATGTACCTCAGAAGTGAAATGCCTCGTCAGCCCCATTGACCAGTTTTGCACTAATGAATACACATGGGAGATATCATACCGTTGATAAATATCGATTGAGCACACTTTATATTTACTTGATAAGGGCTTGGCGGAGATTTTTTTTTATTCTGGGGAGAGGGGAACTAAGACAAGCCTCCCTCCTTATTTTCGCCAATGAGTGTGCCTAAATCCTGGCTATTAAATCACACCCCGTCCATAAAAAAAAAAAATAAAAAAACTAAAAACGCCCCTAAGTGAAACACGTCGTCGGACCGACGAGTCTAGAAATCGAACACGAACGAAATCGTCGCATAATATTTGATAGTAATGCCGGTAAAGAGTATTCGTAACAGACGCGCATAATAATGTGCAACAGTATTTTTATTTCAATTTTTTTATTTTTTTTCGACAAAGTCATCGCGGCACAATATTAGTACCTTATACCTCTATAAATCGATTTCGCCGGTGAGCAGTAAAAAGAAAGAAAAAAAAAAACAATAATAACAATAATAATGGTAATAACAAAATCGGAATCGATGATTATTTTCTGCCGGTTTTTTTTTTTTTTTTTCGTTATTGTTAATATTCTTTACGCCATCGCTCGCTATTCTATTTTTTTTTTTTTTTTTTTTTTTATCTTAACATTATGTTATCCGTTTTTTTTTTTTTAATTAGTTCTATAGATACCTCAAGACGCGAGTATAATATAAATATGTATGTATTCATTTAACTGCAACACTATACGACTGCAGAACATCCGCTATTTCCTCAGACAAAACAATAAAACAGCCGTTTCTTTTGTTGCCGGTCGGAATTCTATTCTGTTCGCCAGCCAGCCAGCCACCTCGGTATCTGAATTTTATTATCCAATAACCAAATATAATAGTATAAAACTATAGCCGACGGGCGTGCAAAAATCTATACCCGGTGGTTTTGAATTTACGCGATTTTCGGCATGTGCCACAGCAGCGATATTCCGTGTTCAATCATCGGCGTCTATATATTATGATATTTGCAGGAATTTTGGTTTTTTTTCTATACTCTCGATATCGATCACGACGGTACACCGGGTTGTCGAAAAAAAAAAAAAGGAAAAAGGAAAAATGAACGGGCCACTGTTTGCAGGCCGGTAGTCGGATGCGGAATGGAAATTAATTTATATCTGTGTACGCAAACGATAAATCATCGCGTCTAAGAAAAACGATACGGTTGCGCGGAGTTCGGTTTAAATACGTTTTGAAAAATTATCCGTATTAAACTGTCCGTGGATGATTTTCATCGCAAATTTTTGAACATTTTTTTTTTTTTTTTTGAACCAAACAATTTTTTTTCACATGCAATGTGGAATTTTTACGATCTTCATGAACGATCTTCTTTTGAACTTAAAACAATTATACAAGATAAAATTGTACCCATAAATTTATTCGATATTTTTATAGTGACATCTCATAAGATTAAAAATCAAATTTTCAATCCAAAAAAAGTTGCATCAGCATTATAAACCCAAAAATCGAAAATTTCAAACGGCTTTAAATAGTTTGATAATGTCCAGAATGTTTTGAAAACTGTACAGCCTCTAAAAAGTGTTAATATAAGTATTCAGTTAAAATTGCATCCTTCTATATTTGTTTTTATCCGATTTAAAATAAAAAAACAAAATCGACTATGACGAAATCCAAAAAAAAAAATGCATCAGCGACAAAAAAAGTTTGTTTCCAGAAACCATCCGATGTTGATAACCGGCGCACAATTTCTGGTAGAAAAGTTGTATACAAACAGAAAAAAAAAGAAAATTATAGTAAAACCAATGCATTCCTCGTTGCGTTGATAATCTAAAAGAATCGGTGAAAAAAAAGTTACGTTTTTTTTTATTAAGATTCAGTGTAAATTTATGAGTTTTACTAAGAAGTGTGTTTTTTTTCTCGGGAAACATTTATACGGTTAGTAAAATTAATTCGATTTTTTCACACCATACCTCAAAAGATGCAGTTTTACCGCCCGGCGGTACTTTACATAAAGCATTTTTTTTTTTAAATTCTCAACAGTACATCCCCTATCGATTTTTTTGTATGGTTTATTATTTTTTTTTTTTTTACACTTTTTCGGTTAGTAAAAACGCTTGCGTCGTGCCTGGTAGTATGCGGTGTTTTTATTTAAATAATAATTTTTGTCTAGCAGACACCCGTTGGAAACGCGCTTGAAATGTCTAATTATTTTTTTATAATTACCTATCGGCGGCTATCGCGAAACCAAAAAAAAAAAAAAAAAAAAAATATGAATCATTGTTTAACGACCGTAATTTTCGTGACGTCCGCAAGTTCGGGCGACTTTTAGGCCCGTATAGATAAGTATGTATTTTAAAGGCTTTATCTAATCGACAACAGTGTCCGAGGCATGTGCCATATTGTAAAAACACTGTATACGACATTGCGAATTATTATCCGGCGGACAATAGTCTATAGTAAACCTATTTGATTTGTAATTATCAATTAGATACAGAACCGGACTGGGCGATATCAGACAGTCGTGCTCAACATTTTACCGGCCCGGTATCTAAAATATTTAACATACCGGGAACAATAGATCGTTGTAGGCCTGTTTCGGCCAATTCAATTACAATCGTGAAATTGAACGAAAACGGAAAAATAGCGACATTTCGGATCAGCGGCCCGAATTATCCGATTCCGGGCGGCCCATCGTGGGCACTTAAGCTCGATTGCACGCTGGCCCCGATTAGGCATTCAATGTATAATTGATGTAAAAAGTAAATACGAGGTCTGTTTCAAAAGTCCCCGAACTATAATTCCTAAAAATAGAAAATTTATAGTATCGTAAATGTTATTAGATTACAATAAAATACAGATAAACAGTTATCTTTTCAATTAAATCTCAAATGTTTATTGCTATCTAACCATTGACTGTGCGGTCAATTTTGTGTTAAACTTTGTAAATCTTTTACTGAGACTCATAAAAATGTTGCAAAATGCTTATGGTGATCAGTGTTTAGGACGTACTCGGTGTTACGACTGGTTTAAATGTTTTAAAGACGGCCGGGAATCAGTCGATGACGACCCACGCGTTCAGGACGTCCGTCGACATCGACAGACGATGCTCATGTGACAAAAGTCAATGAAATTGTGCGGTTTTATTTTTTTTTTGACAACTTGGGAGTTATTCATCACGAATTTCTACCTGCAAGGAGACAAACTGTTAACCGACGGTACTATCTAGAAGTATTCGAGAAAAATTGCGGAAGAAAAGACCTGAAGTGGGGAAGAAAAACTCATGGTTTCTCCGGCACACACTTCCCTGTTAATTCGAGATTTTTGCGTGAAAAATCACATGACCGTGCTTCCTCATGCACCACGTTCTCCCGACTTGGCACCAGCAGACTTTTTGTTATTTCCAAAACTAAAATCTCCGTTAAACGGACAATGATTTTCTACGATAGACGAAATAAAAGAAAATTCGCTAACGGAGCTACGAGCAATTCCAGAAACTGCTTTCCAGGATTGCTTTCAACAATGGAAACGTCCTTGGCAAAAGTGTATAAACCAAGAGGGAGAATACTTCGAGGGTGATAAGTATCAATAGCTTGTAGGCAAACACTATAAATAAAGAATTGAAAAATTCGGGATCTTTTTGAACAGGCCTATGTACATAGCATACATCTATGTACGGCATGATACCTACGCGAATAATAATATAGTAACCGCGTCCCGGTTTGCGTTAAATGTTTTACACTGAAAAAACAGAAAATTTAACTCCCCGACGACGAGACTAAAATAAATAAACGTTAAACGCTTAAAAATGCAGCGTGGTTGGTGTACTACTGCGCGCAAGTCGTAGTCGAAAATACGAATAAATAAAAAAAATAAAAAAAATATTAAAAAAAAAAAAAAAAAAAACTCTAACAACGACCGCATCGTAAATTAATTTTTGTTTCAAACGTCGGGACAGATTTAACTGACGGCGTTATTATAATAACGCAGCGTACGCAAATATTTGTTTACAATATTACACATTTAATTGTGAGGACTTAAATTTAAAAAAAAAAAAAAAATTCGTCTGTAATAATAATTACGTACAATATATACGTAAGTATTATTCTGGCAGCAATACATCATAATACTATATAGTGTTTTACTAATAATAATTACACGATAACCGAACAACGTCAGCAGTTTTTTTTTTTATCCGTTAAAATTATTTACTGCAATAATGTACAGCGTCAATAATTATTTTATTTTTCGTTTTTTTTTTTTTTTTTTTTTTTTTGTGTCCACCGAAATTATATTTCCTGTGAAAACCATTTGAGGTCACAACACCGTGTTTAACGACGAATACTTTTAATACTCGTGTTCTGAATATTCGAATTTTTTAGATTCTGAGTGTAACGAAGATAAGCTTTCGCTAAGATGTGATTTTTTTATTCTTAAAAGACGCGGAATGTCCGCACGAAGGTATTTTATTCGAATATTTGTTTTTGCCCTAGGCTGCACTTAAGGGTTTTCTAAAAAAAAAAAAAAAAAAACTGACAATGCATCGATTTTATTTTTGTTCGTTTCTGGGTTACCTTGGCTACAAGGAGAAAAAAAACACGATCAATAATTTATTATATAATTTAGGCACTATATAACATCATCCCATACCTTCCCAATTTCTCACCTACGACAGTGGCCCACCCACGTGCCATGGTAAATCACGGTAAATTATGGCCGACAAAATAATTTTCTTAGCAAATAAATTGAACTTAAATTATGTCTATTAACCTAACTGTAACATTGTCAGGAGTTTGTCGGGCGGTGTTGGGCTCGGATGTGTTAACGAATTAACATTTTATAGATTAAAAATGTCTATATTTTTTATTAAATTACCCAAATATTATCTAGACAACCGACACGGACATTAGTTCATAAATCACGTGCCCCGAAGTTTTTAATCATTCAGTTCTCGCCAACATTTGTTTATACCAAAGTATTAACGAGCAATTCAAAGCTCATAAAAGCTTGTAATTTAAAAAAAAAAAAAAAACATTTTTTGAAAGCGGTCGGGCATTTAATTTCTGAGGTTCGCTATTTTAATACTTTGAAAACATATTCAATATATAATTCATTTTTAAACGACAAATAAAATAATTTTGTAAGTACAATTCGGGAGTATTTAGGTTTTCAATGTTACTCGTCCAATGTTAGTCATCCCATTTATTTTAGTAAGTAAATCCTCAATCGAAAACTATTTATTTAATTCTTTACTCGTACTGCCCGTAGGTATTATATACCGGTGAGTATACATCGAAATAAAGCGCAAAAAAACGGCATTTTACACAAACACTAAAAAAAAAAAAAAAAAACCTTATGTTTCCAATACTGAACGGAGCGTATTCGATAGGTGCCCCGACATATTGGACTGACGTAATACGATAACGTATAATTGATAAGAACACTAAATCGATCAATAGATTATTATTATTATTATGGATTCGATACGTTTTATAGAAAGAAAAGAAAAAACCATTACGCGCCGACGACGGTATTGTTGAAAAAGTTTCCGAGGGGGACGACTTTCGAAACGTATTGTTACATAACGGAACACAATAATACAAAAACCTACCGGAACGAGAAGAAATAATTTTTATAATAATATCATTACGTCGATAGAATTTTCATTAACGCGTCATTTCATCCGTGGGCGTGGATCCGATGAAAATTCGCGTACGTGAAATGTCCGTACAACACCGGCCAAAATTATTATTATATTGCGTCCATACATATGTCGGGACCTATAATATTAACGATATAATATACAGGGTGTTTTTTTTTTTTTTTTTTTTTAGTCATTATAGAATTGTTTACAACGATAATATTCTTTGGTATGGTATTCTCTTGTACATTCCGTACTGGAATAAACACACGTGTCAAATTTTGATTTTCTAATTGCCACTATCCACCCCATCGCTCTTTTTTTTTTTCGAACCGGCATCGAATACAGAATTTCTTTCTTTTTTTTTTTTCCTCGATATAAGTCTATACAATTTAGGGCGGACGAGTCGGTATTATATAATATTATCTAAAAATTCATATGAAATTTCCCATAAAATCTTCCCTAAGTCTCCGGTCGAAATTTCAAACTCTTTTATAGTACATAAACGGTATTTACCCGATATATTAGCCGTATAAAAATCGTTTAGAAAAATGGATTTGAAAAAAAAAAACGGGGAGGTTTCCATTTGAAAATGAAATGTTTATACTCGCGTTTAAGGAATTTAACAATTCCAAAACAGAAATCGAATTATTTACTGCGGATCCTCTGAGAAAACCGCTGGACCGCGATGAAAAAAAAAAAAAATCCAAATCAAAAACATCCTGTATAGTCGTAAAAAAAAAAAAATGTATTTTTCGATATACGTTGGCACATTCGCTTGTGCGTTTACCGAATATTTTTATTACGACCGTTGTTACCGTCGTCATTTTTACGAAACGCATTGCAATTATTTTACTTTTACGAGCGGCCATAACAATAAAAGAAAAATAACGCGCCGGAGATTATTTACGGAAAAAAAAAAAAAAAAAAAAAAAAATACAATTTAAGTCGAACAGTAGAGCGCGTTATATTGGGCGTCGGCGTCGCGGAATACGACGGAGAAATCCAATCGGGAAGACCTCGGAATTCGCTAAAACAGTTTTTTTTATTTTTTTTTTTTTTATTATTATTATTTATTTAATGATCCGTGTAACAGCCGACGGATATTAATTGCGTGTCGGAGATTATCATCAGAAGGTATAAGGTAATAAGTGGCGTTCGGAAAAAAAAAAAGGTTCATAAAGGATCGTATAGCCACGTCCCCCTGTCGGATTCTGTATACTTACGTTTTCCTCTTTATTTTTTTTTTTTCCTTTTTTTTTTGCATCCCAGACTACCCGCAGAGTACCGTAGTAATATCGTATACCGTACAACAAACCGCGTGTCAATCTGCAAAATCATATTATCCACATAGGCGTGTGCGCAGACCTTAACGACGGGGGAGGTGACTGAGGGGATGCAAAAATGTAAAAATGATTGTGTTTACCATCATTTTTGACCGAGTTACAACAAAAAAGAAAGAAAAAAAAAAACTCGAAAACAATAAAACCATGACTTACCGTACGTTTCCCGGGTTTTCCTCATTTATTCGAGAAACGACAACGATAATCGATAAGTGACGTCTCTAATGCACCCACCAACTATATCAAAAACGCTTTCAGAAAATGTGCTACACTTGAAAATCGGAGATGAATGTCTGGTTTTGTTTTGTTGCCTACTAACATCGGCGCCCGTGGAAATGTTTTCTACAAGATGATGGGGAACTATTCAAAAAAAAAAAAAAATAATAATAATAAAAGTTTAATCGTTAATATAACATCTATCGATATTACTGTCATCTATTCAATCAATTGAATTAATTATTATAGTATAGCGAATTGATTAGGTAACTATAATAATACAAATATCGCACTTGACATTACATATGAAAAACGATTGTGACCGATATATATCGGTTGAACATGTTTAAATGATAAATTTAAATTGAAAATTATATTAATGTGTGACTACAAAATAAATTGCAAACGTTTTTTGGTCGCAAATTTTCGAGCATTTTTGAAAATCCCAAACAGTTAACAATTCGCGTATAAAACCAAATTAAAAACTAAAATAGTATATTTATAGGAATTTAATTTATATCTATATGCAATGATCTGAATGCAAACGAAATAGTATTTGTGGTGATTTTTCATTGTTGCCGCGGTAACCCAGAAATTAACATAAATTAAAAAGCGAAATCGTGTTTTCGCCGCTATTTCGTAATTTGTCGGTAGTCTTATCTGCCGCGTAAAAAACTAATAGGTATATCGAAAAATGATCTTTCTAAAGTACCAAATAGAAAAATTCAGAATATAAATAAAAAAAAAATCGACCACATTTCAAACAGCTACAGAAAACGGCAAAATATATTGAACATTTTACCGCGTTTAGAAAATGTTAATTTACGTATTCGACGAATGTATCGGGTGTCTACGATTATTTATAACCGAATGGCAAAAAAAAAAAAAAAAAAAAAAAAAAAAACAAAACATTGAAAATAACATAAATCGTTGTTGCGGACGGAAACGTGCGTTCGTCGTCGGCCATTAAGAAAACTACAAGTAATGTCGAAATACGCGCGGGACCGGGGGACACCAGCCTGATGTGGACGACCGACGGGCGAGATCGCTGTAGACAAAGACGCGTTTACGGCCATAACAAACGCCGTCCGCGCCGGGGCCGCGCCGTAGTAAAAGAAGAAGAGGAAAACAGAAAAAACACCAAATACGTTGGGAATGTTGGGGGACTTTTATAATTTATTTGCGCCGCGAGCCCGCGACAATATACTCCGCGGTCTAACGTAATAACATTCCCGTTGCCGTTACCCATAAGAATATATTTTCAACCGATCTCACGCGGTTGCGCGGTCCAATCCGGCCCACGGTATCGCCGGTTACCGGTTAGGTAACCGTATAATATTACTCTCCTTGGGGTTGGTGGGCGGGCGGGCGGGGGTAACCGTATTATACGACGGCCGCAAACCGGGTATAACCTATATATACGTGGATATATGAAAATAATGCGCCGCCGTCGTGTTATTATAACGATATTATGGTAATAATAATTATATATATATATATATATATATATATATATATATATTATATGGCGGACCGTTTTTTTTCTTTTTTTTTTTTTTTTTACTCTCCATCTGTCTCTGTCTCGCACACTCTTCCGCTCTCTCAAACTCCACCACTCCGCCGTTACTCCTATCTATCGGATCTGTCCGTCTGTAGCTGTCTTTCACCGTATAGGGCCTCGGCGGGTCATACCGAACACTGTTGAGCAACGTCCGTCCGTCCGTCGGACGGATAATGACGTCGTCGTCGTCGGTGCCGACCGCGATAGTCCTAGGTAGTGTAATAAAATAACGACGACTATGATAATAAGAATTTTTTTTTCTGTTTAATATTACGCGTTGGCACACGCGTGGTAAATGTTGTCCGTGTGTATATACGAGCGTACGTATATACTCGGTATATTATAATATACTGCGACCAATGGAACACGGTCGTGTTTCCCAACCCGCGAGTGTACACGCGAGGCCGGCCGAATTTCGATTGTTAGCAAGAAAAAATAGAAAATAAAAGTCTCCCCGTCCCCCGGCCCGATAGGATCCGAGGCGGCCGGAACGCGTAAAACACCGGGATTCCGGTATCATTTCCCCTCTATCATCTAACCGGTGATATTTGACGAATTTAACAGCCGAGAAAGGCAATAACGAGCGGTTTGGCAATTGCATTTATAACGCCGCGGGCCCGAAGACGACGATTTTGGACACTGTCTAAAATGACGTTTAATTCGAATATTTCTCGTATAGCGACCGCGCTATAGAATTACATTATCATTTCGTTTCGACCGCTTGGTTCAAATGCGATTTTTAAGGCAACGTCGTTTAGTGGAATCCGTGGAGATTCGATAATTGTACGTGACGCGCGCCGGTTAAACGGAAGAATCGGATTACTACACTTAATTCATAGATATCGTAAACACGCACTTATGGGGTATGATTATGAAAATAGAAGGTAAGTCTGAAGAAGTAAATTTCGAGACGTCGACGGGAAAGTCATAACTTCGCGTTCGTCGATATTTAACAGCGTTTTGTTCATTTTTTACAACGTTCAACCGAAATGCCGAAATCGATTTGTAACGAATCTCCCATAGGCAAAATATTTTTAAAAAAATCACCACCCCCTGCCCTTTAGCGTAATAATGTTTAGGGCGACGTCGAGGCATTTGAGAAACACCGAGATGTAGAAAAGGACACCGTCAAACAGAGCAAAATGCGATCAGTTTGATATTTTCGGGCCATCGGTATATAATATATACGCCACAGAATTCGGATAGCCGTTCATCGGTTGTATATTTAATGGCGAAAGACAATTCATTTGCGGGTAAACGCGTGATAAATCAGTGTTTAAGCGGTAAATTCCGATAGAAATCTTAAATATTACGGATTGTTGTGAACATGATTCACCGGACTTCGCTCAAAATCATTTTCCGTTAGCGACGATTTATCGTTGCGCACAGATATAAATTAAACGATTCCCCTCTATAATCCTCTATACCTTCCCGACTTACCGCCTATTTTTTTTTTTTTTTTTTTTATAATTTGTCGTTATCTACCGGGCCTAAATTTGTAAATTTAGCAAAAAAACGTGTCGTTCAAATTCCAAACGCTTTGAGAGTTATCGGACCGCTTCGAATTCTAACTCGAGCACGGTTGACTTCTCAATCCGGCGCTATATGATGATTTTATACGGATATCGGACGATATTATATAATATAGACCTCATAAAAAAAATGTAAAAAAAACCGTAAATTATTACTTTTAAATATAATACACGAATCAGTTTTACGTTTGACATACGACGACGATTTTATAATATAGTCGACTACAAATAATAACGAATAGAAATGAGGACTCTGAAAATCCGAAGTTCAATATTACGACTATAGTCCGCGTAAATGTACTCGACCGGATTACCACCAATCCCTATATTTATTTTTATTTTAAAAATTCGTACATACTTGACATATTTTTGAATATTATTGAAACGGTACACGAGACTTAATACTACTTCCGGATCGTTAAAATTAAAATACTATTGACTAAAATTGTCATAGAAATAAAATATTTTTTTTTTTTTTTTGTTTTATTGGAAACCGTACGAACAGAAAACTGCAAAAATATCGTATAACTACCGTACCGAATTTTTACCGTACGATAACGTTTTATCAATTAATCATTTGCAGTATGCGTCGATAATCGTTATTAACGACTGAAATTTAAAAAAAAAATGTACGTCCAAGTATACATATTTATTAGTACACGCGTTTCTCGATTCCGTACCGCACACTCCGGATTTCGGACTACACACGGTTTGTGTCGGTGTTCACTTAAAAAATAAGGCCCCCTTTCGTTCTACAAATAGTACACGTCACGTATCGTAGTATCCTTATATCATTTCGGTATCCTCCTACGAGATAACGATTTATAATAAAATATATTTTTCAATTGGTCTGCGTTTATCAAAAAAAAAAAAAAAATGATTGCGTTTTAGTTGCGATTAGCGTGCACCCTGCACCCATATAATAATACCCGTATAAAATATCGATATTTAACTATTGTAGGTTTTTTTTTTTTTTAAACCGTCCTCTTTTCCGTATAATCTCTACGTTGGTGTGTGTACGGTAATAACAATACCAATAGTGCGTCTGTGTAGTGAATTCTCGAATAACGCACGACGACGGGCGACAAAAACCGGTAAAAAAAAAAAAAAATTTTTTTAAAAAAATCCAACAAAAAGTCGTAATAAAAATATTTTCAAAGACGCTTTTACAATACGCACGAATAAATATTTATGAGATAGTATATACTGGCTTATACCTATACTTTAGTTTTGTGTTTTGTGTGTGTGTTTTTTTTTCTTTTTTAGGTATACTTTTATATACCCGCATACGTATTACAATATATTAAATCGTCGTGATTTCGGGAAAATATGGAAATTTCGCGTCTTATCTTTGTCATTACGTTTTCACAATGCCGCTATTTTTATTATAAATGTACATTATTCGTACAGTGCACACAATATGTTATTTCCACTATCAATCGGAGTAAAATATATATTTTTTTTTTCCCTTTTGTTGTTATTTCTCGAATCCGATACCCGCGTGCGCGTATTGTCCTCGCGCGAAATTCCGTTCAAAACCGTGTCAAAGACGAACGTATAGAATAATATATCGAATATCCGCAGCTCTCGACCGCCATTTACAGGCGTGTATGTATAAGACGTGTACAGGGTGTCCTGCGACAACGCAAATAATCGAATTCCGTGTGTGTGTGGTATTTTTTAATATTATCATTTCGTTGGTATACGGTGGCTCGCGGGAATAACGACTACAATAATAATATAATACCATCCGTATTCGTAATTAAATTTCCGACAATTTTTCAGAGCCCGGGGCGTCATTTTATCCTATACGCGTAGTTTTTATTCGTCTAATATATAATATTATTCTTTAACAGTTTAATACAAATTCAATTGAAATACCGTAGTCGTCCGTCCCGTGCGAATCTTTGATAATAACAGAATTTGATTGTTGCCGTTATCATCGCGGGACATCCTGTACAATAATACGAGACCAGAAAAAAAAAAAAAAAATTCCGTTTATTTTTTTTTTTTGTACCTATTCTCGGTTTTTATTTTTACCACAATAACTTCCAGTCGGCCTTATCGGGTTCACGATTTACATTTCAATAAATTCTTCTTTTTTACACCGTATACCACCGAATCTTGTACAAAATCTCGTAAAATTATATTTATTACCAGGGCTCGTAAGTTCGTGCACTCTAAAGAAAAACGCGTATGCGTCCTGTTTGATATGCACTCGAAAGTCCGGAAATATTGAAAAATTAGTCTTTGAAAGTTCTATTTTATTCCGTTCGATTTAACAAAAACGTCTTTGTTTTACAGGCCGTCAAAGCTTGCTCGTCTTTGCCAATCTGGACATTTTTGTAAAGTGTAAAACTCACGAAAACCCACAGTCGTACGTAAATAACTATAAACGCGAAACGAAGAACTAAGAGTATGTAAAAGAAAAAATGTCCAGGGGAAAGTAAATAAGAAATAACGATTTTCACGATTTTTGCGAAATATTCGCCGACAACTCCAAAAACTATGCCAAAAATACGTGCACAATTAAACGTTGTGTTTTTATTACAATTGTTATGGGGCGGATTTGTACTTCGCTCAGCGAAGTCTTTTCTATGCGCCAAAATAAACGCGCGCACAATTACGAGCACTCGTTTGTTACCATAACAATATATTATTATACGATCGTATACTTACTTATCCGGTAGTTCAATCAGTATATAGAAATCGCAAACTGCGCGTTTAATAATCAATTTTAGAGGTTTTTTTTTTTTATTTTTATTTTTTTTTTTTTCATTCTTTCTGTTAAACATTTCGGTTTTCCACGGTTCCCTCCGTGATGATGTATATATATTTATATGTACGTACAAACGTCGCAACATAATATAATAATAATACGAACGTGTCAAGGACCGCGATCGCGTGGGACTAAAGAGCTCCTAGCGCGCGTGTAGTGTGTGTGTGTGTGTGTGTGTAAGAACAAAAAAAAAAAAAAAATATTTAAAAAACCGGTGTATACAAAAACAAAACAAACATTTTTTTTTCTTTTTTTTTTTTTCTTAGTCTACGAAAACGTATTATCACTCCAATAATGATGGCGCACGCATATTATGATGTAAACATATTGTATACGTACACCGATACGCGTGCAGACGGATTTTGAAAGTTTGTGTATGTACACACATATATATATATATGTATGGGTAATATTCGACGTTGATAATTTCGTCAGCAAAATCGACACGGGGAGCCCAGACTCCGAACGTTGATCGTGGGTCAATTGGAATTTTGAGACGGTAAAAAAATTGAAGAAAATAAAATATGAATGTTTTTTTTTTTTTTTTTTACATATAAATCGTGATTAATTACATAACTAGCTGACCCGGCAACGCTATGCTATTGCTAGATATTGCTGTTGCAAGATCAGTGTTGTATTATTGTCCTGCCCGTGTCGCTATTTAAAAAAAGTGGAAAGTCGGTTAGTCCACCATCGGCAGACTAAAAGTGTTCTACTTTATCATTTCCACCGCTAATCAACAAACAAACATAAAAAAAAAATAAAAAAAAAAACAATTTTAGTCACTTTAAGTGTTTTCACTTATTACCATAGACGCCTGCACAGCACAGGGATTGCACCGAAGTAATTAATAACAGTTTTATTTTTTCGTCCGCGTTACCAATGTAACCCAGAAATCAACAATAATAATTAGAATTTTGTACAAAAAAATACCTAAAAACCGAATTTTAGGGGATGGTATTGAATAGGGTGGCAATATCTATAAACCTTCTCCGGATAACGCATACAATTTGGAAAAATCCCTCCAGTAGTTGTTGAGTCTATTAATCGTATACAGACAGACAGACATTAATTTTTATATAAATCGATGGCAATATTATTATTCCTTTTTGGCATTGCAATTCCGTATGCATTTTACGGTTCTAACCGGATTCCATCTACCCGATCCTTTACTTTTAGTGTTTCTAAATCCTTTCTATACCCGGGCGCGTAGCTATTAGGGGTGTTTCGGGTGTTAAAACACTCCCCTCGGCCGTATTTAAGCCAGTAATATATTAGGTGCGATGTATACTAAATATCTTTTCGGGTTGTTTTATGCAAATGTGTAGTTATTATTTACTATGATTCTATTTCGTATTTGGTATTATTTTGTTTATCGTGAAAATTGAAGATATTAATAGATAAGTTAGATAAGTTTAGTGATAAGGTTGTGTAAACTTCCCCCCCCCACACACAAGTTGTATTTAAATACGAAAATAAAACACCCCCCCTCCTTTAAAAAATCCTGACTATGCGCCGGTCTATGTCCGCCACTTTATCGGCCTTTTTGTTTTTCGCATTCGCCCGACCAAACCACCGGAATCATTGGCCTTCAGCGATCCCTTTCTACTCTGCATTTTTCCGTCTGCGTGTTTAGTTCGCCGACAAACATTGGACCACATGGCATTTATTTTGAAAAACTAGTAGCTCTTATCCCAGTCGAAGAGCTATATTCCGTACGGAAAAGTGAACCCCGTAGGTCTTATTATGACCGCGTGTAGCGTAATAAACCACCTCAGTCACCCCCCTCTGGGGAACAATTTTAATTTGAAATATTTACGTGTAGTTCAAAATGCCTCGTGTATATGAACTCCGACACTCCTGCGCAGTCGTTGTCGGTTTTTAAAAGGCGGGGAGAGGTTGTTTTAATTTTATATTTAAATAAACCTTGTGGTGGAAAGGGGGGGGGGGTCACACATCCTAATCGTTTAACAAATTCTAGAATTTTCTATAATCGGTCCGCGAAGTTGCTTTGTCGATATAAATGCCCAAGAGCAGCTGACGATGAACATTCATATAGATTACCATCGCGGTATACGGTACAGAAGAAAACCAATACCAACCGGGTATTCGATACATTTGTCATAATACAATATCAAATATGAAATGGAATCATCTACGATTACGCATTTGCGTGAAAATCCCGAATCGTTTCAAATCCCAAAACCCCTTCCCTCCCGTAGCTAGTTGTTAGTCGGTCCTAGAATAGACACGAACCGTTTAACTTTTTCGAAGACGTAACCCCCACGGACTCCCGCGGACTCTTCTGGTTAGGTTATTACACGAGAACAACGAAATAAATCCGCATACGAAATGTACGACGCAGCTGTATTCGGTTTTCTCGGATAATTGTAACGTCTCGTCTCGTAAATTTCGCTCCTAATGAACAAAATACTTTATGGCTCTGGTGCCGGGTGTAGAAGGGACCGCGGGGCGGCGTCCCTGCCAAGACTCGATGTTTACCATAACGCGGTCCCCTAAGTATACGAACACTTGTGCGACACACGTGTCCCGCCCTGGGAATATAAATATTATTATTATTATTATTATTATTACAACACTGCGGCTACATGTCGCCAACAAAAATATCCACCTGTAGATATACGACGTAATTCCATGTACTCGGTATATTACGTAATATATTCATATACTATCGCGGTTTCCCCGGGGATCGGAGATTTACGAAAATCGACAATTGTGCGTGTGTGTGTAGTAATAAAGTAACTTTGTAAAAAATAGAACGATATAAACGCGGTACGGCGGAAAGTAACGTACGAGATGAGACGCGATTTTTAATTTTTAAACCGGGTTCGGATCGGCCAACTTTTGCGGGCAGGCGGAAAAAAAACAACGACGGAGAAAGTACGTCTTGCCGGTAGAGTTTCGCGAACGCGACTAATGTGAATAGGGGACATTAAAGCACCAAGGGATTTTTGGCTTGTGCCTATCGCGAAAACGTCCGCGCTAGTTAATTTCATAAAGAATGGGATTTTTGCTTGTTTTGTATTTTTATTTAACAATGAGAAAGATAAGGACGAGAAAAGAATCATCTCGATTGACCGGATAAACAAAAAAATTAATCGAAAATGTCGTAATTGAATAGAACTATTACGGCAACTGTTTTGCCAGACGACGAAAGAGTCGAAAGAGGAATTTAAAAATTTCACCCACCCTCCCCACACACAAAAATTTTCGATTGCCCGTAACTCCTAGGGAATTCAACTCAGAGAGACCGTTTTACCATGTATCGAAACACAATCCGACCGTGTTGGTTTTTTAATAAGAAATATTCGTCTAATCACAATACTTTAGGATTTAAAAAATAAGGGCGCCTACTACCCTTTGTCAACAAAACCCCAAAAATGTGATTGCATTGAGCATAATAAAGTATATAATTAAATAATTACTAGCCGACCCGGCAATGATTCGCTATTGCTAGATATCGCCGTTGCTAGATCATTACGTATTATTGTCGTCCTGTCCGTGTCACTGTTTAAAAAAAAAAAAAAATAAATAAATAGACGCATAGTGCGGGGCGGTAGTCCCGTCTTCGGCAGACTAAAAGTGTTCGTCATTTCAACCGCTAATCAACGAGAAAAATTTAAATCGGAATTAAAAATGGTCAAGTAATTCGTTTTACGCGTTTTCACTTATTACCGTAGATCAGTGGTCTTCAACCTTTTTGGACTCGCGACCCACGTAAGCTTTGTAAAAAAGCTAAAATTACTTAATGCTTTGCAGTACTGTATTATTAAAACTGAATGAATAAAAATTACATTTTAATAGGTAGAATATTTAATTATTATTAATTGAAAATGTATAGAATTCGTATGAAAATATAAAATAAAATGAAAATATGATACAAAAATTTTAATGTGAACTTTGTCCACAGTTTAATAATTAAAAAAATATTTTTTTTAACTTATATAATTTTATAAATTTAATTTTTATTTTAAAAAGAAGACTTATCGCGACCCAATTTTAAAACTCATGCGACCCTAAAAATGGGTCGCGGCCCACCGGTTGAAGACCGCTGCCGTAGATGATGCCCGCCGCACAGCACGGGGATTGCACTGCATCTGTTTGCAATTCGAAACGTTACCGGGTACTATTTGAACAGCCTTCGTGTTTAATAGTAATAATATTATGATTATTCGTCACGAAAATTGGGGAATATTATTAATTAATATTACTCTAAATCGAGGCTAAAATATTCACATTAAAAAGATATAACGATCCAATAAATATAAGCATAAACAACCAGATCATACAATGGAACAGAAAAGATGACTCAGTAAAATACCTTGGAGTTTTCCTCGATGAAAAATTGACATGGAATATCCACATAAACAAAAAACTTACTCAGGGATATGCCAGGATGAGAATTCTCTACCCCTTAGTGAATTACAAATCAACTCTCCAAATGAAATCTTCTCTCCTTCTCTACACCGCAATAATCAGACCACTGATAACTTATGCCTGTCCTGTATGGTCCGCTGCCTCTATAACTAAAATAAATAAAATACAAATCTTACAAAATAAATTCTTAAGGACATGTCTCAAAGCACCGTGGTTCATGAGAAATCGCCAGATCCATAATGACACGAAAATACCCCTGATAAATAAATGGATTAAAACCCAATTTAAAAATTTCCACGCCAAACTAAAAAACTTGGACAGTGCTCGTGATTACAATATAGGAAAAAAAAACACTCAATAGACGTCTGCGGCCTCGACTTCCCCAGGACATTCTTTTAACAGGCACAGAAGACTCCGTCATCAGAAAATGAAGATCATTATTAATATACTAGACCTCATCGTTATTATTATATGCAACACATTATTATATCACTCTCACTATTAATAATTACGTCATTAATAAATTTATAATCATTTACATTTGTAACAAATAAAATTGTAAAAATTAAAAAGTTGTAATAGCACTAGATGCGCTGAAACATTTTATAATTATAATAAATAAAAAAAAATATATTACTCTATCTTTAACACTCGATAATGGTTATCGGTCATCAACGATACCGCGGATCACCGACTAATTTCTATGGCGGCGGGGGGAGGGTCCGTTTCGAGACTTACCAAACTTCCCGGGTGTCCGAAACACTGTTAATGGATTTTTGATCGCGCGTTAACAATTTAGGAAAACAAACAGGCATTTTATCGAATACAGCAAATTACAATGGCGAAAAACCCACGTAGGTGTTTTACCGTACGGATCATGTACCCGCGAGACGTTTTTCTCCCGCACATACGTATACGTATTTTATTATTATTTTTATTTATTTATTTTTTTTTTTTTTTCCATCGCCTACCCCCGGAGACGCCGCGCACCGCCCGGTCCTCCCGGACGTTTCTCCGACGTTCGGCCACCACCCCCGCGATAACCGTCCCGAGTACACCCGTCCATTACGGGAGTATTATACACCGCACACCGCGTCGTCATTGTCGTCTCTTTTGCCGCGGCGCGCGAGTCCCGGTGTATACGCGCGTACACATTTATATATATATAGGTAACGGTTCCTCCTATACACGTTGTACCCGCTCATTGTTACTGAGCCTGGGCTCCTCGCCCACCCCCGGCTCACCGAAAACCGTTTCCATCGTTTATTATATTATTTTTTATATACATTATAACCCGCGGATCCGTATATTTATACACTATTATCGTGTATCGTACGCGGACCTGCGCCGTGTCTCGCTCGGCTCTCACCCCCCCCCCCCCCCGGGCACAATGGATCGCGCGCGCCGACATAATGTTTTATTTATTCACATTTACACGCGGGGTACGGAAATTTATGGATTTCCGAGTATAAATAATAGAATACCGCGGCGGCCAAATGACGTTCCATATTATTATATGGATTCATACGTGGGGGGGGGTGGGGGGGGCTTGATGAAAGAATACTTTTCTTTTCATTTCGGTTCTTTTTTCTCTCGACGATTATTGTAATGCTCGTGGGAAAAAAAAAAAAAAAAAAACGTGTGTTTGCAAACACGCACGCCCCCGCGACAAGAAGAAAAAAAAAAAAAAAACCATAAACCAAAAACAAAAAGCGCCGTTGCACCACAGACGTGAAAATAAAAACAAACCCTCTAAATCCTACCCGCGACCCCGAAATCCGCGTAGACGGAATACGTATCTGACGTATTTGTCAAAACGAATTGTCCCGGCCGAATGGTTAGGTGACGACGTTTTTAAATCGGTCGATCAAAATGTGTCCCCGAGGACGTATCGTTCCGGTTTTAACAAAAACTACTTTTCAACCTAAACAGTGTTAATAATAGAAAATTAATTTCTCTTTTTTTGTTTTTTACAAAACAGATCAAAACGTCCTCAAAATTAAATTGGCAACCATCAAACTAATAGATTTAACATTTCAAAATGGATGCTTTAAGGCTAATTTAAGGTGGCTAAAACCAAAAATATCATCAAAAAAAAAGAAATCTTGGACTTGAATGTACAAAGTTATCAATTGTATCTTTAAGGATACATTGCCAAGATACGGTTATAATTTTCATATGTACGTAAATTGTGAACAAATCAATATTTTAATTTTATTCTCTTCGTTTATTATTTTTAAATTTCGGTTTAACATTTTTTTCAAATTTAAATCTGTACTAAATACAAATCTATTTCTCGGTTTATTTTATAAGTACACATAAACTGTATAAATATATAATATTACGCATAATTATTGTAATATACCTTATCTGTATCCTGTTTTAAAAAAAAAATGTTTATCAATTTCTTATTAAAATCGTCTAGTAACCCCGTTGAGAAACTCCGAACATTTCTTAACATCCAAAATACATAATACCAAAACCTTTACATAAAATAATGTATTAACACAGTGACAATGATTTTTACTCTCTTTATTAAACCACATGTAACGTAGTGTGTCCACGAAGTCCGATAAAAAATATATCATTATATTATAACATTTGCAATCATCACTTATCCTAAAAGATCCTCTGCCAAGTTAAGGGTTAATATATCCTAACCTCACCGAACCTAACCGTTACCAGTCGAAACAAAATTTAAAACGTAGGATTTCGCATATATCTCCGATGTGCCCATACTTAAAAATGTTATAACATAACATTGTCGAATAACATTTGTTTTTTTTTTAAATCGTAAAATAAATTGCATATAAATCATGTTGAAATATACGAAAATATAGTACAAGTCTATGGCGCTCCTGGAACTTTCAAATTTAAACTACCGAGTCGGTAATTCAACGAAAATTCAGTTATAAAGTAGGTAAAACTAATAATTATTTTATTTATTTTTTTGGTATTTTAATACGCGATTGCCGTTATATTATTAGGTTCCTATTGTAAAATGTACGATATATTATCGTTAAAGCACGGATTTGTATGCACTAAAAAGTATTAAAATATGCCATAAAAATCATGAAAATATGTAACAGATATGCATGAAAAAAAAAAAAAAATGTTTATTTGTTTGTTTTCTTACGAGGCAATTAATATAATTTAAAACAACTTATAATTAGGTATCTACTTAATGAATTATTAAAAATATATATATGTATTTCAATTATTATTTAATAGCTACAAAATGTATTTTTAAAATTGTCTACTCGATGAATTATATAAATATTGAATTTTGTCGAAATATACACAAATACGCAATAAACATTAAATATTCAGTAATGTGCGACAAAAAAACAAAATTAGTTTATCAATTATAATGTTTAATCAAATTTGCCCTTGGCAAATTCGACGGTGGTCCGGGACTATCAAATAAGGGTCTGCAAGTTTTAATACCATTTCCCGTTGCATATCTATGCGCGAAGTAGATTTATCTGGTCTAGTGTACATTAAGAACGAGTATAGGAACCGGTGGCAAAATATAGAATCCGAGTTTAACTACGGTTAAAACTATCCGGTATCAAGTTCTTGAAATATCAAAACTTGTAGCTGAAATGCATCAGCCTATTATTGTAGTATCCGTAGATATTTCCGTGTAGTATGTGTAATTACGTGTGAACGAATTCGGTTATTAAAATAATATTTTTTTTCGCTGGTAAAATCGGCGGGGTCCGAGGCTCCGAAGAGTATTTTTTTTTTTTATTTTATAGGGATCCGCGTGCCGGAAATTGTTAAGAACCGCTGGTTTTTACCGTGCGAATCTCCGACCTTTCGTCGTATCTTTCGTGTTGTAACGCTATGAACGCGCTTGCGGAAATAATATTTTATTGTCGGGCTCGTAATACGGCCGTATCATCGTAACACACTTATAATAAACTATGGGCAATTTTCATATATTAAAATAGCGCCGTTCCCCCCGTACAGTATGACCTAAATACCGTCGTTAGTTGAGACAACGAATTATTGCTAACGTTTAAATTTCGCTCGGCCTAATATAATAATCAACTTGTTTTGACGGAAGAGAAGACGCGCCGCCGAGGGATCAAAAAAGTCAAATGGCTTTGCATCGCGATTTCGTCTATTTTTTTTTTTTTTTTTTTGTTTCTCCCCTTCTTCCCAGTCTTTCTTTACCGCGCGTAACACGACCGGCCGGGAGATATTCTCTCGCAGTCGTGTTAAATACTATAAAACGAATGACAATATGGTTTTTTTTTTTTGTTTTTGTGTATGATATATATATATATATATATATATATATATTAAAATTTTAACGGTTTTAACGGTATACACAATATTTCTCGCGACTATTATTTAAACATTTTTTTTTTTTTTTTTTTTTTGTTAGCATCTCGCAACGACGACGCCATATTATTCTAACCGACTTCACAGCGCGCGCGGTTTACGCATAACAACAGTATTAATTGTTAAAAATGTACACGCGCCCATTTCGAATTTGTGTTTTACGTAATAAAATTATGTGTATCATGTCTCTACCGCCGCAGTTATGTGATGTTTCGTCCATATATAAAAAAAAAAAAAAAAATTCTACACATACCGGGTCACACGGACGCGACTGAAACCCAAAAAACGCGTTTAATTATTTATAAATACGTACAGCCGTAATGAAAACCAACGGATTATAACACATCGCCCTCGACGATTTCCAACGGGTCCTCCTAATTAGGTCCTCCTAATCTTATTAAATAAGAACTTAAAAAAAAAAAAAAAAAACATATTACAATTTGGTAAGGATTTGTTTTGTTTCTACTTTAAAAAAAGTTAAGAGCAACCGGGACAAATGAAAAATAACCTGTAAAACTGAGCCATACGATGTTACACGGAAATCCTGGAAAATAGTATACGCTTTTGTTTGAGAAGAATAATTAATTATTATATACGTTTGTAATCATTTCAAACAGTTTCAATAAATCCTACAAAGATATTCGATAGTGATAAAATATAGGTATAGGATACCTATAGTCAAAGACGCTGTAATACCAGCATAGGGTATGCCTGGTGTACCGTAGCCCGTGGACTGAAAACGAAATACTAACCCACGAGGTACGAACAAATAAACCAAAACGACCGAACCAACCGGCCACCGTGGTCCGTGATATTATTATTTTATTTTTATTTGTTGAACAAGAAATTACCGAATGTGTGCAGCTGATTTCAATAGCGTTATTGAGGAGTTTAATGTTTCGAATCGAATCCAAAGTAGATTATTATCATAATGTTTCATACGGATTTTCACGATGTTATTTGAAACGCGGAAAATGTTTAGTTTAACGTATAAGTTTGATATAAAAAGACATTTGGTAATTTCATTTTTTTTTTTTTTTTTTTTTTTTTTTTTTTTTTTTTTTTTTTTTTTTTTAATGATTATCTATATTTATTGAGATATATAATGTAACCGTGAAACATATAGATTTTTATATTATTTTAACGAATCAAATATTTTGCATTTATTATGTAATCTTTATTTTTTTTTTTTAGGGAGATATAAGGTCCATTTAAGGGACACCGGTCCATTTTCTTTGTGGCACATCCCAGTGCGAAAAAACCACCGTACGCCTATTTTTTATTTCATCGAGTCTCTTTTTGATAAATAATGAAAAATTGTGTGCAATATTATTTGCGAAAAAAAATATCGTTCAATGCCATATTCCTGAAGGAGAAATCTCTATTTTTTTTTTTTGTCAAATTTAAAAGACAACAACTAAATCACGTGCGTAACCCACAACACGTGTCGACAATGTCAAAATATTCCGTAAGCCACAACTTAGCCCTCAAATTATTATCATTACTTCATCGCCAATCTAAATTATTGGTTTACGTATTTATCGTATAATCTATCGGAATAACTTTTTTACTGGGAGTTCCAGAACGCATTCAGAAATCTGAAATATTCAATATTGACAATCTGTTTGTGGCAAGTCTAGCGACGTTTGACTCGTACAATAATTGTTTATATCTCAAAAACTGCCGAAACAGAAAAAAAAAGAAGATTTTACGGAAAATCGAGAAAAATCATATTTTTTTTTAACAAACTTTATACGGCTATATCTCAGACGATTTTTGAGATGGTAAAAAAAGTTACGAGACTACGATGTAGTCGCTTGAAAATAATAATTTAATGATTTAATTATGGATTTTTCGTCTATCAAGGAAAAAACTATGATTTAGTTCAAAATTTCAAAAGTTTTTTTTCGAATCGTCTAAAGAGGTTTCCAATTATTTTAAACATTATATGGAATATTTGCAATGCAGCTTCCGTGATTATTTCCCTGTTCCAGATACAAATAGAAACTGGATTCGTAAATCTGTTTAAATTGATATTAATGAAATAAATGTACTGGCATTGTCAGAAGAAGATTAAAAAATTGAAAAATTAAGTTTAATCAAACGCCCTTGGCAAATTTTCGGTTACGTGTACGAGGTAACTCTCCCTATTCTCCAGATCAGGCCCCATGTGTGTTTTTCTTTTCCCAAGATTAAAATCTGCGCTTGAAGGACAACGATTTCGAGATGTAGAGGAAATTAAAGCGAACGCGGCAACAGAACTCATAGCTTAAACTTTGGAACAGTTCCAAAAGACTTTTGAAAAATGGCAAGATCGTCGGGATCACTGTATATCGTCCGGAGGAGAGTATTTCGAAGGAGATATCTTTGCATAATATGTAACTTCATTTTTTGTAATAATTAAATATAAAATCCTGGTACTTATTGAACAGACCTCGTATTTATTATAATTTATAAATAATTAATTATTATTACACTGTACTATAATATATTTACAAGATAAATCTAGTATTTCTATTGCTCGAACATTTCCGATATGCAGTATGTATATTGTACAAGCATTTGTTATGTACATTTATGAGGGGTAATTTTTAATTTCGGTACCAGTTTTTAGTGTCCGCTGTTCGGATGTTGCAAACCCTATTTGCGTACGCATATTATTGCTGGTGGGCATTTTTAAATGTCCGTTAATAGAGGTTTCGCTGTACGATATGACTGTAGTTTGGGGTTGCCCCCGCCGGTCCCGGACGGGCTAAGTGTGCAAACACCTAAAACCCGCCGCACCAAACCACCCCACGAATACTATCCCGAAAGGTTTCTCTCTCATTTAACATTCGTGGCCGGCGTCGCGTGTTTTCTCGTAGGAAAAACATATTGGTGCAAGACAATGGACTATTTCTATGTACCCAGTTGTCCGGCTGCCATATAGCTGTTGCGTATACCTCGAGAGCCGCAAGAGACCGTGTCGGCCGGCCACGGACCACGGCCCTCGGACCATCGCGATATACAAGGCCTCAGTTAATTGCGCACGCTGATCAGCGGGCAGAGGACAATTGAAAAGAGTATGCCACGAGTCCTCCGGGAAGGCCTCGTCACATATACATGACGCGACGCCACTTATCCCGAATCGGTACAAGTAAGCCTCGAAGGCACCATGACCAGTTCCATCTCTCTTGCCACTCGGCGACTAAGCTCGATTCGATGTCGCCGAGAGACCGATACGGGCGGTGCTCAGCCAGTGCACTACGGCGATCATATAGATCGGATCTCTTGCGGACTTCCAAGTCCAGCGACAGTGACCTCGCTAAGACTTGTAGTGCGTTCGTAGGGGCTGTACGGTACGCGCCAATTGTTGAGATCAGTGTCGGTATCTGCGCTCTGTTTAGCGTAGTCGCTGAGCCGACCGATTGAACTAGAGGGTGAGCCCACACGCTCCTTTATATAGGAGTCTCAGTGCGGGTGCTCGTAAGCCCCATCGTGTAGCTGCAAGTCCACGCATTCGCAAGGCTAATGTTTTTGCCTTGTTCGCAACATAATTAATGTGCGCCGCAAAGTTGAGTTTTCGGTCGAGTATGACTCCGAGGTATTTCACCTGCGGGACAACCTTAACTCTGGCACCGCTCATCTTTATGAGAGGTGAACGTGCGTGCGGGCCTCTAAGTACAAGCGCCTCGGTTTTCTCCGCGGAAAAACCGAGTTTGTTTCGTGTCCCCCGCTCGACTGCTGTGGCAAGTGCAAGATTGGATATGTGCTAAAACCTCCGGTCGTGTGCCAGCTTCAATCACGATCTGCATACCCGATGATGGTCACGCCCTCAGGCATGGGAGCACTAAGCAAATCATCGAATACCCTGGTTCCATATGGTCGGTACGAGCATATGGACATTTTTTCGCGATTGTCTTTTCAACTACAACAGACTCATGGCGAATTGATGCGTGTTGATCCGACAAGAAATCTCTGACGGCGTTGTACAGGTCAGTCGCGGGTATGATACGACTATCGCGGACGGTGATGTGCAAACGGGTGATTGATATTCGTACGTAAACTAGCGGTTTTCAACCATTGGCTGGTGTCTTTGTGGTATAAACGCTACGCGGTAATTGTGCGTATAAAAAAAAAAAAAAAATGGTAGGCGGCTTCGTCGTTTATTTCCGCGTCGATATACACGAATGTAATATAAAAAAAAATTATATCGAAGACCACGAATTAAAATACACGGTACGCTGTGTTTAAAATAGAGTCCGAGACCGGGCCCGGTCACGTTCCGTCCATTTCTAGTCCGCACCACGATAATATTGTTATAACAACGGAAACCGTGTCGTACGCGTTTCGACATACGTACACATAATACACACGACCAATAAAATCCTAATTGGCGAGAGCGCCGAGAACACTCTCAATTAACCCATATTCGAAATATATCGAGCGAGAACTAGAACAGGCGGTCTGTATATAGTATTGAGTACCTATTATACCATTATTCGGACATTCGAACGATGGAAAGAACACCGTCAAACGCGGGCTTCCTTAATGTAGTCGATAAATAAATATACAGGCTTCAATTACAAAGATTATAAGAGCCTTTCGAGGAGAGGGGTTACATATTGTGACGTAATTTATACAGTGCTAATGTTGATTTTATGTGATACATCATGGTTTAAAATTGACAAGTTGTTATCTACATCTATGAGTTTGAAGAGTTTGAAAATATTGTGAGAGTGTTGCTTTGATTGGGGGCTTCTTTTGTCGATGATGGATTAATGAGAAGGTGGCGTGCTGTGGAATATTTGGGGCAGTCGATGATGATGCGTGTGATTGAGATAGGAACTTTGCATAGGTCACACAAAGGCTTGGGTTCCTTGGTGATGAGGTATGAGCGTGTAAGATGGGAGTGACCTATTCTGGTTCTGTTAATGACTACTTGTTCTCTTCTGCCAGAGTTGTTTGGGTGAGGCCATTTGGAAATTGTTTTTGTTTTATGTTTCTTAACTTATTGTCATCAGGTGAGATGGAGTCCCATTGGTTTTGCCATGTATTAATAATTTGTTTTTGTTTTAATCTGCTTCATGTAATAAATCGGCGGTTGGTAGTTTGTTTACTTTGTAAGTGATGTTAGTTGTAGAGCCTGTAGCTGCTACGTTTGCCATTTCGTCTGCTTTTTCGTTCCCTGGAATTCCAACATGTGACCCACAAAATTTTTATTTGATTTCTGGAAGAAAAAAAAAAAAATTATCGACGAAATTCGCGTATGATTTGTCTATGTGTCTATACACAGGACTCGCAGTTGATGGGGACCGGCAAAAAATTGTGTTTGTTAACAAAAAAAAAATACAAATTTCAAATGTTTTATTTAAAATGGTACAATATTTATTATAATATTTACATATATATATATTTGTTTTTCATATCGTCAAATTTACAAAAGTGTATTCATTTGTAACTACATAATAAATTATAACTGTTGCGTGTTTTTACGTCTCAAATGTTTGAACATTTTTTTTTTTTTCAGATATGTGTCTACGTCGATCATGTGAAATTCCGTGGTTTGTACGGTTTTCACAACAATTTTAACTTTAAACGATTATAAAAAAAAATCATCAAATTATTTAATTTATCTTGTTTCAAGTTTTCGATCATTTTTAAGAAGCTAAAATAATTTAGTTCACATAAAACTAAAATAAACTCGAAAATTTCAAATAGCTGTAATTAACAAAAAAAAAAAAAAAAAATGCCAGATTATTTGACTTCGTCAAGTAAATGCTAATATCAGTACCGTATTCGGTGAAAATTACAGGTCTCTCTTTACAAAATAAATAAATAAATAAACGAATCGAAAATAACAGAAACCGCTATTGCGTAAATATTATCGTTTTTCCCACATTTTGCCCCATTATTAATAGGAAACTACAAGGGAAGTCAAAAAAAATTAATAACAATAATAATAATAATAATAATCACGCTCCTCGTCCCCATTGCGCCAATTAGACTAAATCCACTACCGTCAATCACCCCTGATATTGACGAGCAAGGTTACCCGTAGATAAAATGTCTACAGACAGAAAAACCAATAATAAAAAAGCGGATATCATAGTAAAACCGATACATTTCCTCGCTACGCTCGTAATCTGTTTTACTCTACGTACAATATTTTATGGATAATGACCAGAAAACACGATAAACTTGCAGTTTCAACACATCGGTCGTATAATTATTATAAACATCTAAATCATTAGTGAAAATGACGGCGACTTTATCGTATACACATTGTATATTTATAAACCGAATGTAATATCTAGATCGAAGCCGAGTTGGTATTCACGGGCACAACGATTACGGGTATCCGCCGGAATGGCGGAATAAAAAAAAGCATAAGGGAACGGCTCGTGTGGGGGGAGGGGGCTTACTATTTTTGATATTCTTGGACGGTTAAAACAATTCGAGCAAAATTTGATAAACAAAAGAAAAAAAATCGATGTGGGTCGCCGAAAAATGTTGATGTGATAACAAGTTATTATCTATCTTTAATCGTGTTAATTACCAAAATGTATAAATATTATCTAATCTCTTATCATTCTCAGTTAATTAATTATTATTACTATTTTGTTATGTCGGAAATAAAGCTAATATTTTGTGGCAGTACGTGTCAGACATGAATGTTTTTTTTTTTTTTTAAATATGAACCACAGGGTACTGAGGAGACCAGTCTTATAAATATCATGGGGGGAGGGGGCATACAAATTATAGAAAATTATAGAAAAATGTTTAAAATTTATTTTATATTGAAATTATAATTATTTATTCGTATTAATAAATGTATTTACCTACATTTCTGTGTATTATGTATTTATATTATTTTTCGTTGTACCTATTTATAGTATAATATTATCAAACACCGTTGTAAATGAAATTTCCTAACAGATTTCGACGACGCTTTTATAGGAGGCGTGTACCAGAGGGCCTATTAAGGAATTTGTCTTGGGTGGGGGGGGGTGTCCCTTCAAATAAGCTCGAAAAATAAAACAAGAAGGACTACGATGAGACTTGAAAAAAGTTAGCGTCTCTTGCAGCTATTTGATTCGGCCAAAAACGTGGCGATCCACGCGGCCCCGTGTTTTCGGTAGCGTATTTATTTATTTAAATTGTTTGTGATCAAACCGATTAATGATTTTGGATAAAATGATAAACGATGACCTGTGAAATATCTTGATCGTGATTATAGGCGGCGATTTTTGCGATACGCGGATGTCAGCGATTTAAATCGGTTGCGCGCGGCACTAACTAGCGCGGAAATCCGGCGAGCAGAATCATCGGTAGCGAAAATTTCCCGTCCGTGAAATTTCAATATTTCCAATGGTGTAGGCGCACATGCGCAGTTCGCGAACGAAATATGTCGAAATACCGTCATGGTGTGTATACCGGTTGGTTTTATTTTAATATATTTTGGTCTGCGGGTGCCGAACGATACTTTGGAACGGTACACCTGCCCGCGGACGATTTATCGCGGGTGCCGCTGGACCCCCCCTAAAATTCCACCGCCATCTACCCGGGACCCCGCGACTTCCGACCGCCGCCCGTACGGTTTTTGTTTTGTTTGCTTTTTTTGTTTTGTACGTTTGCGAACCCGCGCGCGGGCGAAATCGTTCTGTCCGTCGTTATAACAAAAAAAAAAAAAAAAATTTCGACGGCGGCATTCCAAAATTGTGGTGTAACGCTGCGATAAAACGAGGTCGTTCAACCTCGGCAAAGCGAGGTAAATATCCTCGGCCGAATCTCGGAATAATATAAAACCCGAATCGCCGTTTCAAAGCGGCCATAAAATAATATTACTATTTTTATTGTTATTATTACCTATGCGCGTTATACTGTGGCCCAATGTATTATTGGAGAATTCGGATTTTTTTTTTTTCTTTTAATTGTTTCCGTTTTTATGTAATAACGCGGATAAAAAAAAAAAAATATATATATAAATGCCTATATTATTATGCGTATTCGTGTGCGTACACGCGATCTGATTTTTTACCGGTCTCGTCCTTAATTGAGAATAATGCGTAACGTTTAAGACACGCGAATACCCATAATCAACGACAACCACTTCGCCCGCTGTCCCGACTGTTCTTGAACCTCTATTTGAACACGCTCGGGCATTATTTATTTTATGGATTTATACGTACGATTTCGACGTATCGGTTTTACGCGTATACATATAATAGTAATAATAATAATATATAGACGCGTCGTTTATTCCGGTACGCTGACGCGGCGCGATATTTAAAATACTCGAGTACTTAAACACGCGGACGTTACGGGCTATATAATATATAAACTACGTGTACGTATAAATCAATGGAATAAAGAAATCAATAAATAAAACGGACGGGCCGGATCGTTTTACCGTAGTCGGCAAGGTAGGAATCCGTATACACGGATGCTTCAAGTCGTCACTTCGCCGGATCGGGCGAGCTCTGTCCCTCCCTCCCCCCCCCGGGTGTTCTCACTGCGGACTTCCCAGTGAGGAGAACGAGGTGGACGACGACGCTCTCCATACCCGGCGACTTGGTGTCGCTCGTGTTGGAGTCCCCAGACCGTCGGGAAGCCGCGGTCGACTTCGCCGAGGCCGTCATCGCGGTGAAGGAGTCGGCAGAACGGCAGCGCCCAAGCCCTCGGCGTCGCCGGCGTGCGCCTTCTTCGGGCGCATCGCCGCCGTCGTTGATCGCGGCCCCGTAGTCGCTAGACCGCCGGCCGGGAGGCCGGTAGGAAGTGTCCCCCCCCCCTCTGCTTTGTGAGGGCAGCAAGTGGGCTTCGGCCCGGCTACTGCCCATCCCGCCGCAGGGCACGAAATTTTTTTTTGTAATTGTTTTGACTTTGAACTTTGAGCCCGCCCCGCCATAGGGGAAAACGGGAATTTTTTTTTTATGCACAATTAATTATTATATGTGGTTCATTGAATAAATGATGGCGATCCGCCTCCCGAAGTAATGCCTCACGGTGGTTCCGGGAGGCGGATGTATTGCCGGTGTAAAAAAAAACAAAAAAAAAAAGGGTAGGAAGATATAGAGCACCCGGTGTTCCCGAACTTGTTGAGACTATCAACCGTAAATCGGATTAGCTATTAGCGAATACCTCTCTACCGCCAACCAAAAAAAATGTTGAGTTAAAAAAAAAAAAAAATAACGCAATATAAATTATATTTACAATTTATAATTTAATATTTCAAACGAATAAACGGAAAGAGTTTTCAGGACAACCAATGAGCAATTGTAATGTCTTATGTCGTGTTCCATGTTCAATCCAAGTCTCTTGCTTTCGTTTCCATCGTTTCCATTGTTGAAAATCCACTTTCACACCTGTACGTTTTGGAAAAAGGCGTCAATATTTTCAAGGCATTTTCCGATAATAATGGATACTCGCCAAAATATTATGTTTAAAGTAATACAATAATCAGTGTCATTAGGATTAGGATGGCAGGCAATCCCCAAAAGCTATTAACATCAATTGTATTATTAAAATTACTCTACAACCGTAGTACACGTGACTGATGCAAAGTTAATATTAACGGGTATAAAGTACGTAAAATAAAAATAAAAAAAATTAGACTAGTCTTCACCCTTCAAAATATCCCTGTTTTACCTCTCGGGGAAACAAATTGAATTACCCGCAGGATGGGAACCGCCGGTATAGATGGAAATTCAATTTCTTAACATCTGTGCGCGTCGTTGCTAACGAACGACAACGGTTCCCAATTCAAAGTCGCGTTTTAAAATGCCGTCATTTTTAAGATTTACACTCGACACTTATAAGAACAGAATTATTACATTACCCTGCGACACAGGAATACCACCGTGGGTAATCTACACACGTATCCACCGAGAGCACGTGCAGTTGCATTACTCGATAACCCGCCTGGATAAGTAACTAAATTGACCATTACAATTTTTAAGAACAAAACTATTACATACTCTACTACGAATAGATTTTAATAAATTATTTACTTTTACCGTTAACAAAATGCATGCATATACATTTTTAGTACTCATCATAGTTCTATAATTTAACATTTATTCCACGGGACCGTATTGTAAGCATAACCGTTGTCCACTAGGTCCCGGGAAAGTTGCAGAAATCAGTGATGTAATTTTAATAATATTTTTACCGAAGCTAACTTAACTTTAACTAGTATAAATAATAAATAAATAAAATTATTTATCAAAAAAAAATCGCTGCTCCAGAATATTGCTTTTCGTTCAATAGATAATTTCAGATGTTCATACACACAACAAATTAGAACAATTACTTAATTGTGATGGTAGGGCATACGAACAAAAGATATATGAAACAGTTTTCGATATTTTCACATTTTTCCTCCAAAATCCGAAAACGCCGATACTAGCCAAGGCTAAAAGTTAGACGTGGACAAATTTTTTTTTTTAAATTTCCGCTCGCCTCTTCAAATGAAGCCACCGATAGTGATTGTAATCTAACCTAACCGCTTGGATTTAAAGTAATAAATTTCAACTAATTAAAAGCAAAGATCGGTACATATTAAATATAAATTAAATGATAAAATATTCACGCACATTTTTAATATTAAAATAAAAATATGATACATCGCACGTACCATGGTTAGGCCATTGTTGTAAGTGTTAAGTGTGGAAGGTGTGTAGGACTTAGGGTAATATTCAGTGTAACTTCCGAAAGAAACGATTCAATACAAAGCTCGGTAAACTGGTAAGGTTATAAATAGTATTAGTCGTGTTTGTATTTCACTGGTAACCCAGAAATCAACATAAATAAAACAGATGTATCGTCATTTATTGTTAGATTTTTTTTTCGAATTTTTAGAAAAACTGTTGGCTATTCAGAAAAATATGCTCAAACCACCGTGCGGAAATTCCGCATCTTTTAAAGTACTGCGTCAATAAATCGGAGCATTTTATTGTCACCGAAAAAGTGTTTGTTGTAGGGAAAAAAGAAGAAGAAAAAAACATACCGTTTATAGTAAAACAAAAAAAATGTTTGTAGTTTCTTCACTACACTCGGAATTTAATCATTTGTTTTTTTTTTTTTTTTTTTTTTTTTTTTTTTTTTTTTTAAATCAATATAGATTAATTGTTATGTATTATTATAATGTGTTTATTTACTTTTTGAAACGCGATTGAATGTTGTGACAATGCAATTATACTGTACATCGTTATATATATATATATATATTATTAAAATACGATTTACTCGTTTATAATATATTAGTAAACGGTCTTTGATTTAAATAAATAAATAATAATAATAAAATGCGTGATGTTCTAATCGAAATTATAAAATATGAGTAATACGCGTTTGATAATTGAAAACGAGACCATATTAGGTCCAAATAATATATTATGACGTGTTTTATAAATACCAGTACGGATATAGATCGTATAACAGTGATAAAAACAAATCATAACCGTCGGTTTTATAAAGACAATTTTGTTTTTTTTTTTTTTTTTTTTCAACTGTAGTGTCTACACGTTGCATAATCTAGACGATATAATATTATTTTTATTATTATTATTTTTTTTACCGACACTGTGCCCGGAATGATTTATTTTCCCGTACGCGATAGTCGTCACCAGAGAAATGAAATGTTAAGGGGAAAACTGCGTATTTTCGGCTGTGTCTTCTCTATCAATAGCTAAGCGAGCTAAAAATCCGTCCCATGACCCAATGGAGTTTTTATTTGTCAAAAATTATTTTCGTCGGTTTCGTAAACATTGCGTACTAATGATTTTTCCGTTGTGCGTATAAATTCATTTCTAGTAAAATTATGGTTTTGTTTTTTTTTTATAGAATTTTCCCCGTAAAACAATAAAATATTAAACACATAATAAAAATATATATTTATAGCGTCCAAATAAACGTATAACTTCAACAGAAATATAATAATTTTTTAGAATAATAATACGCATCAAACACACCATTATCGTATCGTATCTCCGATTGTTATAAAACGATTTATTTTATTTGTTTTTTTTTTTTCGTTCACGGCTCTATTATAATGTATGGTATAGCGTCAAAATATTTTTTATTTTTTTAAATTTAATACGATACTTGGTTCTTGGTGTGTCCGTTACTTTGTTTCGTTTAGTCTGCAGAGAAAACCTAACCACGGTGTACTTAATATCGTTATTTCGTGTGTTTGTTCCGTCTAACCGGAGTAGTTTTTTATTGATTTAAAATGCCGAATGTGTGGAAAACACGCGTATTATGTTACAATTTATCAAAATGAAATTCAATATTTTTTTTTTATTTTTTTTTTTCACATTTAGTGCACATTTTTGTTCGCGTTTTGTTTTCTTGAATATGCATATTTGCACGCATATACATTTGTTGAATTCCGTTCCTATCGTCGCTGGTCCCTAGCAGTCGCACTCGAGCGCAGTGGCGTTCGCAATATGAGCGGTTAAGGGGGTTATACGTCGATTCCCATCGGCTGGATTCATAGTAAAGGTTATTAGCATTTATTTAGCAATTTAATCTCGAAACGTGCCCGTATATTTCGGCCGGGCCGTAAGGAAAAGCTCGGTTTGTTTAATGAAAATTGGCATTATTTATTCGATCCGGTTTAAAAATTCCCGTTGTCGGCGCAGGACGGCAGAACGATCCGACGATTTGTTCACGATTATTTATTCAGGTGTCCCCCCCCCCTCCGGGCGCTACTATGACGTCCCGTCGACAATTCCCGGGCACGTCACTGCGCGAAAATACAAAAATTGCGTTCCCGTTTTAAACGGAATTTCCGTCCGGTCGGTCGGAACGTGGGGGTTTTGACGCGGCGACGACGGTTCGAATTCGATATCGTTTTGCCGCACGATAAAAGTAGCGTTCCCGACGTTTCTCGTCGTACGGGCAACGGCGTTAATTTATATTCGCCATTTTTTTTTATTATTTAATTATTTTATACCGTAAACCGTAATTATTATATTTCGTACGGCGACATTATTATTCCGCCGCCGTTGGCCGCGACGACCGTCGCGCGCACAAAGAGGAAACCACGCCGGGCGAGTGTACGCGACGGCGGCGGTCGAGGATTAGGTCTTCCGCCGGGCGACCGGTTTTTCGAAATAATATTATTATTATAAAAATAAATAAAATATATTAAAAAAACCTATCCGGTTTGTACATTTTTTATATATATATATATATATATTCACTGTCGATTTCTGCGCGAGCCGGAGCCCCCGGGGGGAGGGGAGGTAAGTGGGTGGAGGGGACCGAATTCACGTTTTTGTCTCGGGTAAAGGAGTAGAAGTAAAAAAAAAAATATAAAAAATGTTTTACAAAAAAAAAAAACCCGACGGTATAAAAAAATGTTACCGTCGTCTGTCTCGACGTACCATTGCGTAGTACTATTATACGTATTTCGCGTTCCGGGCCGAGACGTAAACCTTTTTTTTTTTTTTTTTTTTTCCTTTATTTCTCTCTCTCCGTCCGGAAGGAGACGGGGAAAAAAAAAAAAAATATATTAATAATAATAACGATACGGACCCGTAAGTAACGGATGAAACGCAAACGGCTTGCGGTCTTGTGAGGTAACAACTAATTGTCGAGTAGGATGTGCAACCTACTCATACAGGGATGGGCAATCAATAACACGCATCGCGGTCACGTAACTCGGTAAATTTTTGTAATTTGTAATCGTGTTACGACATTTTCGAATAACTTAAAAATGTAACCCGTTACGATTTGTTTTGTAACCTGTAACGTAAGATACGAGATAGTTTTGTGATGAGAACGGAAGACGATGAGAGCGCCAAATAACTTTGGTGTTATCAATTATCGTATTGTTTATTCGTGTTTTTTTTTTTTAAAATCTTTATCTATCAATTATTGAATATTTAAGATTTAATACAAGTTTTTCCACATCCGCTTCGGTCGAGCGATTATTTTCGTTTGCCGGATTCGTCCACGCACCAAATAAATGCAATTTACATAATACTAATTTCGAAAAATGTGTGTTCCTTAAAGGAAAATACCATAACTATATAGCCAATGCGTATTTTACAGAAAAGGAACATATTTTGCCGTTTCATCAACTTGATATAATTTCATTAAGTTAGTTTTCATATTTATTTGTTTTAATATTGTAACTATTCTATAATCGGATACGTATTTTACATATATTTTTTAAATTTATTTTTTATAAATATATAATAATTTGTTGTGTTTGACTTAGTTACAATTACTGTAATTCGGAATATATGTAACCTGTAACTTGTAGTCAATTACCTAAAATTAGAGAAACTTGTTATTTGTATCCAGTACTATAACTTGCCCATCCCTGCCTACATTTAAGTAAACACGCGAATATTATCGCTAAAAAACCGTGTCGACAGTATATAGGCAAATGGAGCGCAATAGTAACAATTATTATATATACAGGGCGATCAGCTAATTGCAAGACACTCATTATCTCGGAAAAAGTATTGTCTTTCGACACCAAAACTTATTTCAACTAAAACTATGACGTTTTTAATATAGATTGCTATTTGAACAGCAAAAGCAGGGGAGAGGGTGATTTCGCCCTAAAAAATAAGGGCGATAAAGAGTATAGGTATAGTGTAACATTATAGAGCTGCTGTTTTTTTAAAATTGTCGAAAAAAACAACAAAATTAATCCGCAAAAAGTTTATACTTTCCGAGATAATTAATGTGCTACAGTTAGTTGATCACCCTATATATATACGTTTCCGAATGTTCTCATCGAACTTCAGGCACGTTAACCGATTTTCTTTTTTTTTTTTTTTTGCTAGTTTAAGTAAAGTTTCTATGAAACAAAAATAACTTAGCTCAATTAAACAGTTAATTTTAAAATATAAACGATTTTGAGTAACTAAATTAAATTACAAATTTACTCAAATTAAGTTAAAAGTTACTTTTTTTTATTAACCCTTACGCTAATACTTTTATAAACTTATCGCTGTAAAAGCCCGAGGTAGGTATCTATTTAAAAAATTAACTTTTAACTTTTCTGTTATTTTCCTGAAAATTTGTAACCGAAATGCGTTTTATTTTATTATTTGAATTATCGTAATTATTTGCTCCGGCTTAGTTTTGTTTTGTTTTTCCCCGGAATAACTTTAGTGGGAATAAAAAATCACCGGCCAACTTGCGCGGGCTACGAAAATCGTATACATGTTTTATAATTGAATTCGTGAATTCGTATGGATTTTTTTTTTTACATACACGGCCTCGGCATATCCGGCCGTCGTTCGTTTATTATCCATGCATTACGGTTGTATAGGGTTATAAAAACATATTTGTTCGGAATATTATTATTAACCGTCCGGAAAACGCGAACGACGACGAGAAAAATGTACAAACTCGGAATTCCTCGTGATTATTATTTATACTGGTGAGCGCGTGTTATGCAAACCGATTCTCCCGTCCTCCAAGGTCGCACCGTTAACGAGCTATACCAAGTCGAAATCGAATGCACTTTAACGAGTCAATTATAATAATAATAATAATAATAATAATAATAATAGTAATAATAGTAATAATAGCAATAATAATAGCAATAATAATAATAGTATAATATTAAAAAATAATATCGTACATGCCCGCGTTGTAATCGGCCTTTTAGCGACGTCGACACGGACGAACGCAACTAAACATCGTTTTGTAACCAATAATTATACCATTGTATTATTAAAAATCTAATCGAAATCCGTATTTAAAACGACGAATAAAAATAATAATATTGCAACGCGTCGACTACGATTCCGAATCGTATTTGGGATTCCGAACGGAACGACGGACGCCGTTATTGGTTTTACTACGACGAGCGTTTTTTTTTTTTTTTTTTTTCGTTTTTTTGATTTTTCGCTGTCCGTATACGACTGTTTCTACCGGAAATCGATAATAAAACGCTTAGAGAGATGTTTTCCGTTTACCGACCTACTGGTCCAGGTGGCGAGGGGGCGATACGATTCAGGTGATATATTTAGGATGTATATAAACGCACGATATATACGAATTTGTTTTACAAATTATTATTTTTTTAATATACAGGGGAAACATGTATCGGCCCCCCTCCCCCCTTCGGTACATTTAAGAGATTCTTTTTTTTTTATTTAGGTTCCTCGTATAGTTTCCCTATTAATGAAAAAAACACCGGGATAAAAACGATTTTCTGTTAATGATTTTTGTAATTCGGTTGAAAATAATCGCAGAGGTACAAAATATTCCGATAATATTTGATTAAATTTGTTGCCATCATAAATATCGTTCCAATTCGGCCGTATAAAATAATCGAAAATCCTCAGGTACATTTTTGTTTTTTTCTCTCTCTCTCTCTCTTCAATATGTCTGATTGTCGTTCAGATTTTAATATAAAAATTAAATTCTTACCTTGCCGGTTCGCCGCCTACAACGGTGGCCCGCCGCCCACGAGCAGTATACAACATTTTGTTTGTTTTTTTTTTTTTATTTATTTATTTTTTTATTATAAAATTATATTATTATTATTATAAAACAACGTCACATACTTATAAGTACGCGTTACGAGCCGGTATTATTATTATTAGTACGTGGTTTTTTTTTTTTTTCTTCTGCTTCTTCTTTTTCTCCGACTTTGAATAATTATAATAATAATAATTTATTGCGCGCGGCAAGTTACAGCAAAATGACGTCATGTTTTTACGAGTATAAACGTGTAACTCGGACGAATCTTATCGCTAATTATTGTAATTTAATATGTTATTTTCCGCGTCGGTCTCAGCGTTATGTCCGGTACAATATCCGTAACAATCGATTATCGCGCCGGGCCGTGACGTCAGCAAACGGTTCGCGGAACCGAGTCCGACACGTCCGAAACGCGTACCGACCAAGTTAGCGTTCCGAGCGTACTCCTGGCCGATAGGCGGAGAGAGAGAGAGAGAGAGAGAGAGAGAAAAAAAAAACCGTTCGACGGATTCGAACCGGACATCATTAGTTTTATAAGGGACGGCGTCGGCACCTGTACGGTTTGAAGGTACCTCTACACGACAATTAATCGTGTCTGAGGTGGAACGGCCGAAAAAACCGCGGCCAGTTAAATTTATACCATACGATACTACCCTAACCTAACCTAACCTAACCTAACAAAACAAAAAAAAAAATTGTTTGACCGTTAGCTGTGACCGTTAACGATTGTGTGTGTGTGTGTATTGTGTGTGCTACACAAACGACCAATTACAGCGTAGTCGGGAGTACAAAACGGAAATTGTCCGAATGTTTGTGTCGGGACAACACATTTGAATGGGGGTACGGTTCGAAATTCAACTATACAATAATGTGCGGTCCGTTGTATTATTTTATTCGGACGTCATATTGCAGTGTACATCCCAACCGTACCGAATAGTTACGGGGAATGCATTGCGGTTGTCAAACGTCGAATTATATTACATTTATTTAACTTACATGCGTCCGTAATGTATATAAATTATTTATTTTATTGCGAAATCAGAGATATTCTACTATTCCCGTTTTCCATTTGTTTGCAATCCGTTCCGTATCAGGCTGGGCGCACACTTGAAGAGCAAAACTGCTCCGAACATTTTGTTCCGCGCATCTCGGAACAAATTCCATTCGCACTGACATTACAGAACAGAACAAGACGCAATAATTCTGGATTAATTTTTGTTTATTAAACACCAGTCGTCAAGATGAGTTCTGACGAAGACGACGTCATTGTGCCGCTTATGTGGCAATTTTTATTAAATAGCGAAAGCATTAAAAAAAAAAAAAAAAACGCAAAATTTGGATACATGAAATAAAGAAAAAACGGTTAGAAAATAATACGATTTTAAATTTTTTGACCGAATTACGTGAAGACGAGTTTAAATTCAAAAATTTCACTTGCCTGAGTTCAGCAACGTTCGACTTCATATTAAATGCAATCGGCGAGACTATAAGATCGCGAGATAAAGTTTTTGTATTAAAATAACGCGTTCACACGGTGTTCGGTAATGAACCAGTCGTAAAATAAACAAGTGACATTGGTTTTCGTATTTTACTCGGAGCAAAAATAGAACCCGACCGATCAAGACCGAACATGTTTTGTCTTGTCGTGTGTTGATATTGTTGACTGATTAGTGTGCGCGCGTCAATTACATTACACATGTTCTAATTGATATCCAAACAGCTCCGAGCTGCTCGGAGCAGTTTTGCTCTTTAGGTGTGCGTCCAGCCTTATTCGACGCGAACAGAACCGACGGATTTTTCTTTGGACAATTTTCCAGAGACGCATTTTTATCAGTTTAAGCGGTTTTAACAAGGAAAGAAGTCCAGAGTAATTTAATACCTCCCTCCTCCCCATCGCCACTCTGCCCGCCGCCGATAAACGTCACCACTAACCGCTACTGGGTGTGCGTACGGTACAGATTTCGATAGCCGTAAAAACCCGGGAGTGTTGTTAAATTTAGCGAAAGAATAAAAAAAATACCGTCGGTGCGCCTATTATTTTGTTCACCCTATACTGTGTAGAGGCCGTTGTAAAATAATATCGTAACGGCGGCGGCGGCGGCGGCGATGGCGGGCATAATAACATTATTGTCGTCTCGCGGAACCGCCGACGACGACGGTTCTCGCGGCCGCGCGACGACGGGATCACCGGGCCGGGACGGCGGCGGCGGCGGAGGCGGCGTGGAACCCGGTCGGTTGCTCCGGAGGGGAAGGAAACCCGCGAAGTTAGCGGCGTCGGCGGATGACGTTAACGCGACAAGACCGGCGTGCAAAAATATTACCGCGTCGAGTGTGAAGAATGCGCGTACGGGTAGGGCTTCCCGGATGGACCGAGTTATTTACGGACGACGGATACGGCGGGCGGGAGGGCGGCGGCGCGAGGTCGTCACTCGTCGCCGTATGTCCCCCCGGGCGACAGGTGGAGGGGAAATCGCTTCACGTACTCGCCGCCGCCGCCGCCGCCGTAAAATATTTACCGCGTCGTCGTCGCGGAAAACCGAAAGACGTTCCCCGCGTACTTCCGGGCCGGGCGGCACTTAAAACCGCAGAGCGTACAGAGCGTACGGCGGGAAGGGGCGATGGGGTAATTGAAACGAAAATAAATAAATATAATATCCGTCGACAAAAAAAAATTAAGCCAAACGTTTTACGTGCACAATTATTATTATAAAATCGAGGTTCCTATTTACAAACGATATATAAAAAAATACTAATACATAAAATATAGAGGAACCAATACACAGCAAATATACTATATAAATATTATTAAACTGTATTACTGACGTAGGCGATTTTTTTTTTCTTGTTAGGGGTGTGCGGGTGTTTTGGGTGATGAAATAATGTAATGCTCGCTGACCCGTACGAATAATTAAAAAAAAAAAAAAAAATTATTATTCAATAAAAAAAAACACACACACAATAATATTTTTCGGTATAAAACCAATAACGTAATCTGTGGTATTCGCAACCGACAGCAAACTATTTTTTCAAATTGTTTTCCGGTTTTTTTTTTTTTTTTTTAGGTGCTGAGTTTGAGCTCGGGAGTACTGGCAGCATCCCACCACCAGTTGCGCATATGACTGAAACAAATGAACTTTAATATTGAAACCGATAAATAAAATCCAACATACGAGAGCTGGCCGGAGGTAGATCTGATAGGTTTTGCCGGGAGTTAATATTATAATATTAATTTCGTAGCTGAATTCTAGGATATCAGTTTTAGAACAAATTTGAGGAGCTGATACGAGCGGCTGAAATCGTGGCCTAGTGCACAATTCAAGTCGGGGCCCTTGTCTATATATCAATATCAGGGGTGAATTTCGCGGGGAATTATCATTGATCTACACCAGCGGTTCCCAAAACTGTGCGCCCATTCCAAGAGCACCGTGACACATATGAAAAAAAATAATAAATAATAATTACAATAATATATATTTACAACGACCTAACCTGACCCGAGCGAAGAACGGTTATTGGTTTAATTGTGATGTGTGCTATTTTTTTTTCTTTCTGTCTGTAAATAACCAGAAATCTTGTCCACCGATCATCAACACCAACATAGTTGGTTTCTGGTGAAAAAAAAAAAAACCGGATAAAGAGAGAACACAAAAGGTAACAGTTTATGTTGATTTCGATTCGGTATTATTGTTCAAATTGATCACTTTCTATATGTGGTAAGATGTTCAAAATTTTCGATTTTTTTTTGCCCCGTAAAAAATACACAAACACTTTGCCCGAGGTTCGTCATAACGTTGTACTTAACGGTATAAATAAATTCAGGGTTATATTGTTATTTTTTTTTTTTTTTTTTCGATAAGCGTTTGAAGTTTAAATTTCTTCGTGGTTTTCACAGTAAGGCACCGCCGCTCAATATTTCCAAACAAAGGGCATCGCCGTCTAAAAAGATTGGGAACCACTGATCTATACCGATAATTTGATATCTATTTTTTTTAAATTTTTCTTTTGTATTACTCCGTTATACTTTATAGAAATATTAATTCCTATCTCCACATCTCGCGGCCCGCCACAAACATTCGGGGGCGCACGTTCCGACTCTGTCTTGCGCGTCTTCGTTCCGGATTGACAAGATTAGACGTTGTTTATAATATTCTTTTGTCTAGTATTATCACTTTTCTGTCCGATAGTTGACAAAAAAAAAATAATAATAATAATAATAATGCACTGTGCCCCAGCACCCCTACTACTCATGCGGGGCCCCATATATTTCGGGGGCCATGCGCAAAGCGGCCATAGGATACGAGACCGTCGTCACTCACTATGAGGTGCGGGATTATAATGAAATACGTTTATGAACCGTGTATGTAAATATCGAATTTGAATGCGATAGTGAATCGTGTAGAAGAAGAAAAAAAAAAAAAAAATGCAATTTCTATATCCATTCAATAGCTTCGGTTATGTCGGCTATTCGACAGTAAAATTGAAAGAGAGAGAAAAAAAAAAAAAAAGAAAAGTTATTTGTACGATAATACAATAATATTTTACTATTTATAGCGTCTATGTGTACGCCGTATGGTATATAATAGTAATATAATAGTAATGGTAGAGGTAGTAAAGTATCGGCTCGGCGAGCGGTCCGCGTGGTTATTACCGCGGTAGTGGTAACCGACGGTGGCGGCGGCGGCGGCGGGCTGCCGTGGCCAGGAAATCGTTTTGAAACCGAGAGAATCGTTAAACCGTGACAGAAAACTATACGCCGGTCCAAGGACTCCTGCGCGTTTTTGACGCGGATGAGGAAAGAAATTACTATTTATTTATTTCGTTGTTATTATTATTATTATTTTTTTTTTTTTCCTACTTCCTTTTACTCGTCGCCGGCGTCGTGATGTTCGACTGGTTTTTCGTTGTTATTACCCGTGTATAGGTTATATTATAACCATTATTCCGTATCCCTTTTCCAGTGTCCGCGTATACGAATTAACTCGTCAGTCATCGCCATAGGGCCCGGAACCGTAGATGGCGGAAATTCGCCGTAATTTCAGACGGAGGCTGATGTTTTTTTTAAAAAATATTTTACCGTGCGAAACCTGGAATACGATTTATTTTAAACGTATACTGTACCGGTATGCATAGAATACACGAGTAGGTAATTATAATATCCGTGTACATTCGAGTGAGGCGAATTTCTCTGTTTGTATATTTCTCGAGGTTTTAGCCCCCTCTTCGCCCCAATTTTCGCCTATTTGTATTTTTGTTCTTTTTTTTTTTTTGTTGGGAGGGGGGGCTTCATATCTCCCCCCTTAAAATATCGGGAAAAATGTGAAAAAAAAAATAATAAATAAATAATCTACAGATTTAATTACTATTTCAATGTTTCCAAATAATATAGATTAATATGTATTTATATAATACATATTTATTACAAAGAGTAATAAATTTATCAATTGTAAATTGATATACCTAATCCTACACCACCCCACCCAACATTTTCAACCTGCGTTGGCACCTGTAGCGTACAGCTAAAAAATTGAAATTACCCTCTATGTGCTGCCGGTTTTTTTTCATCTTTCTTACCATTTATTTTTATTTTTTTTCTTTCTCGTAAATCTTCGGGCGTCGTGTCGGCACGCATTTTTTTTGCAGCGGTACGATTTTACGATGCCGCCCCGTACGACAATATTTTACTAAAAAAACGCGTTACGTCGCTGGTTCTAATTCCGCGAAACCGACGACGATTTAATCTCGGTCCGTATATTGTCGCGTTTTTATGCGCGAGCGTCCCCCCCTATCACCTCCCCAACACGACTTGACAATAAATAAAAAAAAATATTTATATGTATACAAGTAGCCGGTATTGCAAATAAATATTATTACGTTCTAAGAAAATGAATATTTTCCGTAGAACGAAATCTAGGCCATCGCGTTACGACGACACAAATCGAGTTTCCGTTTATGAAAAATACGTGTTTGGTTTTTTTTTATATTTTTTTTTTATTATTATTCTCTAATTACACGCGGTCACATTACGCCGCCGTCTGGCGATAAAAAGAGTGGACGAAGGGCCTTCGGGTTCCCCCCCCCTGGTGACGTTAGGATCCGATGAGGGTCCGGGGGGGACCCCGGCGGCAATATGTAAAAAATTGTTGTTTTTTTTAATTTTTTTTGTTGCAATTTTATATTACTGTCTAATATGCTCACAACCGGCGGGCCGTAATACAAATGTAATGCTAATTTGTATTATACTTTTAGTCTAATAAATAATATTATTGATTTATTTACAGGTCGGGGTTGAAGCCGGCGAAAATTGTTACGACCCCGGTGCGCTAAAACTCGAAATACGTCGCCGGGTTCCCCGAAGGATAATAAATAAACGCGACATACAACCAGCGCTGTACGTGGCCGATGTTCGAACTACGAAATTCCGACTGGGGAGGTACGATTTGTACGCGTTCGCATATTTTTATCGGTCGGTCATAAAAATTAAAAAATACCCGGTTTATACGAAAATTCGTTTCACGGCCTAACTACATTCTGTTTACCCGGATATATTTTGCATATTTCAGGATTTCGTACGTTTTTAGAGAGCCATATTCTCAAGGATTCCGTATATTTTCAAGACATTTTCAACTCGACACACAAGCGAACGGCAAAATAATTGTCCGAGAAAAATATCGGCGTTCAGCAGGCGAGCTGATAATTTACTGAGTACTCAGTATTTTAGATAAAATGTTGTTCATTTATTTGTTTCGCTCAAATGGGAGTTGTTGTTCAATTTACGAATAAATCGGTAAGATTAGATTACCGACAGGTATCACATAATATTCTTGTCCATATCGTTTATCGTACCTATGTGGTAAGACTTTGATTTTATTTTACTATTTTAGTGATCACTTGTCGTTTTTTCTTTAAAACGTATTTGTAGGGCGTAAATTACTAACCTACCGTTCGTACACGTTGAACAAAACGAACGATGAAAATGTGTGATATTTAAATGAAACCATTATCGTTTTACATCTCTAAATATTATCGCGATTTATTTAATACAAGTAAACGCGGTTATGGTTTTTTTTTTTTTTTTTTTTATCATTTCCATTTTAGATATTTCATATTTTTGTCGCGTGCCGATTGCCGGCGAGTAAAACAAAATTCAACGGGCGAATTAATGATTTCCGTCGGTTTTGAAGGAGCGGATTCGCGGAGTGGGCGAACTTTTCAAACGTCCGTGCGCGCGGAAAACCGTGGACCGCGGCCGCGCACGTTACCGCTGTTGGTAACCGGTTAATACTAGCCGTGATATTTTTTTTTAACCGGTCGCTAAAACAAAGAACAATTGAATAATGATAATAGATTGAACGGACGGCAGTAGGTATCCCGCCGGCCTATCGACCGAAGCCTTTCGGTTACCCCGGCCGGGTTGCCGGGCGAACGGCTGTGGCCGACGTCGAGACGTTTCGCTAAACGGACGTCCGGGGAATTCCGGTGTCGTCGTACGTTGGCCGGCCGGTAATTTGCTGCTCGGAGTCGCCGAAGGCCGGGAAAAGGGGGAAAAAAAAAAAAAATGTATTCCCCGATTGTGGTAAATATTCCCGTAACGATAGACACGATAATACAATAATTATCATTGTGGTCGCGTGCGTACGATAAAAACCCAAACCATACTGAAACATCTAACTACTACTATTATTATTATAAACCGTAAAAATACATTTAAAATACGGCACGCTTTAGTTACCCGACTAAATATAATAATTTAAAAAAAAAATAAAAAAAACCCGAATTAAATGCGCGCCGTATAATTAGTTTTCGAATACAAATCGAATATTAAACGTGTACACAAAAATACGAATGGAATTTATTTCGACGACGATGGCCGGTGGTAAGTAAATGTCAACTTCCGCTATTTCCGTGTACTTTTGTGACATCGAAATCAAAAAAAAAATGCAGCGGATTAACTGGAACAGCATAAAGTTGAAGACTTCCAAGATCGCATCAAATCGAGACGGGATGAGCGCATAACATCAGACGGCGAATACTCTGAAAGATACTAATATTTAAACAATTATTTGTTTATTAAAAACGTTTAAATCCCGGTATATACATAATATATTATAAACTAACTAATTACTAGAACTATTTGAGAAAAAAAAAAATAATAATAATAATAGTAAAATAAGAGCCAGCACACACACACACACACGCCACTACTACTACTACTACTACTACTACTACTACCACAGCTACTAGTTGCACGCGATAATTGTTATTACCGTGCAGCGCGGCGCACGGTAATTACCGTACGGAACGCGCGGCGGGGCAACACTGCCGTGTGCGCCGCCGCCGACAGTCGCATCGTGCGTGCCGCGCGACGCCCGTACGATCGTCGGCCAGTAGCGTTCCATTTTGTTGCCGCCAAGTTGCCGGTAGAGCGTGTAGTGCCGTTCTCTCGTTCCGCGTACGACGACGTGATTACAGTATTATTACAATAAACATTTCTGAGCGAAATAAATCATTTTCGAAATATTCATAATACGGTCTCGTTCTGTTGTAATCGATATCGGTTTTATATCGCCGCCGCGCATTGTTTCGTCCGCTTAAATTATTATAATTGTTATTGTTAATTTTTATTTGTATAATTACATTTTTTTTTTTTTTTTTTTTGCCCCGCTCGTCACTCAGTTCGCCGAGCCCCCGACGACGACGGACGCTCCGATAATATTATAATAATTATTATTTTATTTTATTTTTATTTTTTTTTTCTCGTCCCGACGAAACAACTTATCCCGTCGACTAATATTTTTGTCTTTAATTTTTCGCTGTGCTGTGCATTGGTAGATAACTATAATAAAAATAAAAAAAAAAGTTCGCCACGCCGTTTTTTTTTCTCATATTATCGACACGCACCCCCCGGTGTGCGCCGCCGTCCGGGTAAATGAATCGTTTCCCGACCGTCGTCGAAGCCTGCGATCCGTCGATTTCTTGACGCTCGCGCCGGACACGTTCCGCGAAAGATCAGACCCAACATCACCCCCCCACCGGGGCTGTCCATACGATAAGGTAAGCAAATTGAATATTATTTTCAAATGGGTATTTTTTTTTTTTTTTTTTTTTCCCCACTTGTAATTATATTTTTTTTCCCCCTTTATCAATCCGCCGCGAAACCGTAGGTATTACAATAACGGGCTCTACTACCTGTAGGTCGCAGCCGTTGTATTATATTATCGGTTTTGTCGGGTGAGGAAAAAAAAAAAAAAAAATCCCAACGAAAATATTACAATTCCGACCGTTCGCACAAAGCCCGCGCGCGGGTACACGTAACGGGAGCGCGTTTTTTTTTTTTTTTTTTTTTTGTTTTTTTTTGCGCTCTTCTCGACACGATCCTCGGCGGTCGTATAGCACGACCGGCGCGGGGTGTACCCGTAGACAGGTAAAACGCACAAAAAGTCACTTATCCGAGTGGGTGCACCTTGCCTGTATATATATATATATATATACACACGTATAATGTAATAGTCGTTATTTACACCGGCCGCAAATACCGATGTACGGTATCCGCGCCGAACAGGTGTCGACGCACCCTGCCCGTCACCCGCTGTGAACGGGCCAAAGGGTCCGGGGGCATTGTGTTTGCGGAGGATTTCGCACGGGACGGGCGCGACACCGAGGGTGAGGCCTCGGGCCAAACAATCGGTGGCCATTGGATTTGATTTTTTTTTTTTTTTTGTTGTATTATTTGTTTTTCGCCGGCCGCTCGGGCGGAAATTCTAATCTCTGCAATATGTATATATATATATATATATATATATATATGTATGGAATTATTTTATTATTATACCGTTGCGGAATATTGCCGCGTACGATAAAAGGCGTGCGCCGAAAGAGTTGGCCGCACTGGTTATTGGTCACGCACGTCACACGGAGCTGTTGCAGTGGCGGCGGCGGCGGCGTCGCTCGTATTTCCTGTTCCGCGATCATAACGATTGTGTCGTATAATAATAATAAGAATAATAATAATAGAATATATATTATTATTATTATTATATATTATATATATTGTACGGTCGGGCGGCGATTGTTGCCTATAGGAAGAGAACAGTGTGGATACGGCGGCGCGCGTGGCGTGCGGTTGCGTCGGCGGCAGCGGCGGCGACGTTGTAGTAGGAGTCGGCGGCGGCGGCCGCGGATGTGGAGGAGGTTGGCGGCGGTAGTGGTGGTTGATGATGTGGAGTTGGCGGTGGTAGTGTGTAGTCTGAGGAGGAAGCGGCGGTGGCGGAGAGGACTCCCGAGACACGGCCGAGATGCGTTCTTTTCCGCCGCCGCCGCCTCCCTTTCTCGTCGAACGCTATTGTCCTACGGTTGACCTTGACTACACGCACACACTGGCGACCGGATTCCGGACGGACTTCCACGACGGCGGACACGCGCACGCCGCCGCCGCCGCCGTCGTCGAACCGCTCGTATTATATTATTATTTATTATTTATTGTTGTTGTTGTTGTTGTTGGTGTTACGTAAAAATAAATATTAACAATAAGTTTTTCGAACGCGTTTGCCGGCCGTAGGATTTTGTTTTATTTCTTTTTAATTTTTTTCGTCGAAAAAGATCCAATATTTTGTCACCACCGGCAAGAAGGGGGTTCAAGGTGTTTCTGTTTTCGCATTTCGTTCGCGCGCCGTCGTTTTTCGCGTATTATGTATTTATTTGTTCCCTCACACTTGCCCCCTGCTAATGATTTACACACACGTCGTTTCTAATAACAACTCGAGAGATCGGTGAAAAAAAAAAAAAAAACAGCGACTCTTGTCGAGTTTGTAATATATCGTCGGTTCGAAAGAAAAACTCGAACAACGGCTAATAACTAAAATGTTGGAAACTTTTTCGAATTTGTGTTTTTACTTTCTGTTTATATATATAAATATATTTAATATTAATATTTGGTTTTGGGCGTAAAGTCCACTAACGCGGAGGCGAATTCGGGTATTTTACCGAACCGTTAAGTTTGTGCATTTGTAAAATTGTCAAACTATCAGGAAATGTAATTTTAATATTTAACGTCTCTTTCAAAATCGTACAGCAAACAAATGTTTACACGGCAAGCCAAAAACGTTATAGAATTTATTAATAAAATATTATTGTTCCCGTCTAATATTGTCGTCATTGTTGTTATTATTTTTTATTCCCGTTGTCGTGGTGAGCGCGCAAAGACGAAGACGCATCCGTCGGGAGATTATTATTATTATAGGAAGTGGGAGAGACGACAAAGAATGAGCGGCGCGCGTTGTGTTTTCGGGAAGCTGCGGCGGCGGCGGTAGCAGCCGGTGGAATGTACCGGCGGGGTCGGTCGTCGGCGGGCGGACGACGGTGCGGGCGAGATAAGGAGAAAAAAAAAAAAAAGAGAAAAGGAAACGGCCCCGTTCCCACGGTTCGGTGTCTGGGGCGCCCCGTCTGAGCGTTCCTCTCGGTCGCGGGCAGGCGGTGGGACAAGGGATTCCTCGCCGCTTTATTCTTCACTTCTCTTTTCTTTTTATCGCCGCCGCCGCACCCCTACGACACAGACGACGGCGGCGGCGGAACACCTGCTCGCCGTTCTTCTCTTTACACAAAAGGGACGCACTCCCCCGACCGGTTCGTACATCGTCGACGGGTGATGCGGAGGTAATCTCGACGATATGACACATATTTATTATTATTTGTGTTTCTTTCCCTCTCGCTGTCGTTATTCGGTTTCGAGTGTCGCGACCCGGTCGTCGTGTTTAGATTCCGAACGGTTTTTAGTTTTTTTTTTTTTTTTGTTTTGTTCGTCCCGTGGTGCACCGTCGTTAGAAGAGCTCGACTTCTCATACACACATTTTCCCGGGTACGTGTGGTTTTTTTCTTTTCTTTCTTATGCCTAACGAAAGAATAATATAATATATCAGTTACGTACACGACGATGACATTGCCTGTTGGACGTACGGAAACGGGTCTGGTTTGCTATACGCGTTCGCGGGTCGATAAGGTCAATTTTTCCATTTTTTATTTGATATTATTTATTATTTGTTATTGTAGTAGACGACGACGACGACGACGACGACGACGACGACCAACAACATTTGTTCGGTATAATGTAATACAGAGAATGTAAAATGAGCGCGTCCCTTCCGGTTCCTTTGCCGTCGTCGCCGGTCGTCAATAACGACGTCGCCGTCCGTCCGTCGCTAATGAATAATTGGCTCGTTTTCCACCGGCCGTATATATATCGTAATATCGTAAACGTTTTTCCGTTACGCACAAAGCAGCGTTACCACCGCCACCGCGGCCCGACACCACTACCGGCCACCGCCGCCGGCCACCGTCGCCGCCGCCGCCGCCGACGACGACGACGACAACACTTTATCCGCCGTCCGCTCGGTTTTGTCGTGTACGCGCCGCACGGTTATAATATTATTATTATTATTATTATTATTATTATTATTAAAATACTGTGTGTGTGTGTGTGTGCGACCGATAAGAAGCGGCGCACACACGCCGAGAGAAACCCGTTTCGGTCTCCTCTTCACTCCCGCCGTCGACATGTGGCGGCGGAGTAACATGACCTGTTGCTGCGCGCGCCGCAGAGCGGAAGTTCCAACGTGTGTGCCTCTGCGTCTGCGTGCCCGCGTGTATGTGTGTGCGTTGTCGCGCGCGCGCTTGTGTGTGTTTGTGTGCGCGCGTATAGGCCCGGGACAAAGAACCGCGTTTGCCGCCGACGTCCAAGGTTAACCGCCGCCGCGTCTCGGTTTTCCTCCCGTGAGTTTGTGTACACATATGCGTCGTGTGTATGCTGTGCGTCTGTCGGTTTTGGTTCGACGTGCGCGCGCGCGTGTGTGTGTGTGTGTGTGTGTAAAACAAACGAGAGCTCTCAAGACCGACAAACATTTTCCGCCCGTAGTTATTCCGGCATTTGCCCACGTTTACCTTACTTGTATAGTTGCAATTTTGACCGTCGCCACCGTTTCTGGAATTTGAATACGGACTCGGGCGCGCCGTCGAGACGATATTACGACCAAACACACATACCGTTGGACAATTTCGGCGTTTTGTCAAAGGGTTTCGAGCCTAACGCCTAACCTATTAAACAAATGGTGCCGATTCGTGACGTAATTGTCGACGAGTTCGCCGTCAATATAATATTTCGGTTATTTTCGGCTTTGCTCGTTAATATGCGGTCCGTCGAAGAAAAGAGGGCAAACGTGTGCGGGGAATAGAACGATTTGAAAAAAAAAAAAAAAAAAAAGAGACCGGAAAGACGGCGGGGACCCGAGGGAAAGGATATTAATACCGGCGGCGACGGTCCGCGCGCGCGTTTCCTGTACGACCGGAAGTAGTGTTTCTATACTACGTTGGCGGCGGCAACGATGTAATACACACACGCGCGCGCGTATAATATAAGAATTTTTTTTATTTTTTTTTTTTTTTTTTTTTTTATCTGTTCTGTTCTGTCCTGACGGGAAGTGCACGCCAAGAAGTTTGTGGTACGTTGGTTTACCGTTCTATTTATAAAAGATCGGTGCGCGCGCGTGCGTCTAAAACTGTCGTCGCCGATCGTCCTCGTTGTGGTCGTTGTCCATCGTCGGCGTGTCTATTATATGAAAATCGAGCGAATAAAAAAAAAAAAAAAACCCGACGGTAATAATGGAATATAGATAATAGTTATTATTATTATTATTATTATTTATAATGTGCGACCAGAGTAGGAGAAAGAAAGTGCTCTATTTCGGACGATCTAATTATTGTTTGCGTATCGCGGCCTCGATATTATCGGATTTTACTCGATTTTTTCAACAAATAAAAAAAAAAAAACGCGCGCACTATGTGGGGCGGGGAGGATCCGGAAATACGATACATAATATATTCGGCCGACGATTTCGATTTATTATTTCGCAAACATTCTAACAAAATCCGTTTATTTTCCGCCGACTTATTTATATTTGTAAACCCTTGAGAAATCCAATCGTTCGGATCCCACCCACTCCAGAGAGGGCGTCGTACCCTCGGTCCGATTGGTCATCATTATCTTTGTGAACAAATCCTCGGTTACTTCCTCCTGCCGATAAACATATATATATATATATATATATATATATATATATATATTAATAATTTTTATGACGTTAATTTGCAATTTTATCTTATCTTACGGTGTTGTTTTGTTGGCGAAAATCTCGAGAGCTCCTTGACTGACTCCATACCGAAAGAAAAAAAAGTACTAATAATAATAATAATAAACGTAGACGATAAAGACGAGGAAAATACGTTGCGTCGGCTATAGGTATAGTTCTCGAGATTTTCGCAGACATTCGCGCCTAACAGTCGTGTTTCTTCCTCTTTACTTTACGTATTATTATTTATTAATATAAGACAACCAGTAAGATTATAATAATTATATTGTTGGCGTTAATGGAGTAGTGTATAATATAAGTAGTCGAGATACCTATTGTCGTGTGAAAAGGACGTGATAGCCGCATGCGCCGTCGCCGTCTACGGTTTTTTGTTTTTTTTATTTATTTATCTTTTAAATGTTCTAACTGGATATCAACAATGATGATCGTCGTTTTCGTGATAATATTATTTTTCACATAGCTACGCTCGTGTCGTCCCCGTCTGTGGCGTGTTCGTATACGGGGCGATTAGGGGCCACTGCCCCCCTGGACGGTGGGTTTTAGCGGGGGCGCCGGAACATAGTAAATAAGTCACCTAACCGTATACAACTTGTGGTAAATGAAGTAGTTGAAACAATAGTAGTAAGATGTGTCTCCGCATTGAACAGATTAATGACATAGACCTAGATTACAAATCCGCAGTTACTGCGACCGCCTATTGTCTGTCATCCTAGCCACAGAGAAACGACTATAGAAAAATGACTTCAGTAATGAATATCACTCGTATAGTGTGTGTAAATATCAAACATCGTCCGGTGAGGATTTTCGGGAGTTTTCGATACGTGAGGGGAGGGGGCGCCGAAATCTTTAGCACGCCATTTGCTGCTCGCGTCTCGTTTAAAAATTGGAGAAAAAAAAAAAATACCGAACAAAACCGACGACGACGGCAACGTACGTACACAAACAATGACGACGTGTACCTCGAGAATATTCCTTTTTCTCTTGGGTTTGACAATAGGTCCGAGATTCTTGGTCCGATGTATTGAAACCTAACGGCATACAAATGGCCCCTGCTCGAACGACGTGTCATCAGCCCGTGAATAAAGAAAGGAAAAAAAAAAAAAACCCGGTTTTGTACGGAGTAATAAATCCCATTTTGCCGAAATGGGATACGGCCCAAGCGGCGGGATTGTCATCACAGAACAAAAACTTTCACCCGGTGCGTGATAACCGCTTATCACAGTGTTATCAGTTTTAGAGATTATTCGCCTCTGTAGGGAAATTGTTGACGATTTTTTTATAGGGAATTTGAAGAAACTCTCTGAAAAGAATTAAGTTTTACAACGACTACGTACGTCGTATTTTAATATAATATCTATTATTTCGCGTGTATTAAATATGTATCCAAATATTAATTAAAATATTTTGTAACGAGGGTATTTGTTTGAGTTATCTATCGTCCGCTGTTTAATTTTGATGCGATTTGGAATTTACATTTGTTTTGCGAATAATGTAATGAAATAATCGCCGGCGGTTGTGTTGGTCGGTTTTTATTTTTTTAGTAAATTTAGGGATGTATTAAATTTTGTCATCTGGCAACATTGCCGCATAATGTCACGTACACAAAACCATTTCGCACGTGTTATCAAATATTATCGAATTCAACTCGCGTAACTACCGACGTGCGGGGACCCCGCAGGACCCACAGATACGACAACGCGTATAATTTGATGTGTGTAATTATAAGTGTACAATTTGACGTTTGGGCGATGTTTACGAATTCTTATCATTCCGTACACTGTCCTAATCGCGGATATATCGACCAATTAATAACCACAGCCCAGTTCTTTCTGCGTCATCAAATGAAAAACTATAGAAAACAAAACAAATAAAAAATATTGTAGATTAAGTTTTAAGGGTTGTATTTTTCTACCACGTCCGGTTATATGTTCCAGATTGTGCACAAATGCATTATACATTAATAACAGTAATCTCACCAAAAAAAAAAAAACTGTCTGGCAAAATGTTTTTGTTTCTTGTACATCCGGACGATCAGTTATGCAGACATAGTCCGAATTGTACAATTTGATTACCGACAATCATATAGCATCATTGGCTATCTAATCATTATCATTTGTGGTCAGACCGCGTTAAATATTTGTTTGTTCGCTAATTTTTTTTTTTTAAGGAATTTTTATTCCGAGCAAATAAGTACGTGGAGTACTTTTTTTTCCCGCTAAAATTCATATTTAACGCTGTTAAGAGGTATGTTAAGTAAATAATAGTTTTGGATTTTTGTTTGATTATTATTCGTACGGTTTTTTTTTTTTTTTATTATTATTTATTTGCGCATTGTATACAAGTACGTACGTGTGTGTACAAGCACAACAAGTAGTTACCGACACGCGGTCTGGTGGACCGCATGTCGGCAACTATTGTTATAAATTCACGTCGGTAGTCGAGGGTTAAATATCGATCAATAATTATTATGACGTTATATCGAGGTACGCGAATAAAATATTAGAACGGAAATCTACGAGTAATAATAATTTTGCGATCCCGTATGATGTTTTTTTTTCTTTTCTTTTGTTTTCCCCGTGTGTCGCTCTACGCACAAATACGTGTTCAAAACTTTGTCGAATACTCGGATCATAGAGGAAAAAAAAAAAAAACCTAAACAATAGCAAATAGCCACGCCCATTGTTTCAGCCGGGAGTTTGCTACGCGATCATTTTCTCGTCCGTCGTAAGAAAAATAAAAGGACATTACGATATACGGTTGTTTTTTTTTTTTTTTTTTTTTTTTTTCATACCTATAATTTTCTAAACAATATTGTCGAAAAAAAGCGTACTGCGTACCTACTTTTTTTTTATATATATATATATATATTTTTTTTTACTTTTTACGTCAACGACTTGTATGTAATAATTAGGGTTCGGGACTTGTTGCGCGCACACACAAATACACGCATTGCATTTGCATAATTCTTTAATAACGACTGTAGAATATTCAAATAGTAATATTTTTCGAGACATTCGAACTCGGGTACAAACATTTTTATTGGATATACGACAAATTTTGGCGATTGCGTACAATCGGTTTTTAACATATGTACTCTTTGTTGTGTTTGTGAGCTACTGATTCTTCAGGTTTTAAGATACATGAACCTATTCATACAGTTAAAATAATAATATAACTAGTGAGTGACTTGTGAAAAAATTTTATTTAAAAAAAAAATATTGGTCACTTTTTTTCACTAATTAAAAAAAATTATAATCACCGATAATATTACCCGAGCGTGACATCGAAATTGACCAATATCTGTAGTGAATGGTGGAATAGTACGTTCAATAAATTAGTTTTAACAACTAACTACTAATCCAAGTTTTTGAACAGTTTTGCGGGCAATACATTTAATCGACGAATGTGGCAATAGTGAATATAGACTCTACATTTACAAGCGACAAAAATCTGAAACTGATAACGACAAATTATGAAATTTATTTATGTAACCAACATGAACATAGAAATTTAATCAATACCGAATTTTTAAATTGAATTTATTTCGTATATAGTTTATCCTATAAACATTATTATTTGCGCTATATGTTGTACTTTTTAATACTATTGTTTACTATTCCATACGTATAGATTACTGTTAAATATTATTTATCACGATTTTTATAAACGTAATTTATTCCATTGAAATATGTAGTATATATGTAAATAAATGTTTAAATGTACATAAACGGTCGTACAATGTGACCAAGTTTACCAAGGCATTTTGATAAAATCGCGATATTGCCCGTAGACTTGTGCGTCGTCTAGGCGGAGCATTTACGCAGCAGAGGACTGACGGGCAGACCGACATGCACAAACAGGTGCCGAGTGATAACAACTGGGCGTTCCGAGGACGGCTAATTAAAACACTCGGTCTTGGCGCAAAGCTCCAGCCACACTGGTACGCGTAATCGTACAGAATTTCGCCGTCTAGTTGTGTCGTGTAAAACACTCGTCGCGTCTTTCTGTTGTTTGGCTTACCGAAATTCGGTTGGAAAAATCCCCCCCCCCCGACGTCTACTACCACGGTGTGCAATATAATCGTCCAATGGCCGTGTGGTGTTACGTTCCGGTATAAAACGTACGGGTAATACGCGCGACACGCCGAATCGTGAACCCGCAACTGTTATTAAGCGTACGGGCGTTATTATTACACGCGCACATTCGGTTGGTTGGTTATGCCTTTGAAAAGTCCAATCGTGCCGACGGGGTCACAACAGTTCATCTTCCCCTGTACTACGCCTGATAAGAACACACGATTATAAATTGTACACAACTTGGAATATTCCAATATTGTGTTTCGTTTTGGGCGTTCGGGGCCGAGCTCATGTCGGGAAAACTAATGGGCGGGGGTGGGGGGGAAAACCCTCGATTAGTTGTCCGAAACCACGTCGGCCGGGGGAAAAACGATGTCGATCCTTCCGCGTACCGTTGCTATTTATTCGCTGTTATCGGCGGCGGGCCGACGAACTGCTGCCTCGCGCCTTTCAATCGTACCGGCGCTATTTTCGTTGGGCACGAAATATACGCCGAAAACCGTTTACGATTATTGCACAATTATTAGCGATTTCCTCGGGTATTCCGTATATAAACTAATAATAATTATTATAATAACCATAGCCACCGGACCGAGAATATTATTGTTATTATTAATGTTATATTATTATCGCATTTAATAATCCGACGATCGCGTCGTCCGGTCCGTCGGCGTTTAATTATTGGAACTTATCTAATTTCTTATATACGACCGGTCGTCGTTATTTCTACTTGGGATTTCGTTATTTTCGACAGACCCGTACCCGGTAGTGTGCGCGTGTTTGATAATGATGCGACGAAAATCCCGAACAGCGATAACCACGTCATATCGTTGCCCGTCGTAATTCTATTTCGGTTTTCTAGTGCGGAAACGTCCATTTTTAGCGTGTCTATTGAGAATAGTACCCGCATGGTAGCGTTGCCCGAGTGTTGTGCAGGTTTTAACGTCTGACCCATATTTGTGATTGTCTAACTTGAAATTTATTGTTAGAACATTGTCCGCGTGCGTGTACGTCGGTTTTCTTCTTCTTACTTTCCGATAAATGAATCGATTATACGCGAGACAGATTACCTACCAGCAGCGGGTGTATTATATAGGTGTTTTATACCCGTGTGAAAATAAATCACGGCGACTTAAGCATTGCTGCTCGTGTCCCGTTTGGAAATAGGAACAATATCGAGAGAGAGAGAGAAACCCCCCCCCCACACACCAATGGTAAGAACGCGGATAATGTAAAATTCGAAAATTATTTATAAATCTATTCCACTGATGATTATTCCGTTTCCTCCAAGTCACTGTGGGGGCGGGGAGGAAAACGCGTAATTATTATGTTGACACGCCCGTTTAATTAATTTGGTTGGTAGCCGTGCGTTTTGTAATATGTATAATAATAGTATAACGGTATCAATATACATGTATTAATATAACAAAAGAAAAAAAAAAACAACAACCGAAGAAACGATTAGATTTTAAAATTAAAATATAAACGTTCGACTGCCGAGTATACGTTTTTTAAGTTCGGACGTTGGCGACGATGCCTCGGACCCGAGTTTTGCGATTTACGCCATAGACTCTCCGAGGATAAATCGCCGACGGAAAACGGCGTACAAATGTTTGGTAATCTTGTGGGGGAATTCGGCGGATTAAGATTACGAAAACGAACGGCGAAATAGATTGTGCACGCCGGGACATTGCGTCCAATTTTATTTCGCTTGGAAAGATTTTACGATTTTCAGATTAATTTAATGTGATAACGGGCAGCGGCGGCCTTGCCGCGGTATAAACCACGGACTGATAACACAGTGTTATCGGTTTATTATTATAATAAGTGATATTCCGTAACTTGCTGTTTATTTAAATGTTTTTAATGAATATAAAAGCTGTTTTTTTTTTTTTTTTTACATTTGCATGATAATATTAGACTGTGGAGGTTGATTTTATTACTATGGCGATAACAATGTTTATACCCCGACCTGGCCGCCTTTGTTATCACACACAATATAAACGATTTTGTTACTTAAAAGTTAAATGGCTTTTTTTTTTTTTAAATAGCAAATTTTTCGGAAAATTGTTCTAGAAAAATTTGTTTATTTTACCTTACCGATGGAAGAATAATTGTACAAAAATTCGACCGGCGGCGGCGGCGGAAAAATTACTACGCGAGCGCACTTAATTTATTAATTTATTTTTATTTTTTTTTTTTTTTTTTTTCGTCGTGTTTTTTCGCGTTCCGTTTCCTCTTCGCGCACGGTTCAAGGTCTTTTACCAAGGTTCTTGTAAGAATATTATTATTATTATTCGTTTTCGACAAACACCGGAAATCCCGTTATTCGGTTCCCCGCCCGCGATCAAGTTCGTGGGCAATTTTCGCGCCGTCGGAAACGGAAATCCCTCGACGGCGGCGGAACCGTCGTAGGCAGCGACCTCCTCGGGTGTCGTCTCCGTCCGTTTGCGGTGGCGGCGTCGTAGACGGTGCGAAGAAGAAGAAAAAAATAGAACAAGAAACGATATTATTATTAATACGCGCCGCGGCATAAATACCGGAAGCGTGTACCGGGAACGGAAACACGGCACGATAGTTACCGGTCGTCGTCGTCGTCCGTACCTATAAATTATAATGAAATTACTCCGGCGGCGGTAATAATATTCTTTTCGGTAAAAGTAAAAAAAAAAAAAAAAAAAAAAAGGCGTGGCCGTATATTTCGTCTTGCGGTTTAAACCGCGAATATTTCGGTCGTTAAAACCGGGTAACCGCCGCAGCCCGCCGCTTCCGGTTCGTCTACAGAACGTCCGGCCAACATCTCCCCCGTCGTCGTCGCCGCCGCTCGCCGGGTTTGACTTTCTCGTCGGTAAAATAATACCCCTCCCCCGGGCAAATACTTCCGAATCGCCGACAACAATGACATCATTTATCCTATCGGATATTATCGATAGGTTAGGTGGGTTTTTTGTATCCGTATTCGTATACAAATTGGGGTTGGCCATTATAAACGAGGTCCGTACAAAAAAAAAAAAAAAAAATATAATAATAATTTAAAACGAGTGTTTGTTAGGTTAGGTTATTATTATTTGTTGTTATAAACTAAAACCTAACCTAACAATATACATTTTTTTCTGTTATGTTTAAACGTCGACTTCTCTCTTATTCCGTTGTAAATAGTTCATTTAAGTTAAAAAAAAAAAAAAAAAAAAAAACCGCGTTTAAATTTGTAAAATGTGTATGTTTTGTTTTTGTTCCAACCCCGGTATAAATAAATAAATAAATAAAATCCCGTTTGTGCGTATCGGTTTGGTTTTTATTTATTTGTATTCTATATCGCCGTACCGAGCCGACAAATAATAAGAACAAAATAATATTTTACACGTTCGGTATTTTATGTTTTATCGTTTGCGTCGTTGTCGACGAATAATAATAATTTTGCGCTTCCGTTTGTATGTGCGATTTCCGTGTACCAGTCGGATCACCTTGCGAAACGCGCGCGCATGCACATAAAAATAATTATTAATGACCGACGACCTAAAACGACACACGTCCAATGCGCGTGCAATGCCGCCGGTGTCGTCGTCGTCGTCATCGACCCCCCACACTTGGAAAAATAAATTCTTATGGTAATTTTTTTTCCACGAGAAACATGGAAAAGAAAATACCATTTAAAACAAATTTTAAGTACAAACGAAATCGGACGACGACGACGGGCATAGTACAACGATATAATAATAATTTTTATTATATTATTATAATAGATATTAGAGGCGAACGCGCGAAAACGTCGTCGACGTTTTATTTTCGTACGCCGTGTTCAGCGTGTTTTTTTATTGTTTTTTTTTTTTTTTTTTTTTTTTTTTTTTTCTGCTACCGCCCACTGGGATATTATAAACTCCGTGGGCTATACTAATAAGCCAGCGAGACCGGAATTATTATATTGTTGTATATGCGTATTCGTACGCGAGACCCGTGCGAGGGTTCGAAATGTGGGCGTTACAAATCCGACTATGATTTTCATATACACGATTGTATTATTTCGCATAACTCCTAAAACGAGTTCCGTACGTAATAATTCGGAGTGCGGTTTTTTCACAAAAAAAAAAAAAAAAATGTTGAATTGATCGTTATTTGTAAACGGTGTATCGAACGTCGTTTACATTCCGAATAATGGAAAATAACCGCATCGTCTCTTGGCCTCCTCCGCCAATAACGTCATTTTTATAATACATAATAGATGGTTTTTACTCTAAAACCAAAATAAAGCGAGTGGTGGTGGTGAAGTTGTTGCCCGTTAGATAGACAGAGTTCGGTTTAATAATAATAAATTAATTAATAGATTTTCTTATTAATGAATTGTTGCGTGTAAAATACCAATGGTTTTTTTTTTCTTTTTTTAAATCGAAAACGTTATTAGGAAAATCATCGGACAAAAATTGTTAGATTTACACGACGAGTTTAGTCGTAGGGAAACGAACGAACGGCCGTAAATGTCGAGAATAAAATACGATTTCATAGCCGCGTTCCTCGGTGTATTAAAACTTGGGTTTTCTCTCCCCGTGCGAAACCGAAAACGTCCGAATAAAAAAAAAACTTTTGTGATTTATCTTTTCGAGCCTCCTCCTCCTCCACCACCACCCACTCTCCGACGCGGTTTACTATATTGTTATTGTTATTATTATTTTTTTTTTTTTTTTTTACATTTATAACTACAAAGCGTTTTATATTTTATTTGTTATTATGATTTTTTTTTTTTTTTATCAAAAGTGCGCCGCTGTTTGTAAAACAGACTTTCGTCTCCGGTGTCGGCGGCGGCCGGTCATCGTCCGAACTCAGCCACAAACAAAAACAAAAAAAAAAAAAATAGCGACGTGTGCGTGTTTCCGAAAACGATTCCCCTCTACACCCCCCCCCACACAATTCCGACGCGTGCTACAATCTAAAAACACCAGCTGCCCCCCCTGTGTACACCTTGTCTATCAAACCAACATTATTATTAGGCGTTTAAAAAACAAAAAAAAAAAAAAAAAAAAATGATAATACCAGTAATAAATTATACCCGGCCGTCGCCGCCGCCGCCGTTTCCCGGTAATTCTTCGAGAAAAAGCAAAAAAAAAAACCACGCGATGATAACGTGTTAAAACGGGGGCGGGAGAGGGGGTCGAATAATTTAAAGAAAAAAAAATTCGTCGGAAGAACACGCGTAGTTATTATTAATTTTTATTATTATCGCCGCTGCGACCGCGTAAAAAATCGTGTCTGTTTCCGGCTGCGCCTGTTTCTCGCGCCGCGCTCTCGTACAACACACGCGCGCGTCGCCATATGTACAATAATAATGACAATGCACACACACACACATATGCAAGATACATACACATGTGTTGTTAATATTATGGAAATCAATTCGTCTGACCTTCCTTATACCGGGTGTATACCCGGATCCGCGACAAGGCCCCCGGAGCGTATACGGAATACCGCGACCAGTCGTGGCTGTCGCGAAATTCCCTATAGAGAATCGTCGCGTCCGCCGCGCGGTGGTTGGTCGCAGGTCCCTCTTGATTCCCCCCCCCACCACCACCACTGGCCATCCGAAATTCAGCGGTTCAATCGAACAATCGTCGGAACGACAATGTTCCATTTCAAAAAAAAAACACCCGAAAACGATTTGATGGACAATGGATATCATTGTTGGCGATCTCGATTGGAACATTCAGCGTTGCCGGCCGCGATATTTTCTCATCTCAGATTATTATCATGGCAGCACATTGTCCAACTGTGGTTTAGATGAATTTCGGATGCCGCAGGATCGTCAAAAAGCGTCCGGCGAAGTGGTGACGCTCGTGAATTGGCTGTGTTGCTGCGACGGCGTGAAAGAACCTCAGAGTCGTAATCACGATTATGGTATAATATGTTCGACAAGGTCACGCATGACCACCGTCAAAATAGATCGAATCGTCGTACATGGTGATTTAACTCTTAACTCGGCGTCCGATGATCACACCGTCCGGAATCCAGCCGATTCGCGGGAGTCACTTCGGCGGTCACGCATTACCCCGGACAACCGAGCGGACACGGATGGGAAACACTTTACCGCGCGTAGGGATGGAACCCCTTCGCGCCGGGACACTTGACATTTCGCGAGCGACCTGTTGATCAATAATCGTCGTGCGCGTCGGGCGGCGATTGGTGTCGCGCGCGGCGGTGTAAACGCGTTGGGTTAGGTTAAGTTCGGTATAAAATATTATTTATAAAGTCGCCCTGCGCGGTGTTTGGTAACTCGGCAAAAACTAAAATAACGTCATCGGTACACTATGGGAATTTAAGAATAATAATAATAATAAAAAAAAAAACCGTTTACGTATCTACAATATTGTAATTATTGTTGTTTTGCGATTAGCTTTATTAATTATTATTGGTGTGTTCCCTCCCACCATTCGCCGTCATCTCGCCTATCGTCCGATACGATCCTCCGTACAAACAAACGGTATATTACAATATGGTTGTCGAACTAAAAAAAAAAAAAAAATATATATATATTATTTTTACGAGGCTTTGTGCTGTTTATTAATATATATATATATATATAATATTTTTTTTTTATCGGGCAATTATTATTATTGTGTTCGACCTTTCGACCACCAGTCGTTGTGCTGCACATCACTACTAGCGCGATATCGAAAACAATTCGTCCGCAGTACTACTCGAATATTATTGTTATTATTATTATTATTTTTTTAAGACCGGGAAAACGTATTTTTTTTGCGCATAATTCGTTAACCGTTCGGTCCAAGATAGCCGGCGGTGAATAACGTACACGATAACCCGCCGTGTAGTTTTTTTTTTTTTTGAAAAAAATAATAATCCCTATGCAACTGACGATAGACAAACCGCGACTCCCCTCCTCTAATACTACTCTATCGTTTAGAAAGAAAAAAATCAATAGGATTTAAATTTTTTTTTTTGTTGTCAGACTTTCCTCGGTTTAATGTAAAAAATTATATTGTCCACCGGAGCAATCGGAGTTCACACTATCTCGGTGCCCGAGGTTTATTGTACCTCGATCATTTTTTTTTTTTTTTTTTTTATCATTTTTCGTCGTCGTCACATTATCAACGAGTGTTCGTTACGTTTAAAACAAAAAATAATTATAATAATAATAATAATAATAATAGTTTATTGGCGCGGTTACTACACACTGTGTTGTAAAATATAAAATGACTTTAAATAACGTTTGTTTTTTTTTTTTTTTTTTTTTTTTGGAGGCATGTGCAACGTGCAATTATACGCGTATTTAAATTGGCCGGGGTCGAAAAATAAAACGCGATTTTTTTTTTTCTTTTTTGTATATATACGTACGCGACAATAATAATAAATTAAGTATTGTAATTTATTTCGTCGTCGTACAAACCGAAAAACGCGTATACCGAATTTTGTTTTTTACATTTTCGTCGTACGACGACAATAATATTAACTCGGCGAAACAATAAAAAAAATTGTATATTTGTATTATTATTATTTTCTATTTTTTTTTCTAAAAAAAAAAAAAAACCGCTCGGGTTTCCTGGTATTTTCGGTATAAGTTTTTTTTTATAATACAATAACATATAGAAACCGCGACATACGTTCCGGAATCGATGACACACGCGAAATAATTTTTTTCACTATTGTCGAACGCCTTTTTTTTTTTTTTTTTTTCCTTTTTATTATTATTATTATGTTTTTTTTTTTTTTTTTTTCCCATTATTGTCGTGTTTATTATAATGCAAATGACGCATTTTGTCGCCGTACTTATCGCCTACGTCCCGGGAACGCACCGCCGATATTATACCCCGTGCTCCGTGTGTGTTGTAACGCGCCCGCCGCTACGTTCTCGCGCGCGCATACAGCGCGGTCAAGTGGTTTTATTTTTCTAGTGACGAATTAATGCCGGCCGTATACCGGAAACTACCGGAGACTAGGCGGCGAATACGCGTTGCAACTCGTTTTTCTTGTTTTGCTCCGTGTTGATTTTGTTGACGCACGCGGAATATTAAAAAGGTTTTAAATATTACGATTTTCGGGTACATAAATCGATGAAATATCATCAAGGTGTGTTTGGAAATCGCGTTCGTTTTATTAGTACCGGGAGCATTTCGTGCCGAAGCGAGTGAGAGAGAGAAAAATCAAAACGACAGGTGTATAATTCGTCTTGAATTATCGAAATGTTAACGCCGACCGCCGTTTATAGAATACAATTATAAAAAAAAAAAATAGTCGGGTGGATTTTTTATTTAATTTTCATAGCCGTTTTCCAAATACTATACACGAGTACACGGCACCTGTTGACGCGCGTCTTCCTGTTGACTTATTCGAATTGGTAGACGCCATTTGGGCTTTGTCGTCACGGTTTCTGAAAACCTAAAATGGTCATAGAAAATCTGGAATAGTCGGGAAATTCGTACGAAATTCTGGAGTTTAAATTACCTAAACAAATTCAATGCCAATTTTGATCGTACTGTGTATTGTTGTCTCTGCTGTACCTTATTGTTTTTATGACTGGGCGTTGAATTCAAAATGAAATGTAAAAAGTTATAAACATTGACAACACGTGTTATTTATGTACTCGGGTAAACCATCGTGATAACGACACGCGATTACTCGTAAATCGATTTTGAAAACGGATTCGACGAGAACGTTTTCGGATTTGGTGAAAATTGCCAACACGAAACCCCCGGCCGGAATACTCCCGGGCGGTGGACGCGAACCAACGTCAATTGCCATCGGAGAGGAAATACCGGAGAGAATCCTCTCGGTTCCTACGGCGATTATTAGGCCGTTTAAAATAATAAATATTTGTTTTTAAATATTCGACGCGAGTCGGGACTCCGTCAACGACGAAAAAAAAAAACAATATTTTGTCAACACGACGACAATAAATAAAAAACAAAACGTCATTTATATCCACGGTCCGGAATTTACACTATAGGGCACAATAAAACATTAATATTACATACGAACGACGACGCGCATTTCCGTTTTAGACGCGCCCGTATATAATAATAATTATTGTTTGTATGCAAAACGCGCGTGTTCCGATATGGTAAAAACGAGACCTGCAGCAGGCACATATTATTATTTAATATTGTCGTATAAAAAAAAAAACGCGCAGCTGCGAAACATTTGCCTGCCTCTCGGTACTACATTTTTAGCGCCACAGACGTCACGAGTCTGAAAGAGCTGAAAACGAACGTCGCGGGGATATTAAAATGGTCGGGTAGACATTTTTTTTTTCAGGGATTACTAAAAAAAAAAAATTGTATTGCGTACCCCCTTACATCGTGTGCTCCAAGTACCCTGCGCAGTACGGGTGTATTCATGTTATTATTTTGCATTACTATTTTTTTTGAGGCGTATGCATATTGTGTTATACTTGAATTGGTTTTGCCCTCGGTTGGGTATGGGATATTTTTGAAAAATGCACACTTCTGACGGCAATCCTCTGCTCGGCAGAATATTGTTACGACATTTTTATTTCTCTTTGGTTTTTCGAGAGTGACGGCGGAAAACATGCGATGCGCCAATTATTCGGTTTATTTCGATATCGTTGTCGCGGCACATAATATTATTTATGGCCAGGATTTTGGTTTTCTGTAGACAGGAGAAAAAAACTAACAAAAAACGACAACCTACTTCCCCTCCACGTGTTTTAGCGCTGGTAAACACGAGCGACAGACAGAAGAAGAAGAAAAAAAAAAATATTAAATAATGGCCGAAATACACAATAGTTTGCGGACAACTAACGACACTGCAGACCGTTATTGCGCGTACGACGTATTTGGCAACGATATCGCTTTAAAAAATATATATATATATATATTATATTAATATAATGTGCGTGTGTGAATACAGTTGTCGAGTTGTTTTTTTATTTTTTTTTTTATCAAATTTAATATTTATTCTTCTCGTTTCTGGGCTGTCGGCTTCGTGAAACGACTCGTTTCGTATTGTCTTAAAACGAGAACGCAGTGCGATTTTTTCGAACCCCATTGCAACTTATTTATTTTTTTTTTTTTTTTCGTACAGCCGAAGTTAAACCCGATTTTTTTTTTTTTGTGCAGATCGAGATTTGCAAGGCATCATGAAATTGATGCCCCTGACTCCGGGTCAGGTGTCGACGATAACGCGGCCCTCGGGCGCAGGTGGCGGTGGCTTCGGCGGAGGCGCCCTGATAGGCAGCGGTCCAGGCACCAACGGCACCGGGCCCGGGATGACAAACAACGCGGCCGCCGCTGCGTTCGTGTTCAACAGCGGCGCCGCCGCTGCCGCCGACTTGTTCTGGCGGTACCATCATCACCACCCACATCCCGGTGGTGCGTTCAACTTTCCGCCTTCGCCCACCCTGTTGCCGCCCACGCCGTTCCCGTCGCCGCTCGACTTCAAACACCACTTGCCGGCCAACTTGAGTGAGTTAAGCCCATACTCCGTATCCCTATCGTGTTTTATTCATTTCGCAATAATATTCGTTATGTTTTTTTTGCTCACAGTCACCGATCCCAGGATTTGGACCAAAGAAGACGTGACGGCGTTCATACAGTGGGCTGAAATCGAATTCGATTTGCCTCGATTCGACACGGAACTGTTCCAAATGAACGGAAAAGCCCTATGCCTGTTGACCAAACAAGATTTGGGCGAACGGTGTCCGGGCGCCGGCGACCTGCTCTACAACGTACTACAACTGTTGCGACGCGGCGGCGACATGATCGGCACTGGCAGTGCGGGACACATGCCCAGCAGTCCTGTCGCTTCGCACTTCCCGTTCAGCCCCACTTGGTGTCTTCCTCCGGCACCGTCTTCGCCGGTCGTCCTCAGCCCGGCACCTTCCATAGACAGCCAGTCGGAAAGTCCACGGCACATAGACTACCAACAACCGCCCACCTCGGTCGGCCATCACCTCACACCCAGTGTATCTATATTCCCGACCACCCAGCCAGTCGGTGGTAAGTGTTTTGTCGAAAACCGTCCCTATTGCCGTCTATAGGTCATAGTACTAGCGGCCATTTTATTTCCTGTGTACCCGGGGACTTATGATTTTTGCCGTTCGCAGGGTACTCAAATAACGGCGGCACAAGCTCCGGTGGCAGCAATCAATCCGATTCGGATCCAGAGGAATCGTCGGCTAGCAGCGGTACATTAAATCTTCCACCGCCACCCACGCCTACCACGCCATCGTCGTCCACTTCGCCGCCGCCATATTCTCCTTCCACGCCCAAACAGTCCAACGGCAATATATTCTTTCCATCCGGCGATTCAAGCTCCATCGAACCAAATACGAGTATGTATTACACATTTGTGTTTGTTTTACCCTTTCAAAGCAGATTTATCAACGGATACTATATTAGACGCGTAATTGTTTTCAGACGGTCGTCTGTTGTGGGATTTCCTCCAGCAACTACTGAATGACAACCATCAACGTTTCACCAGCTTCATAGCGTGGAAAAACCAAGAAATGGGAGTGTTCAAGATCGTCGACCCCCCGGGTCTAGCCAAACTGTGGGGCATACAGAAGAATCACTTGTCCATGAACTACGATAAAATGTCCCGGGCTTTGCGTTACTATTACAGGGTAAACATTCTTAGGAAGGTGCAGGGCGAAAGACATTGTTACCAGTAAGTCGATTGTTGTTGTTTTTAATTAATTGACCTGTTGGTTAATAACATTTTTGTTTCCGCTGTGCGCAGGTTTCTTCGTAACCCGAGTGAATTGAAATGCATAAAAAATATATCACTTTTACGTCAACAAATGGCGTCTTCGCCACAAACTCCTACCACGACTTCTACCAAACTCGAACCGGTAATGGGTGACATGTCTGACGAGGACTACAAACCAACTGACCTGAGCATGCCGTGCCCACCCACCTCGTGGCAAGAAGGCCCCCAAGACTTGTCGACTTCAGCAACCAGTTCATCAATGCAACTGCAGCTCAACATGTCCACTTCGATGACACCACCCGTGTCTTCTGAATTGGGCAAAACTACTGTTAAACTCGAACAAGCTTCTTAACGTGGTCTCTTGAATCCCCCCCCACCGTGCGCCTAAATTGAAACAGCGTTTACAAGTTCTACTCAAAGAAAAAGATTATTATTATTTATATTTCATAATATTTTTTTCTAATTATGTTACCAAGTTGATTGTTTTAATTTGTACGCTAACCACGAACTGTCTCCATACCTAATTCCTAATGGTATGTTCGGGGTGCAATTTAAACAGGGTATTTAAATATATCCTAAAAACAGAAATTTAATTGTACTATTAACAGTGTCCAGACTGCGCCGATGGCACATCCCTTAAGACTGTCGCACAACGAAATATATTATAGCGCAACGATTATGCATTGACAGAATGTTACGTTACCAGTAGTATATTATGGATTTTTTTTTTTTTTACATAAAAAAAAAATTAATTAATTTGACTGACATTATTACACAGAGTGTTGACCAGTTATAGTTTGTGCGAGATAAACATGTCTGAGACTTTGGATTATATTTTTTTATAATTATTGTGTATCGCCCAATATGTTAAGATTTTTATTTTTTACTAAGTATAAGCAAATAGGTGATTGATAAAAACAAAAGTGTCTTCCTCAGTTTAGAAAATTAAAAGTTGATAAAAAATAATTATAATTTAAAGAATATGTTGTTATATTTTGTTGATTTATGTAAATATTTCTATTTAAATAAATTTATTATTATTATTATTATTATTATATTATTATGTCATACATAATTACATTTTATTTTTTTTTTTTTTTTTAAGTATATAATTTAATCAAATACCTCATAAGTTGTATTACTAAGTAGATTTATTAACCTGTTGAAAAAAAAAAAAATTAAAATTATTTAACTGGATTGTCCGAATTGTATATGCCGTTATGTCTTTCAATCGCCTACATATTATATAAAAATATATATTTATTATAATAATTATACAACGAAAATGTGATACCCAAATTTGTTCAATAAAACACTAAATTTAACTTGTGATGGGTAATTTAACAAATAAAAAAACAAATTATATATATAATTTTTTTTTTTTTTTGTTTTTCATTCATTAAAACGAGACTTGATGTTTTTTATATTAATTTATATACTTATATAATACATATATGTGTATAGCTATTGTCTTCAATATGTTTATAGTTTTAAGCTAACATTCCTCACAGTCCTTAAAATAATTTTTTTTTTTTTATGTATTGAATATTGTAGAACTATGCAAAAATCCCACATATAAAAAAAAAAAAAAAAAATTGCATGTTAACTTATTATATGGGTGAGATTGTGTTTAAGCAATATGAGAAAGTAACAGTGTCTCGGTCTGTATATGAAGTGTTTTTTTTTTCTTTCTTTTTATTTTTATTGAATTGTGATGCAAATATGCAATAGTATTGGCAAAATAGGAATGTATGTTTATTTTAATTGTAACACAATATTTGCACGGTTGACATGCTACGCTACTCGTGGATAGTTAAATGTTGTATTAATAACGTTAATATTATATTTTTTTTCTCGTTGTATTTTGTGGTAGTATTATTATAAGATGTGGTCTCATATTCAGGGTTTAAAGAAAATACATTTTATAAAAAAATATTTTATTTTAGAGTTTATTTACCTTAAGCTCACTTGTTGTAAACTCACGGGTAAAAACTTTAAGAATTTGTTTAATTTTTTTTTTTTTTTTGGAAACAATTTTCATCGATTGTACATTGTTTTGTAGAGGTTTAAAATTATTATTCATTGATCTCTCTCTCAACTTCCTCTCTCTCGGAAAAATTTTTAAAAATTATTAAAACCGAAAATAATAAGATTATTTAATAGTTAATTTTGTAGCGCATAATATATTATTATTATATAATTTGTTTAGGGTAGAAATTATAATAGATTCTCGAAATATATAAATACTGATGTGTTTGTTGCATAATATATGATTATAAATATAAAAAATATTAATTTAAGACATTTTGTTGTAAATAATTTATAATATATGAAAATATTATATAATATATATATATATATATATATTTTTTTTTTTGAAACAAAATAAGTTGTGTTATTTGTTGTTTGCTGACAAGCAATCGGTGTCCAGGTTGTCTTGTTCTATATGACAGAATGTAATATCGTTATTTTTTTATTTTTTTTATTATTCTTGCGAATGTATTTATCAAAATTGTAAACAGTTTTACTATGGTGTGTGTTTTTATCATTTTTGCTTTCCGTCCGTGTACACATTTTCTACCAGTGCTTAGTAGTAAAAAAAAAAATACGTAAAGTAAAAGTTTTTCTTTATAATCGTTTAAAGTGTAAACTTCTCACCTACAACAGTGGCCCCACTATAATATTTTATGTCGCAAATTTATTATGAAAAAATATAAAAACACAGTCTTGTTTCACCGTCGTAATTGTGTGTATCTCAGTAAATAATTTGTTTTCCTGAACAATATTTGTCAAAGCTGGCCGAATAAATTGTATTGTTCGAAAACTGTTGATCAACTTAAGTTCCACACAAAAAAAAAAAACAAAATTAAGATAGCCAATGTTAAAAAGATCAATGTCCTCAATTTTTTATTTTTTTTGGATAGTATTTGAGGAGATAAGAATAAAGGATGATAAATTGTGTTTGAATTGAAAATTAAAAGAAAAAAGAACAAATATAATTTGGACGGAAACGCTGCACTAAACGTAAACGCACAGCGTATCTCGCAAATAATAAAATATGTAATACTTTTAATTTTGATAATTCATAACAATACTTGATATAATTTGACTTCATACAAATCAAAATTACAAATTAATTATACACATTATATAAGTTTTTAGATTTGTATTTTACACCGACGAGTTTTGATAAACATAACTTACTTACGTAATATTACTATTAGAAAATATCCACAGAATTAGTCTCTCGAAAACCAAATGTTAATATCACACTAAAATCCTGCCACGCCCAACGGATATGTAAACCCAGCAATGGGATTGACAATTTAGGTATTTTTTCGAAAAAACTCTAATGAAAATTTGAAAAACGTATTGATTATAAAAAATCTTTCTTAGTAGGCATTTTAAAATTTATTCTAATAACGATGCGCCAAACCTACAGCCAACCCTAATAATAAAACTATATTTTCAATTCAACTTTGAAAATTCATAGTATTATTACAGTATTAAAAACCCCCAGTACTGTTGTTATTATTATTATTATTATTATTTGTTTTGGTTTTATGGTCCCGGGAAGGAGATTATTATCTGCTCTCTCCCCTGATATATACGCCACTACGACCGGGGGCGTATTTAGAAATATCTTATGAGAGAGAGGGACACAAAAAAAAAAAAAAATAAAATCAAATTACACTCACTTCTAACTCGCATTTTACCATTGGGTTGTGTTTTGAAGTGTATTGAATAACAAAGATAAAAAAAATAATAAATCTAAAATTAATGTCTGTCTGTCTGTATAAGATTATTATTAGACTCGCAAACTACTGGAGCAATTTTTACGCGGTTTGTCGCAAAATGTTCCGCGTTATCGGCAGAAGAATTATAATTATTGAAATCCACCCCACTATTGAATACCATCCCCTAAAAATTGGTTTTTAGGTATTTTTAATAAACAAAATCTAATGATTTTTGTTACTTTATGGGTTACCTTGGTAACACGGATGAAAAAAAAAACCAAGGGTTAGGTTAGGTAACCTAACCTAACCTAACCAATTTTTTTTTATTAAAAAATTATTGTAGTGCAATCCCTGTGCCGTGCGGGTACCTATGGTAATAAGTGAAAACACGTAAAACCATCAGTTTTATTTGTTTACGCGCCAGACAACAAAACAAAAAAATGTCGGATATCATAAAGCATTGCAATAAACAAATAGATTGTGTCACAGCAAAAAAACAATAAAAAATGAATAAATATTTGTTTGACATGAAATTCTGACTTAATTCAATAGTGACTAAAATTATTTTTGTTGATTAGCGGTTGAAGTGACAAAGTAAAACACTTTTAGTCTTTAGGGTAACTTTTTAACTACCCACTTGCCATCTATTTTTTCTTTTTTTTTTATTAGTGACAATAATACATAATGATCTAGGAAAAGCAATATTTAGCAATAACAAACCGTTGCCAGGTCAGCTAGTATTACATAAATATAAAATTAACAATGCCGATGATAGAAATTGACAATACACAATAACAATAAAAGACATGTCATTTGAAAAAGTCCTTAATTTTAAATATTTAGGGGTAGACACTCACAAGCAGATAATCATGATAGTCCAACTATTTAAATCAAAATAACTATCGAGAAGCCCCAAAATAAGATTATGTAAGACCCTCGTTAGATCGATTGTACTATACGCTTGTGGATCGTGGGCGTCTTCCAAGTAGGATGAAAATAAAAACAAAAACTAATAAATTAGTGATTTTTGAGAGGAAAACCTTACGAAGAATGTTTAATCCAAAGAGAAACGAGGAAGGCGGTTACGAAATACCACCGAACAGAGTTGCCACACTCAAGAGTCATAGATTAAAGTGGACCGGGCATGTATGGAGGGGCAGAGGGCCAACCTATACGGACTGTCACGAAATGGAAACCGAATAAAAAGCCGGCCAAGAGGAAGGCCAATACGACGGTTGGAAGACGGAGTAGAAGGACCCCTGAAGGGTTACTAGGGGAGTGCTGAATGGAGACGAGATAGGCGACACACAGAGAAACGTGGAAGACGATTGAGGAAGCGGCAATGTGCCTAAATCATCTCGAATAAGCCAAAAAAAAAAAATAAAAAATATATATATAAATATAAATACGGTGTGACGGGTGGGCTAAGTGCTAGGGCGGGGCGGCCCGGGAGAGCGCAGGAGGCGGCTACTGGTGAGCGTCGTGCACAGCGTGCTGCTCCCACACGGGCCTCCTCCCTGCTTCTATGCCCCCGGGGCCTCGTTGCTATGGCGGCCGACCAGCGGCGTGCAGCTCTCCGGAGCGTGTGCGCCTACAGGACCGTCTCGCACGAGGCGGCGCTAATCGTAGCGGGACTGCCTCCCGTCGATCTGTTGGCCCCTTGCAGGCGCAAGGCGTTTGACGCTTTGCGCGCGTTGGGGGCTACGGCAGGCGACATACCCCGTCTGTCAGCCTACTCCGTACGAAGATCCGCATCGCGACCAGATGAGCGCGTCGGATCCGAACCACGGAAGCGCCGGTGGGGAGTGGGCGCGCGTTAACTCGTACGCTCATTCCCTCCGACGCGCTGGTGCGGTGGGTTACAAGACCGCACGGTTCCACGACGTACCATCTCACTCAGCTATTCACGGGGCACGGATGCTTCAACTCGTTCCTTCACCGGATCGGGCGAGCTCCGTACCCCCCCGGGTGTTCTCACTGCGGATTTCCCAGTGAGGAGAACGAGGTGGACGACGACGCTCTCCATACCCCGATGCGCTGCGAGGCGTTTGACGGGGATAGGAAGCGCCTGGTCCGGAGGATCGGTCCGTTCGAACCCGGCGACTTGGTGTCGCTCATGCTGGAGTCCCCAGACCACTGGGAAGCCGTGGTCGACTCCGCCGAGGCCGTCATCGCGGTTCATCGAGTCGGCAGAACGGCAGCGCCCAAGCCCTCGACGTCGCCGCCTTCTTCAAGCGCATCGCCGCCGTCGTTGATCGCGGCCCCGTAGTCGCTAGACCGCCGGCCAGGTGGCCGGTAGGAAGTGCCCTCCTCCCTGCTTTGTGAGGGCAGCAAGTGGGCTTCGGCTACTGCCCATTCCCACGGTAGGGCACGACATTTTTTTTTGTAATTTTTTTGACGTGTGAGCCCGCCCCGCCATAGGGGAAAACGGGATTTTGCTTAAACATTTATTTGTAATTTCATTTAACTAATAAATGACGGCCCGAAGCAGTGCCTCACGGCGTTTCCGGGAGGCGGGGGGGGGGTATTGCTGGTTTGAACCAAAAAAAAAAAAGGGCTAGGGCAGGCCCTTGTCGTTCTAACCAGTCGCAAATACGCCCCGACTGCGACCGAGTTTTGCGCGCGCCACTACGCGTCGCGGCGACCTCGGCGGCAATTGAACGAGCCGTCGCCGCGTTTCGTTTTAATAATAATTGCCAAACGGTGTGACGGCGTCTCGTCTATTTTGCCGGCACCCGAGAATAGGTCGTTTTAATTTAGGGCCGCCAAACGGCGGTGGCGGTGTTCCAAAAGGATAAACGATACTCGTCAGTATACGCGGGAGACGCGCCAACTAGACCGCCGCGCCGTCGCCACTAGGTTTCCGCCGTTCCCTTCCCCCCCCCTCGGTGACCTTTGCAATAATAATTTCAGTGGCGGCACCGGGCCGCGGTTAACGGTCGGGAAACTCCCCAGGTCGAATTGGACTTTCCATCCGCGGTGGCGCCGAATCCGTTGAAAAAACGTCTAATCGAAAAATCTTTAGGTATATATTTAGGTAAACACCGCATTTTTACTTATTGAAACGTACTAATTTATTACTGTACTGAATTAATAATTTGATGGCACACGTTTAAAACAAAATCGTCAATTTGTTTTTGTTAGCTCGTGTGAAATTATGCTCTTAAGACGTTTTCTTATAGGCGTTTAATCACTTGCACATCACTCAGTTTTCGTCTGCACGTGTATTGGACGTAGTAAAGGAATCTATTGCAGCGGCGTGATTTATTGTTCGAACAGCTTACTGCATCTCTTCCCTTATCATCATCCTTTTCTTCGGCCATCATTTCCTCGATCATGCAGTTGGCATCTGTCAATAACCGGTTGTGTTCTTCTTCCGCGCCGTCTGTCCGCTTCCTTATGTCGTCTGTTTTTAGTTCGTCTGTCGCGTCCATGAGTTTTTCTACAACCGACACGTGTAGCTGATTTAATTCACTATTAAAATGTTCTTCATCATCTTTTCCGCCGAGAGCAGTCTTTTTTTTTAAATGTATTGTTCAAATAAACACCACGTGGCTTGGCCACATATTTTTCAACGAACAATCACCATTTTGCTTTATTTGACCAAACATTCGCAGGGAAAATACTACATCTTTTAAATATTTAGTTACACAATAATCTTTAATCTTTCAAAATAAAAATATCTAATCGGTTAATTTTATCGGTTTCGATAATAATTTTATGGTTATTATAACGAAAAAATAAAAATAAAATATAGCCGGATTACCGAAAGTCTACTGTAATATATATATATATATATATATATTACAGTTAAAATCCGATATCCGTCAAAACTAAATTTAACAGGACCCACAACACGCGTTGGTACTAGTTTTAACTTATTTATTTTAGTTGAAACTATAGTTGTGTCCGAAATATAGTGATGAAAACTGATTTTCTACCGTTAGTTTAAACTAGGGAAAAGTAGAAATAAATACATATTCGGGGATAAATATAGGAATTTATTAATGTCAGGAACGGGATAATCGACCCGATTATTTTACCTACAACAATTAATTAATTACACTTGCTGGCAATAAAGTTTGTCCGGAATTCCATCTTAGGTTCCGATTACGTAAAGATCGTGCTCCGGTCTTTCCAGCACCATATTTATTGGTAACCGGCCACTCTATTATTAGATCGGAAAGATCTGGTTCGCACCTTTGTCCACACTTGGGAATGCGGACTACAACGTTAACACCGACATGATATCGGCTTTCCGTGCACGATTTCTAACTCCGCCCGTAGAGTTTTCAGCTCGGTGATCACGATTTTTTGAAAAATTCTCTCCCGTTGTCTGAATGGAGAAAAACTCGGAAAAAATATTTAGTACCCAGAAGACAACGCAACGGCATTATGGATGATTTTTCACGCGGTGGGGGGAAGGGGGGGGTGTTCAATAATTTAGGAATCTTACAAACTCGTTATAGGAACTATTTATTAATAATAAAAAAAAAAAAAAGACATCGAACTTACAGTTTGGATATAAATATTCTGATTGGGTCACTATTTTTTTTATATACAGGATGCGGCAGAGCCGACTGACGAGTTTAATGAGGTCATTAGTCTGTGATAAGATAAGAGCAGGCCTTAATAAGTGGTAAATTTTGAATTGTACGGTAATGCCGTTTTTATTCGTATTCATGGTCTGGACAGGTGTACATCGTGGTATCGTCGCGCGTGCGTATTACGAAAATAATCGTTCTGTGATCGCTACACAAAGGGCTTTTCGTGTACACTTCGGCATTCCACATGCAGAATCTGTTCCTTCTGCTAACACTATCCAATTGTGGATACGGCATTTGGAAGAAACTGGAAGTACCCTAAGTATACATGGACACGGAGCACCCAGAACGGTAAGAACCCCCGAAAATGTGCAGTTGGTTAGAGAGTCAATTGAGCAGTCACCATGACGCTCAGCCCGGAAACACGCTGTAGTTTTGGGAATCTCGGACCGTTCTTTGAGGAGAATTCTTCACGAAGATTTATCATTCCATCCCCATAAATTAATGCTTGTCCAAGAGTTAAATGCTACTGACTACGGCAACCGAACATGATTTGGGAGATGTATGGTTTCAGCAAGACGGAGCTACAGCGCGCACAGCTAGAATTTCACTTGCTGTCTTGCGACAAATGTTCCCTGGGCGGTTAGTCTCTCTGAGACGAGACATAGGCTGGCCAGCACAGTCCCCAGATTTATGCATGTGTGATTTTTTCCTCTGGGGCTACCTTAAGTATAAGGTTTTCAGACATCGTCCACATACCATAGAAGAAATTAAACAGAAAATCACCGTGGAAGTCGAGGCCATTACCAGTCGATATGTGTCGAAAATAATATGAGAGCTGCTTCAGAGATCGTCTACAACAGTGTATCAATGTTGACGGCCGCCATCTTGGAGATATAATTTTCAAAAAATAATTTTTAAAAGTGGGATTGAATACTGATTTAAATAAAAAAAAACCTTTTCTCTAAGTTTTACTGTTCGTTATTTATAGCCCATCAAAACTCGTCAGTCGGCTCTGCCGCACCCTGTATATACATAAAACGGAGTGTCCTGACATGGAGACACGACCCCTCCAGAAAAAAATAAAAAAATACGTAACTGATGTAAACTAAGTAAATTACGAGTTTGAATATGTACGAGTACGTGTATGTTCGTTTACATTTTTATAACTAGATTCGACGAAAGGGGTTTGTGGAAACTTAGTCTTGAGGGATTTTGGGTTTTAACTGTAACATTTGTATTATATACACCGGATATCCGGTCGAAACCTTATAGACGTAAATACGTTATCAGTATAATAATAATGTTTTAAATTCATAAGAAAATATTTTAATAGAAAGGTGGTTTCCGATATATAACAGGATATCCGGTCGAAGCGTTGTATAAATTTATTGGTTCGGCATAATTCATTGTCCATCGAGGTTTCCTTACAATAAAAACTATCTTTTCTCGAGACAGTGGCCTCTACTCTATTTATACCGTATACAAAAAAATTGAAAATATGACGTACATTTCCTCGACCCCCCTCCCATCAACACCAATTTGCGTAAATTCAATATTTTTCTTGGCCTAATCGTTAGTATTGGATAATAGAACAGAATTCATCGTTAGTTGAGAAATGGTTTTTATTTTTTATTTTGTTTAAATAAAAATTAATATCCTCCCTCCATCGGTGTACCCGAAATTTTGCTCCAATTTTCAACTGTAGTATTTTTTCTGAAAGAATTTTGGATCTATTCGGTGCATTAGGTAGGTGACACTTTTTGTAGTTTTCTTAATAGTTTGGAAAACTCGGGGAATAAACGTAAGAAAACCGGGGCAATTCGCAGCAATGGTTTCAATATTTTCGATGTTTGTTTCAGCTCGGTTGAAAATAACCGTAGAGACCTCGTGGAATTTTCACCGAATATTAATAATAGGCCTTTCTTGGCGTAGATTAATTTTCAAAACATTCTGGCCATTTGTTTTCTACTGTTTATAGGCATTTAAATTGTTTTCTCGAATTAATTGAATAATGCTGTTTTGGCCGAACAGAAATGCACGAACATTCGACACAAGGTTAATTATAAATTATTGTATACATAATAGTGAAGAAAAAAAAAAAAAACGAGGGTAATCTAATAATTCTGTTTTATAAGCGTTAGGTGTAAATTTTAGAATGTCCGTTACTGTTAATTAATAAAATGTATTATTTTAATAAATTATAGATTTAAATAATTTAATTTAATTTTTAATTTATAACAATTTGTATTGATTTATTAAATTAACAAGTACAGTTTTAAATAATAATATATAACATTATTTAAAGGTCAACTTTAACTATTTAATACAAATAAAATAATCACATAGATAACAACAATACAACACTATCATTATATTAAAAAAAAAAAATGGTAATTTGCTAGTGTCAGTAAGCAAAAAAATGAATATTATCATTTGCAAATGATTTACCAAACATATATTATAAAAACATAGACTTTACCATTTTATTTAACTTGTTGTAACTGTAGACAACAGATTTTAGTAAACCGGCCGTCGGTATTCCTTTAATACTCTGTAAAAGACTCGATAAAAATACTATTCTACAGATACTATTGCCTACAATTTGACCAACATCATCTTGCTTTGCTAGCCTTTGTAACACAATGTTCCCGCCGTTGCATTTATCCTTGTGTGAGCCTAGTATAATATTCTTCACGTTTTCTGGTAACATTTGTAAATGATAAATTTTACTACCGACACTCTTGTCTTGTTCTACGGACGAATTTATAAACAGCCTATCGCTCATCGATTTAAAAACCGGCGTGTACAGCAACCTGAACTGCTCGATTTGGGGCCGTACAATGTTCGCCACTTTGTTCTTGTCTTCGCCGACAATCATACGGAAATCGCCTCGGTATGACAGGCCGGCGATGGTGGTGTACAGGTCTTGCTCTGAAAACTTGTCGGGCAACTGTAGTAGCGCTGCGTGTACGGCACTTTTTAGATTGCACATGACCAAACTGCTTAGCCCATTGTCGTGTAACGTTAACACCGGCTTGTGGAGTCGACCGGCTATATAAAGTGTGCACCACGATCGCAGATCCTGACAGAAATCCTTCACGTCTATTACACCGTACTTGAATGTTAAATCGCCGACCGTGACGAGCGTATTGAAGTATACGTTGGCACCGAACGAAGTTTGAATACTCGATACGGCGGACGCACCCAGCCAACGGAGTGCCGAATAATGATCTGGGTTGGCTGTTAAGTTGTCACGATGAAAATTGCGCGTATGGTTCACGACAAATATTAAGTCCACCATGGCTCGATCTGTACGGCCGGCCTGTTGAAACACACCGGATCCATATGCAAAACAATAAACGAAATATTTCGTAGGGAATCTGTCCAAGATAATTTTTAAATCCGTCAACATAATAACGTTAATTGCACATACGAATCCTAACGACTTAAAATGAAATAGTCACAAACCTAATATGTATTAAAGACATGAAATTAATACAAACAAATAAAAGCATACATTATAGATTATAATCTGATTATTATAAATCATTATATTTGTTCTTAAGAATTCAAAATTAATTTTTAATTAACACTATGATACTACCTAATACTACTTGTTTCTTTAAGTTAATAATATTTTCATTTATAATCAAAACCGTATTGAAAATATGGTTTATCGACTGATAATAATTGATAAGTATTTGTTTTGATTATCAAACGGAAGGACCACGCTATCTACCGGATAATGAATTGTACATTTAGGAAATACTGCCGAATCAACCGATGGCAGCACATGTAACGTTACATGAAAATATTATTATTTTCCACACAATACTCGTATGGTATTTTACAATTTTATTGTCAGCTCTAATTATTGTTCAAATGATTTTTCAAAAATTACTTTCCCGTTTATTACTTGCGGTAATACACAATTTACTTGTATTTTGCAGCTTTTGGTCTACCGCAGTGGACAGAGGTTCTTAACCGAGTACAACCGTGTGCCTTGTGATGAATCTCGTGTCAAATTTTCAAGAATTTTTAAGAAGCAACGAGGTTAATCGTTGCCTCTACGATTATTTTTCACCGAATTACAGCAAAAAACAAAATGACAAAATAACAGAAATCGTTATTGCGTAAATTCTGTAAATTCGTTTTTTCCTAATTATTCAGAAAATTACAAGGGAAATAAAAAAAATGACCTACGCAATGTACCAACTAGACAAAATTTCCTTCTAGAAACCACCCTTACGGCCCCTGATGTTCCGAGCAAGTAAAAAATCTGTCCGCATACATAAAAAAATGTAAACATTATAGTAAAACCAACAAATTCCTCGCTACATTTTAAAATCTAAAAAAACAAATCATAAACTTTTTTTTTTCATCCAGTCAAAACAGGATAATTGAAAACTAAATAAATTTTATATTACATAATATATAATTTTTTCATCCTGATAAATAAAAATATGTATTTTTTGCGGTTAGTTCGATAATGTAATAAATTGTTCAATAATAACAGTCGTAGGCGCATCTAGACCTTCATAGCTGACGAGGCAAAATGTGTAAATGTATAAATTCTTCCATTATCCGGACAATATCGAAATTGTTTTACTTTTTCAAAAATCATGATCCGATAAGCACTTATTCTCAAATTAGAAATGGATACAGTTACATATTGGTGATATGTAATCGTGTGACGAATAAATAAAGTTATAATGTCGTCTTTATAATTAATTTTAAACAAATACAAATACGAAATTTATCTATTGTAGATATTAAACTAATAATCTAGGATAATCTCTGAAGTCTATACCACGAGAGTTAATAAAGGATAATAGATTGGAAGGCACGCGTTCAGATCAGTTCTTCCCGCGTGCCTCTAATAAGAACAAAAAATATTGAACATAACCTCAAATATTCCAATATTGCTTCGTTTTGGGCTTTCGGCCACCATCATCCGCTACATTCGATCGCTTAGCGAGCTCATGTCGGAATTTGATCGAGAATAACCATCGAATTGTTGTGTAAAGCCACGTCGGGTAGGACACTGGGGATAAACTGTATTGTTTTTTCCATGGACTTTTGCTTTTCTGTTTATCACGGGGATAAAATTGTCAGTTTTAATGTGTAACGTTAGGTTAGGTTTCTAACATTTTTAGTCAACAATACATTATCACCAAGGATAATAACAATTGAGGGCACTAGTTTCAAAGTGTACAATCTCCACGTTCACTAAATTTTCAGAAAACCAAAAAAACGAATAACTTAATCAAAAAATGTTTTTTCTCCATTCAGATTTTTTTAACCTTTTCATATAGTTGTGCAGAGATGATTTACTAGTTTTTTGCTTAAAAAGACAAGATTTTGTCTTAGTTCTGACAATATTTTGTTTGGAGATTGTACAGTATAAAATTAATAGTAGGAGATTGCTCGTTTTGAAAATAACTTTAGTAAATAATAAATAGGTATTGAGAAGCTAAAAATTAGAAGTCTTTATTCTTTTTTTATTTAGTTTAGAAGTTTACAAAAAAATTTAATTTAATAATAAAAATCGTTAAAAATAAAAAATACTTAAGATTAATAAGTTAGTCGATTTATTTATTAGATTGCAACATTGATTTCATCTTCTGTCGCATGACGTTCACATAATATGTCATCTTCAACATAACCTGGTATTGCATCTCCCTCTATGACAAATTTGTAAAAAATTAAACGCTGATCATTTGTCCACTCATTTCCGTAATGAGCAATTAGTAGGTTATTTACACCCGTTTTTTTATTACTGTTGACAACATTCCGTATTGGAATTTTGGAGGGCTTCATGTTAATAATGTTCTTTGCTTTTTTTGTAATTGGTTTTCCCATTCCAATATTTGAATTGTACACGCCTTCACCGCGGACTAACACTACGCCTTTTGAGTTCTTTGTAATAATCATTCTTTTCATTTTTGAAAAAAGCAAAATGCCGCTGTCCTGGAGGCCTAATAAAGTTGCTGGTTTCAGCTTTCCAGTCATAAATTTCAACACCCTTTCCAACTTTTAGGACAGTCCAATATTTTGAAAAAATATCCAAATATTCCTGAGGTTCTAAAATTATTTCTTTCTTTTTGCACTCCACTTCGATGTCACCAAAGACACGATCAGGAGGAATAAAAGTGTGCCCAGTCGCAACACATTGAAATTAGTGTTGTGTTTTTGTTCTGGCCCGCGCAACCATCACATAAGCTTAATAGTATGAATATCAGTAAAAGTTGATGAATTCAAAACGTGATGAATACAGGAAGAAATCTCATTTGAACCTTTATCGTATTCATTTTCAGTCCAACAGAAAGAGGTGACTGTATTGGGATTTAATTTGCTTTTAGAAGTGCCTCTCACAACAGTAAAGTTAAACATTTTTATAAATTTATTTTTATAGTAAAACTCATGAAAAATATTATTTGATTAGGGATTTTGAAACTAAATGTTATTTTTAAGCTTAAAAATACACTGGCGATTCATCGTTTTGCTCGACAATAGTGAGATTGTACGTTTTGAAACAAACTTGTCAATGGAGATTGTACGTTTTGAAACTAAATGCAATTTTTAATCTTAAAATACACTGGAGATAGACCCTTTTGCTCAAATATAGTGAGTTATTCGTATTCAGCGCTGACAATTGAATATGCAACGGTGTCTATCTCAATTTTTATGGAACATGGAGATTGTACACTTTGAAACTAGTGCCCTCAATTGTACAATTGTAAATTTAATACTGGAAAGTAAAATCCAATAACTGTATCATTGGGTACCGATTAAACCGAATCGTCTAATATTATTGGCGGCATTATCTCTTATAATAATTATTATAATTTAACAAATTTACCAGTAAAAATTAAATCCAAACGTAGCCAATGGAAATGCGAAATATGTACAACCCAACAACGATGTTGATCAAATACTAAAAATATCATTTATGGTATTGTTACGGAGTATGTTCGTGGCGTTATTTTTGAAATTTTATTATACGATCTAATTCCCGAGCCGATTATAATTTAATAACGAATACCACCGCGGCTATATCAGTCCGTTTTGCGGAAATCACGAAATCTCAATTTGCCGTATTCCTCGGCGGCTCTATCAATTTTAAACAATTCAGTTAACTTATTAACCGTCGGATCGATCGAAACATTCGTGTCTCGCGCAGTCGCGTTACGATTTCACAGTTGTCTTTCGCGTTGTCCGCAATTCGTTTAATAACCGCGTAATTGTCTTGCGGCAATTGTCAATATTTGTCGCTGTAATTATTTCGTCGTACAATTTCCAAGTATGTATGTGTATTTTTTTATACTAACATTTTTAGTTTAGAATTTATACGGATGGCAATTTTCGCAAACGCTATAAAAGAAATCCGGTTTACTTTTTTAGTAATTGTAGTAAAAACAATCAATCTTCATTTAAATACGGCCGTGTACAATTTAATAATTTTAAAACGTCGCGTAACCTTAAAATGTAACTACTTTGTACTTAATTTCATTATGGAATTTAGAATTTTCAAATTTCGCCCGCGGGCTCCCGGGTACTTGGCTTCCCATAATATTATGTCCTACAATCGTCAGACTCGCCTTTTTTTTTTTTTTTTTTTTTTTTTATAGGATCGGGCGCCGCTGAGTATAATATTTTATTTAAAAATAGCTCCTACCGATCGTTACAACAATACACTTAACTCGGCGGCGGTCGCTGTGTTTATATTATTATTATTATTATTATTATTTTATTATTTTTGTTCGTACTTGTTGCGTGCAATTATGTGCAACGTGCATGTTATTGCTATTTTTAAAATTATGCGCTCGTTGTCGGCACCGGCGCATTTGTCTGCGATTCGGTTTTACCCGCAAACTTTTATTTTTCGTATTTTCCACACGCAGTTCAAGTCAAGTTCAGTTAATCAAATTCCGTTAGCGCCCATTTTTTTTCTATAATAACTCGATTTGCAAACATTCATTATTAACCTAACCGTACGATTACTCGGGAATTTGAAATCCGATCGTTTTCGTTTCGAATTCTAAAGTCCGAAATTTTGTATTTCCAATTTTAAAATGCGAAATTCGGGCTTGATCTCTCTACGATTCCGGTTTTTTTTTTCTTTCTAAATCTTAAAATCCAATACTTAGGTAATTTTCTTTACATTATAAAACAGGTTAAATAATTTTCACATATTTGTTCTTAAATATTCTATTGTAGGTTAAACACGTATATTTGTATGTGTGGTTCTATTAGTAAACAGTTTACATTTTTTTTTTTTATTTAACAGAAAAATCATACAAGTATAAAAATACAATCGATTTTTATATAATACGTATTTATCTTAAACAATTTCTGTATAGGAAGCGTTTTGGTGCAAGCAATCAAAAATACCCAGCGATAGTAGTTTTATGAGAAATTAATTAAAGGATATAAAATCACAATTTTAAAAACCGAAATCCGGATATTCGAATATTGGCAAATCCGGATTTTTCCCATCACTAAAGATTACACCCGTACGTTCGTAAATGTAGGTGTACATTATGCCAGGGAGTAGCGATCTTTATTTTTGTTTTTTTTTTGTATGGCGATTCCTTTAAAAAAAAAAAAAGAAAACATTAGGGACCTGCAATTTTCACCGAACACTTATCATAACACGTTCCGGAGTTTTTTTTATGGAGTAATTTTGTTCGGCTTTTTTTAGAAATCGCTCGACAATTCGATACCGCTTGAGTTGCTCTTTTGGCCATATAAAAGTGCAAATTTTTCTAAAAATTGTCAAAATAAGATATTTGCTCAAAATCGTTTTTCGTTAGCAATCGTTAACGACAAATTAAATGTCCCCCTTCTATAACGTACATGCCCGACTATCCGCCTACAACAGTGGCCTGCCCATTTGCTGTATCATGGGTAAAAAAACGAAAAAAATTAAAATTCTTTTAAATTACGTTCCGGAACGTATAGTCTCTGAACGTTATAAACATACCTCTACCCAGTTCCGTCTGATTGCAGAACAGAATCATTTATAACAACGTTCCGGAACAATTGGTTATAAGTAGTAGTGTATATATATATATATATTTTTTTTTTTTTTTTTTTTTATTATTATTCCGTTACGAATACGCTTGTATTAAATATTTGGCTAAACGAGTATAACTAGTATAATTATACGCGCGTATAACATATTTACCTGTTTGATATTTAAAATCCTACATTATTCATGGTTATCCTTCGCCATTTAAAACGTCTATTTTGCAAATACGTTCCATTGGTTCGTTTAAATTGAATTCCGAACTTATAGTCATATTTATCGAGTGCGCGCGCGCGCACGCGCGATTTGGTTTACGATTTTGTTATGGAAAAAAAAAAAAAAAAAAAAACCACTCGTTTCGACTTGTCGCAACGATTGTGCAACGTACTTAAGGGGATACTTCGGCGGAGCGATAATAGTGCCGAAAGCTCAAATGAACTCAGCGTAATTAAATATTATGCCCTTTTTTTTTTTTTCCATTCCTTTTTTCGAATTTCAGTCCTCAATTTCGAAATTTGAAAATGTATAATAAAATACAACGCTACGCTGACATCGATATGAACGACGACGTATTGGTATAAATTGTTGCTACGCTGCCGTATGTGCTTGAGACTCCCAAATCCGTTTCGAATCCCCTTGAATACGTTTAAAACCGTCAGTAGTATTATACTGATAGTAAATAGTCTTGGAAAATAACTTTTTCCTTTCGGCCTCCCCTTTCCCCAGTGCCGTCTTAAGGCATGTGCCCCGGATTTATAAGAATTACATTATTTACTAAATGCCTTTTAAAAAAAAAAAAATTAATATATTAACATTAGCTGTGTATTAAATCAATGCAAATTTGATTATAAATTTTAGGCTAATGAAAATATATAGTCATCCGGTAGAGAAAAATTCAAAATCGAAAAACTTACTCGCCAATTATAGATACGTTAATAACTCGGTTAGGAAATCGCTGTTAATCATACCAATAAACTGTTTGGATTTGTTTCCGATTTGTAAAGTTTAGAGACAAAAAAAAAAAGTCCGGATATTTCCGGAATATTATCATGTTGATATTAATGAAAACGAATTAATATATGCATAAATCATAATTTAAGTATTTATAGGCCCCCGAATTATGTCGGGCCCCGGGGCCTCCTCGCATAATCTTAAGACGTCTCTGTTTCTCCCTTCCTCACTAGAAAATCGATTGTATATCGCCTACACAGATAATAATAATCGCTTTGACGTACATAACTATAGATATTCGGTACCTAGGTATAATTCTTTATTGGTATTGTAATATTATAATATATAGGCGCGGCGGAATATATATGTATATATATATATATATATATAATAAGGTTTTTTTTGTTGTCCAACAATTTTATACGAGTTGCTGGCCGTATAACACAAAATATTCACCACGGATTTTGTATAATAAAAATAAAATGAAATACAAATTGCTTTTTTTTTTTTTTTTTTTTTTTTTTCGTATATAATAATATTTGCCGGTCGAGATAATTGTTGACAAAATACACGATATTACGTAAATTATAATTTTATTGCAATACCGTTAAAAAAAAAAAAAAAACTATATAATATATATGGTAATAATAACGCGTCTATTAAAAAATAATATAATATTATGACTATCGAGGCAGGCTACACAAATTATAATTTAATAACCTTTGGATGTCGGTTAAACGTTTGTGAAATAAAAATTTAAAAAACTATAAAACAACACGTACACGTACCTACATATCGTCGGTTAATAGACCAATTTGTGTAACCTTCAATTTTTTCGATTTTGAGGTTATGATTGAAATGGATAATTGTAGAGGAAATACATTTTGTGGCCAAATATTGTAACCCTCAGATGATTAATTCCTATCTAAATTCAACTTTATTTCATTTTTTTTTTTTTTAGTGTAAGCTCACACCGTTAAAATAGTGTCAAATGATGTAAGCCACGATGTAAATACCAATATTTTCAAATAATTTATTTTTCAACATGCCGCTTAGTGTAAGCCTTCAGCATATTATCCCCGTACATTATTTTGAGTGGTCCACAATCTTACAGGACAAATAGTGTAACCCGCTATAAAATTATACTAATTGTATTATTTACAACTACGTTTTATTTAAATGAATACGGTAATTTACTGTTGTATCGTTTAAATAATTACTACACAATATTGTCATTATTTGTTGAAAACACTGATATAAAAATAAAACATAATTGAGTTTGTACTGTTTATGACAAATCTAGTGATAACAAACCTTATCGTGAAATATTTTATTTTAAAACATTAATTTCATTATCATGCTAAAATGTTAATGCGTGACTATTTTGTTAGATGACAATTTATAAGACATAATGTAAAAAAAAAAATTAGTTATAGATTTTATTCTAAATTTTTGTAGATAATTGTGTTCAATAGTATTTTAATATGAACACGAAAACTAAATTATCAAGCCACAAATGTTTCATATTATTTTAGGCCAAGTAGTGTAACCAATTAGGTCAAACTTCACTTTGGAGTAATATAAAAATATACCATATTGTATTTAGTTTGTTAAGTATGACATTGCTTTATAAATATACTATTTTAGTATCTAAAAAACAAAAACCAAACTTTTTAGTTAGCAGTACCATTAAAAAAACTATATTTTAGTGCCTCCTGAAAAATGTCATTATTGAGGGTTACATGATTCGGCCTATTAACCGACGATATAATCTGTGACGTATATACAGGGTCGATTTTAAGGGTGAGCGAGCTGGATGATTGCGCAGGGCGCCTTCAAAGTTCAGATATCATAGTTTTTTTCAATTCAAATTTTTTTTTTTTTTTAATAATTCAAGTAAAATTATCAACAAAAATGTGCAGAACAAATTAAAAGTTATCTTGAGAAAAACCGATTGAAGACCGTTTTGAACAAATGGAATCCCATAAAAGTATATGGCGATTTTTATATAAATTTGATAAATTACCAAAAAAAAGCAGAATTTCTTACTCACTGCATGGATAATTATATAATATTATCAGAAGCCTAGCAATTAGATTTTAATGACGTTGACCTCGTAAATGAATTAATACATCTTTGACAAATTTTATCAGTAGAATATATGGCACCAAATGAGTATATACTGGACACTGCACAAGAGAAATTTGTTTAAACGTATGGATCGCACTCAGGATTCTTTTGACGATACTTGTTACAGTTGCACGTGGAGAACGAAGTTTATCGAAACTTTAAATTAATAAAGACATAATATCTAAGGTCAATTATGGGTGATGAAAGATTGTCATCACTTGCAATCTTGTCCATTGAAAATGATACTGCGGAACATCCCGATTGGACAACATTGATAAATGAATTTGCAGAGATTAAAGCACGAAAAGTGCCACTAAAATCATGAAGATCGTATCTATTATTTAGGGGAGGGCCGAAATGTCTTTCTCGGCTGAGAAATTTTAAGTAGACTTGCTAAAATAATATTCGTATTACTGTTTTATTTGGATTTTATTTCATTTTATTTATAATGGTTTTACTCGCGCGGTTATTTAAATTATAGATACTAATATCCACGGGTTTTACACGGAGTTTATATTTTTACAGCGGTTTTATCGGTGAATCATATTATCGACAACAATCGCCTTCCACACCAATCAGTTCCCACACGGACCTGAGTTCCCGACAAACCACAAACGTGTTTATAAGATAGTTTAACCTGCTATGATTTTTCAAGTGCCCACTTAATAATTATAGGACTACTCGATGCTATTTTTTTTTTTACCAAACCACAGCCTCCGACCCGAAAATTTTTTCTATATACGCCTGTATTATGATTATACAAGCCGAATTAATTCTCCGTTTTATTATTCTTTTAACTCTATATACATTTAATAGACATCAGATTTGTATAGTCGATTAGAATAAAATTAATAAAGCCTAGATATAATATAACCTACAATTCCTATTATTCGATATAATCCAACTTGAACCCGATTTGCGCTAAACGTTTTTAACGTTTTTTACGTAATAAAATACAGGAAAACTGTCCTTTGGCTATATGAAAATATCAAAAATCACGTAAACACGTTTTAGATTCTAAGCGATGCGAGAAACGTATTATTGATTTTACTATGATGTGGTTTTTTTCTACATCAAAAATAATTGGTTGTTATGTTGAACATTTCAAATAGTTTCATCGATGACCTGACTATTTATAAAATCGTGTATTTTTTTATTTCCATAAAACGGTTATTCTGAATAATAACCGGAAATATATTACGTATCTTTTTTTTTTTTTTACAGAAATCGCGTTATATTATTTGAATTTACAAGTGCATCTACAGTTTTAATTTTGGCTTGTTTGGGACACGTCTACCTCCGGGCATGCTTTAAAAAACCGCCTAATTTATGCTCTAAACATTTTTGTTTTTTAGTATTGAAATTGTTTAAATCGAACTAAAATATGTTCTAAAACGCAATGTAATTCTAAAATACGCAATATAGTAATGATATTTCCAAAAGTCCCAGGAAATTAGATCTTGTTTTATGCTTCTCTTATTTGGTACTGTGATATAATTAGTACAACTCAAAATCTCGAAGCAGTTCAACATTGTTTTCTTCGTTTTCTGTCTTTCAAATTCAAAGTTGAACGCCCACTATATACTGAGTATAATGGTATATTATCATATTTAGATTTAGAATCATTAAATAAAAGAAGAGAACCTCCACTATGTATTTTTTCTAAACCTATTAAACAACACTATAGATTGCCCTTATTTGTTGGAACAAATAAATTTTCGAATTAATAATAAATCATCAAGAAATCAAGACTGGTTTTTAATTAATAATATTACTATGAATTATTTCACCTGCGAATATACTGATGACCATAGGAAATATTACGGAAGTAAATTTTAGCTGATTGTAAAGTATGGTTTTATAATTTTGTTACGATATGTTTATATTTATTATATTTATGAATAATTTAATTTTTTAATATCATTTGTTTTTAATGTTAATCACTACACACTGCATTTTTATTGTTTTGTTAATGGAGTTTATTCCGCCAATAAAGAATAATAATAATAATAACCGTATGTTACTACGACCTCCGATGTTATTATTGATGAAAAATTGATTTAATATAATAATAAACAACTTGTTTAATTTAAAAAAAAATATATATTCAGTCCCCAAGCAAATTTCTAATTACGCCACCTGTACTAATGTAAAAGTAAAATCGACCGTTAAAAATTATTCAAAGTAGTCGTGTATTCACCAGTCACAATCGTCCACACTGATTTCGAAACCGTCAACACCACAAATAATAAAAATGATGTTGGCGACCGACGGTACTAAAATATTGTATTCGTTTTATGTAATTGGCCGATAATGAAATAAAGAAAAAAACCCCCCTATACTCCATAAAAATATTATTATTAGGTCTCGACGGGAGGGGGGGGCTAATAATAAAAAAAGTGAAAAAAAGTTAGACAAATATTATTAGGTACGTGCGCACGCGCAACACTGAAAACGCGGCGGTACGGCCTACATGACGGACAACGGATGCGCCCGGAATTTTTTTTTTTATCGTTATAAAATAATACCGCCAGTGGCGTATCCAAAAGAAAGGTTTAGTAGGTTAAAACCCCTCTCGACATTTTTTCGATATACATTTTTTTTAAGATGATGTTTGTTGTTTAGTTTAACCAATAAATAAATATCCTATTAGTAACGAGGATTTCAAATATATTTGTTTCGAACTCTGAATTTATTCAAGCGCAAACATCGTATAGTCTTTTTTTGTGTTCCACTCGGCGTGTTTCTTGTACCGAATATTATTATTTATTTTTATTAGCAAAATAAACAGTTACAATAGAATAGAAAAAAAAAAAAAACAATTTTCGAATCGAACTACTCGAAGACAGTGTTGCACAATGCACTAGATTAAACGATTTAATCGTATGTATTCCGGCTCTCGTCTTTCAAAGGGGTCAGAAGAGTCTAACCCCTCTTAGCCTCCTACAAATTTTGCCTATTAACTCGGCTCAGAATCGTTTTTAGTTTTGCGTACGGATATAAATTGAATTCCTCTCTATGGCATACCTTATCAGTGGCCTATTTACTAACATTATCCTGTATAAGGAGCGTAACGATGAGTTAAGACAAAACGCCCGCAATGGACTGGCTTTTTTTTTTTTTTTTTTTCGAATACTGCGGTACCTACATACGTCGTCGTATACTATAAAAACATATTGAAAATGTAGCAGTGTTTTGTCGTTTTGTATTTTTCTTTTAGTACCAAGATAAGGGAACATTAAATATTATACAATAAAATGAAAAGAAAAGAAAATAAAAAAAAAATGCAATTAACACCGATACATTTCTCGTAAGGCGTTTTACTCGCGTAGAAAATACTGCAAGCAGAGATTTCTTTCTTATTTATTTATTTTTATTTAAATGTTTATTCTGAACAGTATAATATTTTACGAGCGTAAATATTATAGTCCGGAGCACGTTTTCGCGCAGAGTCTTGACCTAGGATCAGTTTTTAATTTTGTACTTGTATTATTGTGTTTTCCGCATTCGGCCATTACGTATATATATATATTTATATATATTATATACTTACGGTCGTGAATAATAGTAATGTACGGAACGTGCCACCGGACGCGTATAAACACAATTCGAATCCGTTCATGTGGCAAAAGTCTATATATGTACGTATAATATTACTATTATAATACAATATACTGTACTCTCATTTGTGGCCGAGTAATTTTTTTTTTTCTCGTTTAAAAATTCATACCAAACGCGCGATCACATAAATTTCCAGCAAAAACCTTTATTACGCCTCGTATACAGTGCTCGCACGATAATAACTATAACGCTTATATATTCTATAATAATTGGTGTACCCACTATAGTAATAATAAAGTATTTTTTTTAAACATTTCCTTATGCCTACCTGTTTGGTAGCGATACGCTCGTGGCGGTGGTGGGGGGGGGAGAGAGAGGAAATCGTTTTTGCATATTTTTTTTCAAATATTCAGGAATTCAACATCAGACGGAAGAAACACGGAGGAGATAAAACATTTAATTAATGGACGTGCCAAATCAGCATTTATTGAGAAAAAATCACATCGCATACGTCTGGAGCGCAGCATTATATGGCTGTGAAACGTGAAATATGAAACGGAGAAAAGATACATTTTTGTGTGTTGCAAAATTATACTTTTGCCCCTCAGACGATTTCTCGATCCTCCCCCCCCAAGAAAGAAATTCCGAAAGTGGCCAACTTGCTATACAATATTTTTTAATGAAATCCATGTGTTTAATTTTGGTTTACCGAAACACTCAGTGGTAGTTATAAGGAGAGGAGGGCGACAGGTGGACGCCTGGACCGTAGCTTTCTAAATTGGGATTATATATATTCTTAGTATCACCGCCTTGATAAATCCATCATTAATATCATTTTTTTTTTTTGTTTTTGTATGATATGGTAAGAATGTTTTTCTATGTGATTCGATTGCAAACAGAGAATTTATGTCTATGGGTTCCATGGTTCCATGATTAACCAATTCTTTGACGATAATAAAAATATAACGTCAGCTCTTACCCACACTTTTCAACCTGTGTATCCGCCGTAATCACTTTTTCCGGGTCAACGAGCCACATTGGAACTTTCAGTTTTTTACAACCTATTCCTTATTAAATGCCAAAAAAAAAAAAAAAATAACTGATTTTTTTAAAAACAATTTACTAGAGACGCCTTTTTACTAGTTTGAAGTTATTCCAACATGGGAAAAGGGGTGTGGGCATTTGACTTTTTCGCCCTTCCCCCATCGAACGTTAAGTATAACCGTTACTGCCTATTATATTATTTATATTGTTCACGACGAGTACTTTCGCACACAGTGCTATGCGTTTTGAGGGTTTGCCGACAAAATTAGTTTGAAAATCTATTGTTGTTAAAATGCACGAGCAATCTAATCGAGTTTCTGCTGGATGCGTAATTTTCACGGTGTTTTTTTTTTTGTTATAAACGAATTACTTGTGAACCAACAAAATGTACGAACACAATTTTATGGTACGAAATAAAAACAAAACGAATGAAGTCGAATTTAAATAAAATAAAATAAAAAAAAAAAACCAGAATAATAACCTTCGATCTATATTATTTCATAAATCAAACTTATTTTTCAATATTTAACCGCAAAACTTTGCAAATCTACACACGTTTAAAATTCCATCGTATTTTTTATGTCTCGTGGTCAGTTCAGGCTATACTACTGTACAGCAATTTATAGAATAGGTGTGTACGCACTAAATAAGTTTAAAATATTTAATTTGTATTATTTTTATAACTTTTTTACGATCGACCGGTCGACTACAAAATTATCGTTTAAAAATTCTAAATTAAAATAATTTATTGTATTATATTTTCGTTATTTTAACGTTCATTGTACGAACACATATTCGTAATATATTCATAAATATGTAGTATAATAATATGTATAATTTTACTTTTTTAAAAATGAAAAATATTTTTTTTATTATTATTGTTATTATTATTATTATTATTTATTACCTATATTTAATTAATATCTGGCGAAATACATTATAACCATCTTGCCGATACCATCATCACCTTATAGCCGGCCACCAGTTATTCGGGTATAATTAAAATACCAACAGATAAATACGTTTTTCGTTCTTTTTTTACGTTATATTTTTTTTTTCATATACTATTTACATTTTAATCGTCATGCCTATTACAACGCGTTTGGACGGTGAATTCTCCGGCAATACATTAGGAGGCAGTAGGTATACCCACCAATAACTTAATAAACTGAAATAAAACCAAATTCGTGTTTATGTTACTCGTTAAAATGAACTCGGGAGGAATATTTATTATATATATATATATATATATATATATATATATATATATATATTAATAAAAAAAAAAAAAAAATACTACTGGCTATAGTGAGTGACTAACGTCGCGTTTGGATATTTTTCTTATGACGTCTACATACAAAATTACTATTTTTTCTTTTTTTCAAAATGGTGGGGTTATAATGCATTATAATTGTTCGATGATAAAATCCAACTAGAAACCACGTAAAAAAAAAAAATAAATTTATTTTGTATTTGTTTTCTCTCGAGAAAAACGTTTAGCCTCACCTATAGTTAGAAATACAATATAAAAATTATTTTCTTAAAGAAAATCGCTATTCGACAATACAATAGGTGACTAGATTTTTAAATTTAAATTTCTATAGAATAAATACCCACGCATGAATTTTGGACTTTGAATATAAAAATTGATATTTTTTTGTTTTTATTATTGATTTCTGGTTACCCTTGATTAGACGTGGAAAACAATAGTTATTCTTAAATAGTGCTTATAAACTACATATTTGTTTTGCACTTTACGTCTGTGTACGCTTTAGTGTATAAACGAAAGTGAATTATTCAGTTTTGTCTTTTACAATCGCATCATCAACAGGTAGCTGTTGACAAAAAGGCAGCTGTAAACTACGATAAACCGTTTATAGTAGTATACTTTTTTAAAAATTATTTATTTGTTTATTTACCGATTTGTCGCTATTTGGTACGAATATTACATTTCTATGTATGAGTACTACTGATGTAACATAACTCTGGATTATCCGATAATCCCATAATTCCGGATTTATTGTAAATCCAGATTTCGGATTCTAAAATCCGGATTTTTTCGTGTTTTAAAGTTGTGATTTTATTCACTAATTAATTTCTCATAAAACTATTTTTATTATCTTATTGTTAATAGCACTAAATGTGTAAAACATTAAATAAGCTTTTATAATTCAATGAATACCACAAATAGATATGTATTTAAAAAAAAAAAACAAGTACAACAAAAAAAAAAAAAAACATTCATATTACACTCTAATTTATATAATATATTACTAGCTGACCCGGCAAATGCTGTTTTACTTATAAAATTTAGTTATGGTAGCACGCTGTGAAATTAATAAACTCATTTTATAATATAAAACAAATAACCTAAGGATTTTATTTTAAGATTTAAAAATAGAAATCTGTATGGTCAAACACAAATTTTTGATTTTAAAATTGGAAATACAAAATTTCGGATTTCAGAATCCAAAAATCCGGATTCTCGAATTTTGGCAAATCCGGAATTTTCCCACAACTAATAAGCAGAGGTACTACTTTTTTTTAAAAATGTTTACAACTCATTAGTTGTTATCTATATTAATTTGGTCTTCGCGGGTAACGTATCGACAGATTAGAGTCCTGTAATAGTTATGAAACGATATCGCTATTATAGCGATTAAAATAAATTAAGCATTTTTTAATTATATATAATTTTAAATTCATATAGATTATATAGAATCTGCGACCGTTCGTGAAAAATGTCCGATTACCGTAAATATCCACGTTCAAAGTTAATATTTTTGAATCTCCCGAATATATCTATATTAAATAGATTATAGAGTATATCTACTTTTATCCGGATAGTTTTTTTTTGTCTACAATGTTATTTGCATATTTTAATTTTAGTATACAGAACCTCCCCTACCTAAGTTAAATATAGCGTACCCGCGAAACGTCGAGTACAAACTATTATTAAGGTGTTAAATGTTTTAAATTTATGTGCGTATATTATAACCTCGTTAAGTTATTTGGTCCATCGAAAAGCGATCGAAAACGATTTTTTAATATATTTTTTTTTTTTCTAAAACATATTATCCTATTAACGTGAAAACACATTTTTTATTATTATTATTATTATTTTTTTTTGTGATCTTTACCGCTATAACATTTTTTTTTTTTATCGTAGGAGCTGAATGCGGAAAAAAATCGCAAACAAATACCTGTATTAGATATAGTGTATATTTTTTACATATAAATTATGTTGACAAGGATGTTTACGCCCCGAAAACCATAACTCGGAAAACATTATTAGGTACTTATACTGCACGTGTACAACAAAATATAATATAAGCCCGTCATTGAACTGTTCGCCAAAAAAAAAAAAAAAAAACACATAATAATAAAATAAATTATGACGAAAAACGAAAATCAAAACGTACAACGTTGTAATCCATGTACTTGTTGTATTCGTATCGTAATAAATTGTACAATTTTTTTTTTATTATTCCTTAAATGGAAAGTTATTGGTTAAAACCCAATGGACGGATTGACTTTTATTGAGAAATTCGTGGCTTGCTCAGGACAATTATTACTAAATTCGTTGATTTATATTAATACGTAGTGCGTAAATGAACGAGTATACCGTAGTAAATTGTAAGGTACAAGTGTTATTACTCGGTATTTATTAAAAAAACGAGTGCCATGTAGGAAACATCGAATTATTGTCTGTAGTGCTTGAATTGGGGTGGGGAGGGAGACGGACCTTTTCAATTATTATTTTTTTTTTAACGCCTTCTTATAAAACTATTTCTATTGGTACGGGGGACGGTACGTAATTTTTTTTGCAAATAACGATATTTTCATAAAACACGTATTATCAACTCGGATATATGTATAATTGTTAATTTTTTTTTAGGACTTATTATTTATAGTTCAGCGTTATACATTGTTATTATTATATTATACGTGTTTTAGTTTTGTCGTCATGTCTGATAATAAAGGAAGTAATTTAATTATTGAACTAAGCTTGAAAAACAATAAATAGAGTAAGGGAGATGTGTGGCGCAACCGCCCCCCCCCCGAGGGTTAGATCGAGTTTAACAATTACAAGGGACGTTACATTTTTTTTTTAAGTCTCATTGTCCTTATTCTTTTATTATTTTCAATTCGAGCACGGTCTGTCAGTCAGTATTAAATAATGATACAGTTGAACAAATATTTTTATTAAATATAAGTCTTACCCGTCGATTCCTACTATTTACCCGGTACTATGTAATTATACGACATTACACCACGAAACCCGCAAAAAATTAAATTCTAATCCCTCTATATAATAGACGGCTTCCATCTATTCGGTCGTTAAAAACTGTTACTTTGGGTTAGGGACGTAGGGTTAAAATAATATACGATATTTTTAATACACATTCAATTAATATAGAAAATAATATGATTATACGACTGCGGCGACTTTTCTATTGTTCTTATAAATATAGATGATAATGTTATTTGTACCTACTGTATTATTAGTGTTTGTAAACGTGTACTTGTAGGACAGTGTATACGATTGCGAACAAAAAGAATATTTTACAAATAAATAAATGCAATTTGAATTTTTTTTTTTTATATATTTGGAGGGTTGATGCGTTTTCTCCTAATCCGAATGAAAATTTAGAGCTCTCCCAGACATTATACTCAACATGTATACGAGGTCAGTAGTTTTTGAACGCTGTGGGCTGAACAAAATAATTATCCATCGAGATGGTCATCATTTAGTAGGTAAAAATTAATTATCAACTTCAACAAAATTTGAGAAAATGTGTAAAACCCATTTGCAGGGGCCTTGAATTATTTGTTCATATTGTTTACAAAAATGCTATTAGTTTCAGAAGAAGCTAAAACATATTATAAACGTTTCCATGTTCGCACTATAACTCATCCCAATCCTCTTGTCAAAAACCTTGATAATCCTACAATCCCCGGCAACCCCACGGACGGTTAAAACGGTCGTGACCTGTTGGCACCAAATATTAATATTAATTAGAAAGAATATATATAATTAAAATTACAAATGAAAGTGTTACTAATGGGTGGCTGCTTTCCTAAAAAGTGTCACGTATTATGTATAAATGTGTATTAAGGATATGATGTATGTTTTAAAAATAATTTGTATATAACTAATCTGTATCTCATCTTCTTATTGTGCGCAAGTGGTATAGATTGTAGATTGCATTTAAAACAAAATATTGTTTACAATGTCAACGTTTCTCCTTATTTTCGGTTGTTACAAGTTTTGCTTCAATATTCAACATACAAATTATAGGGAATTACTTAAACATATATTTTTCATCAGTGGGGGCAAAGCCCCTAGGGAATATTTCCCGTGGAGGCGATAGCCCGTATTGTCCCGACACCCCTGTACAAGGTGTATTTAAATTTTATATAGCGCTTTTGGGACTTCAAGGATTAAGGGAAATAAAAAAATAAAAATGTTTAAAAATCGAATACGAACATAAATATCGAAGATGAAATAAAATAGGTTTACATAATTAATTGCGTTTTGTAAAAAAAAAAAAAAAAGTACTTACATCGTATTGACGTCGGTATAATTTGTACACGTTTCGGTGTCTTTTTATCGTGCCGTTATCTCGGGCGACACGTCGTAAACAATAAGACTCCCCCGGTTTTTTTTTTTTTTTTTTTAAAGAAACGACAGTCGACCAGGAGCACCTTGTTGTCAATCGGACGATTTTACCGACGACGATACATAGACAAATGGAAAAGGGGTTTTTTTTTTATTATTATTTCAAAAGAAACATCGATTTTTAAGCCAAGATTATAAAAAAGGTGATACGATTATCTCTTCAAAAAAAAAAAAAAAAACTGCGTTTCTTTATAATTTGTCATTGGTCTTTTTTTTTGTTATAACACATGACCATACGGTTAAGCCTGGGAACGTTTTCGTCACTACCCATACCTATAGTTTTAGATGGAAATCTATACAATCGATGCTGAACAACGTGTAATGACAGAAGAGACATATGTCTTTGAATCGATGTACAATTTTAAACACTTTTTTTTTTATGTTTGTATTTAATAAACGGTTGGTTTTTTTTTTTTTTTTTAATCGTATGTCTCCGATCGAACGCGAGGAACTAAACAATATTGACGGATAAGATTATTATATTCCGAATACCTATACGGCTATACCTACATTTTATTTTGAAATACCACCTTCGAATTTCATTTTTATACGAACGTTCGGTACGAGGGGGCGTACCATAGGCGCGACTAGACCTAAATTTGAGGGGATGCTAAAAATGTTAACTGTCCACAAATCCCCGGTAGGGATGGGATTCCTAATAGTTACTCCCCCAATTACTCGATCGATATCGATATCCCGAAACATATAATGCCTTTGATAATATTTATTGTGGTCGTTATTATTTACTAATATCAATCATTACCTGAAATCGTTATTTTCTACAAATCTGAAATAAAATGTTTCTCAACATATATGTAAGTATGTAATTAATGAATTTTAATGTAAAAATTAAAAACGATGGCCAGGATTTATTTATTTTTTTTTTTTTTGAGGGGGAGTGGTGGTAATTTTAAGTCCGGCGGTGCTAAAGTTCGCTTATCACTCACGCTCCAGCCCTCTCGTTGCGCCTCTGAGGCGTACAACAATAAAATCCGAATAGTCGAAAATCCAAAACAAATACCAACAACACCGCCGAATCAATAAAAAAAAAAAAAAAAATTACATATCAACGTTTGTAATTATACTATCTACTTGTACAAGTATTTAAAAATGTATTATATTATAATAATATACTATAATACTATATATATATGTATGTAAAAACGCATTATTTATTATTTTTTATGTTTATACATAAAATAAATTTATAGTATTATGTTATACAACTATATATTTTTAATTTTTTTTATTTCCGTATACGTGTAGTAGTATACCCCAATTGTATATTATATAATTTTATTAGTACAAAGTTAATAATAAAAACTATTCGTTCGAAAAGTACACTTCTGTTACATACGTATAATATTATATCCGGAGTAATTGTAATTTTACGATCATTATAACGCATCGGCGTTATTATTAAATAAAACTTTATACGGTTTATTTTTTTTGTATTTTACAATTTCGTTTTAAAACTTTTACTCGGGGGCGATTGAAAAATCGTGTAAAATTGGTTGTTTTTTTTGTTGTTGTCGTTGTTGTTGTAGTTGTTAACGGCAGATGGTTTTCGGTCGATATCAAATGTTTTCCGTCGGTCCAACAGTAACAATAATATATAATATATATATATATATATATATATATATATATATATTATATTGTATATCTATAGTTCCAGATGTATTATTCGAAAACACTCGACAAATATGAAAGGCGCGCGTATTGTGTGCACGGGCATAAAAGGCACCGGTAAACCCTTTCGTTCGGTAGCGTAAAAATGTTTGGAAAAATACAAGTACGTAAAATTAATATATTCCGGGCGCGCGCGCGCGCGCGTTATTATTCTTTTGAATAACCGAACCTCGCAGAGTCGTGTTACCCGGTAAAACCCCGTCGATATCGCGTTTTCGAAAATAATATAATAATTTCCACTCGACTCTTTTCACGTCCATCGGTACGGCATAATAATACAATAATAACGCGGGCACAATCGTATTTAGAGATGGGTCTCGGGTTAGGAGCGGCCCACCGCCCCGGACGGTAGATTCACATAGTTTCGTACGGGCGCGGCTATGATTATATCCGTCGGGGGGAGGGGGGGGATCGACGTAGAATCGATTTAATCGTAAACTTGGTATATCCCTTCTGGATTTTTTTTTTTTTTTTTTTTTGCACGGTTGAAACGTATAATAACGGTATTGTATTATACGTACGTACACAAAGGCCCTCCGCACACTAGGCGATCGCAACGCGATTTGATAACGACGCGACTGTGACGGGCGACACGTGCGACCGGGGCGCTGCCGGTTCGGCAGTTCGCCCGGTTCGTTTATCGCTTTAATTCAGTGGTTCCCAACCTTTTTGACACTACGGACCACTTGGAGAACTTTAGACACGGTCACGGACCACCACAACTTTAGACATTATATTACTTATAAACAAGAATCAATTTTTTTTCACCATTTTAGAAGAATTTAGATTATGAATAAATAAAAACCAATGAAATTCCTTAGAGCAGGCTTATAATATTGTATATAATTGATGAATTTTAAGTACAAGTTTTATATTTATTTACATTTTAACGCAAATTACTATTATAAAAAAAAAAATTTACACCATATTATTATATTTATTAAAGGTAAATTACAATTATAAAAACAATTTGATGTGATTTTTGGGCTTAAATTTCGTTTGCTAACAAAGATATTCTTGGGGGAATACTGCTCAGATCTACACGCATGTCTTTAATGGCGTCCAACTGATTTCTTTGTTTGTTTTGAATGTAGAGCAGCCCGGAAAACCCTTGTTGAAAACATAACGAATAGTCTAATTGTATTCTACCGATAATCTAATCATGCTGTACAAACAAGATTTGATTATCGGTTAAAATAATAAAATAAGTGGCATTATGTAATTTAAATTTATAAATAAACGACGTGCCATACACGATTGTCGGTATTCGTGTCACGCCCCAGAGGAAAAAAAATTAAATATTATGAAATTTTGTAGGTATGGCTCGCGGACCACCATATATTGTCTTGCGGACCACCGGTGGTCCGCGGACCATAGGTTGGGAACCTCTGCTTTAATTTGTACCGCGGTGTACCTACGCGGAGGCCTTGTCAAACAGAACGCGTTCTTAACGCTATCGCCGACGTTATCCACGTCACACGGCAACCAAAAAACCGTCGCGTTATAGTCGGTTCGCAGTAGTCGATATAGTAGTATTCGTTCATACGTTTGCGAAGTGTGGTTTACGTATTGGAAACATGTCCGCTAGTTCAGACGGAGAAGAACTTTTACTTTTATATGCAATAGCTGAAAGTCAACAAAAGAGGAAGCGAATTTGGGTTCGTGAAATAAATAAATAATAAAAAAAGAGAAAATTATGGCGAATACCACCGTTTATGTCGTGAACAGGAATCACACGAAGACCGTTAGTTTATCCGTACTTCCGGACGTCCCAGGATAGTTTTGACGAATTGTACGAACTGATTTTACCAAGGATTGAAAAAATAACTACAAACCGGAGGAAACCAATATCCGCAAGAGAAAGACTTGTAATTTGTCTCGGTGGTCGGTCGCATTATTGTTATCATATTATAGGACTCTCTAGACATTCTATAAAATGCCAACAAATGTTGCATCGGTTTCGCGTAGTTGTCCGGCAATTGATATTTTTCTCAATTTAAGAATGGACCTAATATTTCCTTTTATTTTATTATTATTATTTTTTTTTTTTTTTGCAACCTTTTATACCGATAGTACGCACAATGCCCTCTTCATCACTCGCACTAGACATTTTTAAAACTGAAAACAAACTGAAATCAATACAAATCCCGGTGACACTGTACGATCGACTGAATATTGTTTCGTGTTGATGGAAATCGCGTAGTGTACGGAGGGCTTATCGCACAAATCGCTCAAATCGCACGTGTCCCACAAATCGTGTTTCAATTGCATCGCGTTGCAATCGCCTAGTGTGCGGAGGGCGTAAAATATGTAAATCGCATAGTATAATAGTATAGTATTAATACACATAATTATATACGTTTTATCATCTATACACAGTAGAATCCGTTAAATTGGGACATATAGGGCGGTGATCTATTTGACCCCATTAACCGAATAATTTTTAAAATACTATTAAAACGCATATACATAATAATTGTATTTATAAAATATGTACATACTTAATTCTTTGCTAGGCTGTGGAAAATCGTCCATTCATTTTTGTTGTAATCCATTAAGACTTTGCTTATTGACAAAAACTGTACAAACGTCTAGCGAAGTTTTTGGAGCACTTTCGTCTCCATTTTTCACGAAATATAGTCTCAGCTTTTCTGATGCATTTTTCTGCGTCATTTGTAATTTTGACGGATTTGTCGTCACTATCACTTTCTTCATTTTGCAAAATTCTCTCAGCAATTTCGTCAAGAATATTATCGTAATACTCATTTTCATTGTAGCACTGCACACAATCATCAATAATTAAAAATAACTCCTCATTTCCTGCGCATTGCACTATGTCATATTCAATAGAAGGAACATGTAGATTTTTCAATTTTTTTGGGAAAATTTGATGAGGATATGAAAGATTGCCAACACATCAGCTTGAGATAGTTTATCCATTGGAAATTCAGTAGGTACAAGTTCTTGAACTGAGATTTCGGCGTTTTCGTCCTCTCCAGCTTTTTCACCGCAGACCTCGCATCCGTTATCCAAGAGTATACAACTTAAAAAAGAAATAGTATTTTCATTAGCAATTGGAACAAATTCTAACAATTTATTCCAATTTTCATCGTCTATATCTTTGTTGATGAGTATTTCAGGGGTTAAGCTAGGCCTCGTTTCCAATATTCCACGCTTTTAATTCACGAAAGTAATAAATCATAACAAAACGTAAATATGTAGAAAATGACAGTCTTCTGTTAGTGTTATGTAAACAAAGAGAGAAAACTTAGTTTTAAAAATTTACTTTGTTAAAAACTAATACATTTTAACAATAAAAATACCCAGACATACTTATTTGTACCCATGGGCGTCCGTGAGGGATGGGGGGGGGCTTCGAGTTTTTAATATTCAAACATTATCGATCATGGTCACATAAGCGTCATTTATGTTTGAAATTAACTATGGCCCTCTTTCCACCCTGGAAATGTTTCTGCGGACGTCCATGTTCGCACCATAGGTAGGCCACTGTTGTAGACGGGAAGACGGGAAGTTAACAAGGTAATATATAAGTTATAAGTAATTTGTTATTGGGTTATATACTGAAAGCCACAATATATCATTGGAATCAAAAAACGATTCTGAGTGAAGCTCAATATACCGGTAATGACCCAGAGAGTGAACTATTGAACATTTCAAAAAATTCATTCAAGTCAAGCACTTACCACCGGGCGGGAATCCCGCATATTACTGATGCATCTCACGCATCACCACCACTTTATGCAAAATCGAAGCACTTTACTCGCCCAAAGTCATCCTATAGTAAACCTAATAGATTTTTAGCTACATTCGTGTTCTCAATATGCAAAAATCACAAATAATTGTGGATGGGTGGGGGGAAAACTAATAATCCGAATGTACGTAATGATTGGACGCTTCGATAACTTCAATACAAAATATTACAGTGTACCTATCCATCGATTATTATTTTGGAAATGTGAACATGATAATATTATTACCGTCATATTCGAAAAGAGATACTGATTTAAACTTACATTTATGTTATTGTTGGTTTTTAGTTTTTCGACATTTTATGATCATAATATTGAACTGACATTTTTTTTTTTTTTTTTTAACGAACTCTTTAAAAATATAACATCTGTGTTTACACTATTTTAGAATACTATAAACATGTTCAACAAATCGCGTGCAACCACTTTATTATAGGTAGGTATTGAGATAATTGAACAGATGGTACTGCGGTTTAAGAAAGGATAATGTCGTACCTTTGTAAGTTCTAACACGTGAAAAATTAATAACTGAATGATAAATTTAACTATTTAACTCAATAGACAATCTACATAATGGTTTTTCTAAGCTTCAAATAAAAATATTTTTCGAATAGAATATTTATCATTTAATATATTTAAATATATTATGTTTGTCGTTATCGACTAATTGTATTGGTATAAAAATATATATATTTTAAAACGTTTGATACCCGGATTGTATTAAAGCAAATCGCCTTTTATACCTTTCTCGAAAATACGTGTATCGCATCCAAAAATTGTTGAAAAAAAACTGTATACACAATAAATAATATTATACGTGTTTAATAATAATATATTATATATTATTTTCGGGACTCGGGGATTTCTAACGTCGTAATAAGTCAAAATTGCAGGGGAGCTATAAATGACCCCCCTCTAACGGCTTCGTATAATTTAATTCGTCAAAATGTATTTATTTTTTTTTTAAAATTAAAATTGTATACGTATTATAAAATATTGTATTTTAGAAGTTAGAGCCGTTAGAGGGATGACTTTTATAGCCCTCTACTGTTTTTGCTCTTAAAAAAAAAAAAATTTTCAAGTGTTTTTATTTTTGATATTTTTAAACGTTTTTCTTGTAGATTTTAAGTGCTATAAATCCCGAGTTCTGATTATTATTTTAACAGCAAGACGATTTACACGGAGTATAGACAATTTAAATAATACGTACTTCATAATAATAAATAACAATGTTATGATAATTTTATGTACGTTAAATATTTACAATTGTAGTCGCTAAATATTATGTACTTTAAATTATTTGTATTTGTACTTATGCACTCCAGGCCATACGTTATTTACCTCTTGTATTATGACACTCGTGACAACAATCTAAACGATTTGTATTATTTTCACTCGTTTTATTCGTCGTACAGTATTTTAATATGGCTTCCGGCAGTCTATATAGTTTCGAATAATTAATTTTATTAGAAAATTATGTTACTCGTGAAACTTCGAGTTTTCCCGTGTATGTATTTTATATAATTCGAAAGACACGTTCAGTGGTGGCGTAACCATTGATGGGGGGGGGGAGAGGTCTTGACATTTTTTTTATGAAAATCGTATAAGTTATAAGATGTTTGTTAAGTGACGGGCACCTTATATTATTTTTATTGAGAATTTCAAATGATGAACCACCCCCAAAATATTTTCCAGGTTATGCTACACGTGTCACACGTGGCGTTCGTTAAGCCAATTTACTATATCGCATCTAGGTTTATTTATTTGCGCGTCTGACGACCGTCTGTCGTCGTTAGTGCTGTAATAAGTTACTTTAAATTAGTATTGTAATTTTAAATTAGTCTGTAAATTTGAAGAAAAAAAAAAAAATTAATAAATAGTATATATATTATAAATTTTATTTTTGTTAATCTAATCTATAGGAACATTATAAAGAGGTAAAATCTGTTAGTTTATGAGTTGTTTATATGTAGAGTGGGTAATCTCTGGAACTACTGATCCGATTATAATATTTCTTTCACCAATAGTAAGCTACACTATCCCCGAATAGCACACAGGCTATATTATATTTCGGAATTCAACCCCTAAAGGTTGGCTCTCGTGGGTTAATGGTATTTGTAGTACGAAAACCTAAATATTTTTGTTACCTTGGTGATTTAAATTTAAAAAAAAAAAAACAGTTGTTACTACTTATTAAATTTAGTTGTCTCACGAGGAAAAGAATCCCGTTGTTTAAAAATGATTAAAAAGATAAAAAAAAAAAAGGCGTACATATTTCGCACCATGGGTGGGTCGCTGTTGTAGGTGGAAAGTTGCGAAGGTAGTTAAAAGGTTTATAAGTTAAACGTCTATCTATATACTTATAGATTGACAATTATTTTATATCTATATGCAACGATATATATAGCAAACGAAAAACGATCCTGAGCTAAGTAGTTTTTTCATTGTTGTCATGGTAACCCAGAAATCAACATAAATAAAAAAGAAATAATAAAACTCGAGTTTGACAAAAATCGTGTATTGTCGGTTTTTCGTCAATTTCCGGTAGAAAATTTTTGCTACGTTAAAAAACCAATAGGTATATCGAAAAATGACCTTTCTAATGTGCTAACTAGAGAAAATCTACTACCGGCAACGGTATAGTTTAGTGTATAGAACGGACGAAGTATTTTGGTAGAAAAGTGTTTACGGAAAAAGAAAAAAAAAATATATATATATATCTACATCATTGTAAAATCACAAGACTGACTTCCCGCTCCGCTCAGAATCTAAAAATTTCCATTTAACAACGATGCCGGATGACCAAACTTAATCCGATCAAGGCCGGGCGACGGAGGCTAGTAATAGTAATAATTGTATCTTAAACAATTCTATTGAGATATCCGATATTTTGTATCTATACGATACAGGATAGATTTTTTTGTTTAAGCATCTGGATGCAGATACAGTAAGACACATTATCTTAGAGGAGCACTGGTCGTCGTGTTTAGACAGGCTCCGACTATGTTATAACTGCCCAACGTGTGCTGTGCGAGTTATTATATTGGTGTGTGGTGGTCAAGGGGTATGTGAAGAGGATGTGCAAAGTCATATAATGTTCGTTGTTCTGTACACGTCGTTTGGTCGCACGATTTCGCGTCTCTGTTAATTGGCGTGTGCCGAAATTCCCGTTCGGGGGGAGGGGAGGAAAAAAAAATTAAAAAAAAAAAATATATATAAATATACCCATAGATGCGTGACCGGAGAATAAAAATCGTCGTCGCAGAGTTAACGACCTAATACTTAAGAGTAGTAACGCCGAACACAAAACAAATATAATATACGCATTATTATTATTATTATTATAACAACGCGTATATAAATAATATACAGTCGGGGAATACATCAGAGGAGAAAAGAGTAGTAAAAAACAAAAAAAAAAAAAAAAAAAAATAGAAACCCGTCTCAAATGATAACATCGTTGTTGTTTTTTTTTTTCCGGGCCGTAGGTAGGTAAAAAAATTATATAATAAAAAAAAAAAAGGAGAGAAAAAAATATTTATACTGCACACACACACACACACGGAATAACCGAGTTTTCGTTGCGGGGGCCAGGTGGGAAACGAATACGACGAGCACGTGGGTCATTGTCTTTTCGGAGGATCGGGGCCGCCGCCGACTGCAATCTCCCCGTCGTCTTCGTCGCCGTCGTCGTGGATTCCATACCGCCGTCGAATTTTCATTTTTTTTTTTTTTTTTTCCACATTTTTTTTTCTCTCGCCAAATTGCCCCCCGGTCGCGTACACGATAATATTGTTATAGATCGTATTATACTTGTACGTATTATATGTGGGAGGATATGCGTAAAAACAAATGTAAAAAAAAAAAAAAAAAACCCCGAAAAAAAAAAAAATAAAAATAAAACTGCCTCCGCGACATCGTATTATATTATGTTGTTATATACTCGCGTATGGATATTATTATAATAAGCCGTCTTGTCTTGTATATTATAGTAAAATAATTTCCCACCGTAACATTAAACCGCCCGTAACAACGTTATTTTCGACATAAACCACACACGAGCACGTATATCATAACAGACATAAATAACAAGAGTATACATTTAAAAAAAAAAAAAAAAAAATAATAATAATAATAATAATAACAAATCGGTTTACATCACGATCGATATACCCAAATTGGCCCCGTTTTTTTTTTTTTCGTTGTTTTTTCATAACGGGTACGATTTCTTCGTGTCTGTGATCTATGCACGCGTGCCGCGTAGGCATTATGAATACAATAGCTGAAACAATGCAAATCGAGCTGACGGAAAAAAAAAAACAAATCGTCTCGTTTTTCAAATATTTTCCCGTCCATAATTATAAAAAAAAAAAATTATACGTTTTCGTGTTTTTCTCTCGAATATCGATTTTACACGTTGATCAACACGACTGGTACGATTGATTAGAAAAAACTCTCGTCGTCTCTCGTTCGATTTCGATTAATTTAACTGTTTTCATTTTATTTTTTTTGATTTTTATTGTAGTTTCAATGTGACCAATTTACACAATTTTTTTTTTTGCGTTTTTGGATAACACAATCAAATTCTAACTCTTATGAGCCCCGTAGAAAGTTTTCCTCTTACCGACAAAGACAAAAAAAAAAAAAAAAAAAAATCCGAAATCAGACTGCTCTAAACGGAGGCATTTTTCCTGTATAAAACAATGTTTTGAGCAAAACCGAGCAAGACCTTTTTATATAAAAATTAATTGAACTATTTGTTATGAAACTTGTTAACTGTAAATGTTTTACGATTAGCAAAATCTCAAAAAATCCCACAAATAGGCCTTTAATGTTGGAAAAAAAATATACGTGTATATTACGGGCGGGCGCTATAAAACTGCAAAGGATAAAATACAATGCGATTGTTGTTTATTGAGTATTTCGAGTATGTAAGTAACAATGAATAATTGTTACTTGAATATTGAAATATAATTTTGTAGTGCAGTTCCGTTTTAATACGTGTTTTTAAACGGTTATTATTTTCGCTTTGTTCTTAAATATCGGGTACGTAATAATATTTTAATAACACATCAAGATACGTTTGAAGAACATATTTCCACGCGCAACTATTTTAAATGCTACTCCGCAACATGTTATAATAATATTATATTAAGTATAGAGGTATGGCAGAAATTTTTATTTCATTAAAGATTTCGGCTAATATATTATTATTATTATACCCGTACTGGTTTTTGTAAGTACTCATTATTAATCTCTCTCTCATTTTTATTTATTTATTTTTTTTGTACTGTAATATTCAGTAGCTAAATGTGGGGTAATTTTAATTTTCGTATGCAGTCGGTATTTTTATATATATATATATATATATATATATATATATATGTACCTGTACATATTTAAAGTATGTTTTTAGTACGTGTATGCACAATTCCTTATGCGGTCTACCCATGAATATTACAACTATATTATGTATAGTAACTACGTATACGTCAATCTGTAACGAATTAGCATTGATGATATTTGGGTGCAGCTTTAATGGTCCGCAATAATCGATTAGCATTAAACTGTATATAAACTGATTATCGAATTTGAAAACTTAAATACCGCGGTGGAAATATGAAGACTCAATTAATTGGCCGAAAACCGACGGATATAATATATACCGAAGAGAATAGATAAAATAATTAATATCTTGATCTCGCGGACAGATCAAAAAAATAAAAATAAAAAATTTGGTCTATTACAATAAAATATACCCGATAAATGAACCACCGAGAAATAGTATAAGTGCATAAAAATAATGTTACGGTTGTCGTGCTAAGTGCGACGAGGGGGTTCTAATCGCCGTCGCGTGGAATATATTTACAAGAAGAACAATTTCACGGAACTGGTTTTTCTAAAAATCTTTATGTGTTATATATTGAAAAACCAGCCGCTTTAAAAGAAAAAAAAAAAATATATTATAATATATAGTTTGTCATAAAATCGAAAGCTTATGCGTTTAGAAACTACGATAGAGTTAATGAAAATTGTATTGCCTGGGTCTAAACGCATTTACATTAAGTATGTATATAAAGACTTACTTATGCCCGTGTAAGAAACAGGTGTAAAAATAATATAGTATAACATCCTTGAAACTATATAGACGCACTAAAAATATGATATCCATAATGAAAATTATAATTATGTACTTGGGTCTCGAACAACGCATATAAAAATGTGTAGCATCACGAAAACGTTATAAACGTAAAATGAATACTAAATAATATTATAATAAACGCGGCCAATGTAACCGTAATATTTGAATAATAAAAGATAATATATACCCGCTCGTCGAATACTTACAAATACAGCCATGAGGACACTCGAAGGACCTCGTAATGGTTAGGCTAGGTTGGGTTTTTAAAATAACAGTTGTGCGGAGAACATAGTCGTAGACATAAAAATCATATTCCTCTACTAATATTATTAATACAATTATAATTACAGACACGTTTATACAAATTGTACACGCCCAAAAATAGTACATAATAATTGACGACTATACATATAGGTCTCAAATCATATAGGCTTAAATTCTTCAAAAAATCTCTACACGTTTTTTTTTTTTACATATTAGCACCGTTGAGACACAGAGCAATGTAATTTTTCTAAATAAAGATTTAATCGTTCCGTTTAAAATTAGATTTTAATTTATTGATTTTAATTACACTCAGAGAAGTGAAATTGATCTAGTTGAAAAAAAGATATGTATATATTTTTGTAATTATCTATTGTTGATAACATTATAAATAGAAATAGAGATCAAAATTTAAACGGTTAAAATAATTTTGTAATTACAATTCAGAGTCGATTACAGCACTACCGCAAATCTCTTGATTTTTTAATCCTTTAATCACAAATCAATTTTATTTATTTTCAAAAGTACCATAAAAAAAAAAAAAAAACAATTTTTTATAAAGTTATTTTAATAATTATATAATTTTGTAAATCTTTCTTAATGGATTCGATTAGAAAATTGTATAAATATGTTATTGAACAAAAAATGATAGTTACACAATTATTTTTTATAGTATATATTAATACTTGAAAATAGGCTAAATTTATTTTTGAAAAGTGGCTAATACCGGTACCGAATAGATAGAAAAATGTGCAGAGATTTTTGGGATAGAAACTCAAAAAACTGTTAGGCAGATAATCAAAGAATTAAATTTAAATGCAATTTACTATCCGCTTAGGCATTTATGTTAGTTAAACGAAAAAAGGAATATTGTATTAATATTATAATATTTGAAACTATATGTTTTTATATTTTTTATTATCCGAATTAAATATAAAATGACGTGTAACGTGTATAACAATATCATATCCCTCTTTTTAAGTATAAATTATAAATAAATGTTAATAGGAGTACGAGTATACAAAGTACAATGATGAAATACAAAATATGTTTTAATAAATTTAAAAAAAAAATATTAATTTGTATCTACAAAATAAATGTTCCATGTTTTAAATAAAAATCCGTGTGTTGTTTGGTTTCCAATTTTCGTGAACTTTTATGTAGTCATAAAAGTTTTATTTTCGTAATAAATTGGAAAATAGTAGAAAAATGCAAAATGCCTAGATTCATACGATTTTCATGAAAGTTTAAATAGATTAAAGGAAATTATTACGTTAAAATTTTTATTCGTATTTAAATCGGAAAACAGTATTAGGCGACGAAAGTGTTTCGTAGAGGCGGCAAATGTGTACGTCCCAGAAATATCGGGCTCGGGACCTGTTATAAAAAAAAAATAATCCGTTAATTGGACCGGTAAATTGTCGTCGCGAACGATTGGTCAAAATCACCCAATCGGCGGGTATCACTTCGAACGCGAATTAATTTCGTGTCCAATATACCCGTATAATAATACAATAATATACTCGGGTCGTTGAAAAACTATATACCATACGAGTAGACACAACGTTTTTATTTTATTTTTTTATAGAAGAGTTATCGTCTGGTTCGCGGTCGCTGTCGACACGACGGGCCGTTAAAACGTGGTATACCGCGGTTACGTCCGCCGCGGCGGATTTATCGCCGACGACGAAGCGTTCCCACTGAATTTCTACGATAATTTTCCGTTTTTTTTATTTATTTCCTTCTGGACGGTCGGCCGGTCGGCGGCGGCGGCGGCGGCGGCGGCGGCGGCGGTGGCGGTGACACGCGCGTCAACGTTTCTCCCGCGTCGGAAACCGAACCGATTAGCCGCGTGCGGCGCGAGTACTCGTTTACGACACACGCTGTGCCGTCGCCGTCGCCGCCGCTGCCACAACCGCCGCCGCCGCCGCCGCCGCCCGCCGGCGGGTTTTATCGGCTTGAATAATAATAATTCTTTCCCGTGTAACTATACATATATACGTATATACCGCCACCGAATGCGATGGTGCCGGAATGAGAGAGAGAAAAGTAACAAGTATAGCTGATATAATAATATTATAAATATACACGGGCGCGCGCGCGCGCGCGCGCATATTATTATCGAAACACATCTCGAAAAAGGACGTAGCGGATCGATCTATTACGGCGGCGGACTTGTCCATTAACGCGTGTGAAATAAACACGCGCCGCCACTGTCGAAATCCAGTTTTTTTTTTTTTTTTTTTTTCCCCCTGGTATTTTCCTCCTCGACGTCACCCGGGCCGCGATGCTAAGGCGGCGGCGGCGGCGCGGCGGTGACGGCGATGAGTACGACGACGACGACGGGCGGCGCACGTGAATTTTGGCAAAACAGGAATTAAGATAAAAAAAAAAATATATATATATATATATATATATTATTATTATCTTATATATATATATATATATATAAAAAAAAAAAAAACGTCTTTCCGTCGGATTCCGTTAAACGCATAAACATATATTATAGGTGGGTACCCGTATATATATATATATACACGTAGTACCCGTAGTATGTATAATATATATTATACTGCCGAATAAATTGGACGAGATTAATATATCGAAAAAAAGAATTATTTATTTTTTTTTTTTTTTTACTTCTTCTTTTTACACACACACGACGATATTTCCGACAAACTGGTTTGGTCCGTGCCCGCCGCCGCCGTCAAGCGCGTGCCTCGAATCGTCGTCGTCGTCGTATACACGGGGCCCCGTTTGCCATTAATATTATCTCGTATGAATTAATTTCATGTTATTTATTTACTCTTATATTTATTATTATTATTATTATTATTTTTTTTTATTATTATTATTATTCGTATATAGTTGTTTTTTTTTTGCACTGCACCGAAAATCTCCACTCGTTTGTAATTTTTTTTTTTTTTTTTTTTTTATCGTTTTGCCACTTTTTTTAAATTTTTTTTTCTTTATATTTTTTCTATATTTATACCTCGTGCACCTCTATTGGCCAATAATAGATTTATCTACAGACAGACAGACAGACAGACAGTCTACCGACAGACGACCGTACGATTTATTATTGTTTTTATGTAATGATATTTAATGAGGATCCACAGATCGTCGTATATTTCATTTCTACCGCCAACGATCAATTCTTATCGCAAACAAAATATGTAAAAAACAGATTTTTTGTTTTCGAGTCGAATATATCGACGTAATAATAATATCGTCATCGTCGTCGTAATTATTTGTACTAACGCGATAACGCGTTCTATTTATTATACACACGCCGATGGTATTTTTTTTTTATTTTTAAATTTTTTTATTGTCTTTAAACCGTATAGGAAGTAACAATATATAACCTAACCTAACATATATGCTTTGTTTATTACTTTATACACGCTATATACCGGACAAAAAAAATAATAATAATAAACGAGTACTTTAAAATGTACAAAATGCGCGTAAGTACTCGGAGTTTTTAAAACGTGAGCGGGAAAATTGATTTGTACTATTTGTATGTAATAAGTGTATACGTTTTTCGTAATAATACACAATGTTGTGGATAAGTGAATAGAGACCGGTGTGGAAAAACTACGCAAGAATACTATTACGACGGTTGTGAAGAGTCTTGGCAAAGCAGATGAGAAGTTTTGTGTGTGTGTTATAGAGAGAGAGAGAGAGAGAGAGAGACTTTAACGCTTACAGCAGCAGTAGCTATCGGAATTCTCAAAAATAATATGTTAATATTATTAAATCCTGTCAATAAATATTATACTATGTTCAAATCCGCGGATCCGACATAAAAATGATCTTAAATCGTATTACCATAACTCCTCTAGGAGTTGATCCGATTGGGTTGAGTTACAAAGTTGTTGTCGTATATTATGATTTTATATAACGACAACCTTATTATATGTTTGTAAAAAAAAAAAAAAAAATACAAAATATCAAACATATCCTGTACATAAATTATTATTTATCAGACTTGCGGTGTTTCGGGTTTCCATTCGAATGATGGTTCAATTTCGTGGTTAGATTTTAACTGATTAATGGTTATTGTTTAACTACACCTATATTGTAACCGACTTTCATTTTAATCTATTTTCTAGATTGTTATGATGTATTATAATATATTGTTCTACAGTAGTATAATAATAATTTACGACTATACTTCGTTGCACTGATCGCAATACTGGCCGGTCCTCTTTTGTATTTAAAACATGATTAAATTCAAACAAAGACGGACATACTTCGCGCACTATGGCTTGGCCACTGTTGAATAGGCGAGGGTTTGGAAGGTTAAGGATATGATAAAGGGTAATTTGGTTAGTTTATATACTGAAAGCAACGATAAATCAATTCAATCATAAAACGATTCTGAGCGGAGCTCGGTAATCCGGTGGGGTTATGGTATTAGTCGTGATTTTTTTCCATGTAGTCAAGATAACCCGGAAATCAACAAAAATAAAACTTACGTAACGACAATATTTTGTTGTCAGTGTTTGTTTAATTTTCAGAAAAATCAGTCAAAAATCCGCATCATATTTTAAGGTACGGAACGAAATACATTTGTATTTGCAAACCTCAAAATTGTTAAAAAGAAAATACTGTTAGAAGCTAGGAACGAAACATTGAAAATGAATTTGAGTGTTATTTACTTAAGTAATTTTAAAATGTCGGTAGGATTTAGAGGGGAAATTAATTTACATCCGTACGCAACGATAAATCATTACTAGAGAAAAACGATTCTGGGCAAAGTTCAGTTAATCGTGTTTTAAAATGTCGTCATTTTTACGATTTCCATCAAAATTTAAACGTTAATAAAAATAATTATTACATTACCCTCAATTTTTTTTCTTTATCACCATTGATATAATTTATGATGAACCTTTTGTCAAATTTTCGTGCGTTTTTGTAGGGCCACAAAAAAATTGGCACGCCTAAAAAGGTCTAATATTAATTTGCTGTGAAAATTGCAGGTCTCTATAATTCATTTTAACCGAGTTATAACAAAAATAAAACAATGAAACATTTTCACGGTTTTTCTACGTTTTCCCCCCGGGTTTTCCAAACTATTAAGCAAACTTCAAAGAAATTCACCAAATAGATCCAAAATGCTTTCAGAAACGGGTTTCTCGGTCCACTTGAAAATCGGGACAGGATGTCTGTCGGAAAAGTTGTTTACAGACAGAAAAGAAAAACACACGCACACACACGGTAAAACCAATACATTGTTGGCTTCGTTCAGAATCTATAATCGACGGTGCAACACAATGATAATATCGCCTTAAATTAAGGTTAACGTTAGGCCGAGATTCAAAAACGAATCTGTGCAAATGGGTGTATCAATATATTACTTTAATTCCATCCGAAGTACAATGACTTCATAAAAATCGATAATCTACTAACATTATCGGACGACAAAATGTTCCATTTTTAAATCCGTTGGCCAATTCTATCCGTAGGGTACGTAGGATTCGTAAAAAGTACAAATATGTAAAACAATGCATATTCGAAATATAAATGCGCCTATATTATATACTCTTAACCCTTAATTACTTTTGTCCCCTTGCAGTGCGTGCCGTGACCGGGAGACCGTAAAAAAAAAAAAATAAAAAATACAACTTTAGTCTCTAGTAAGTAAAACTATGTGCGGGATACACGAAACAAAAAAAAAAATACCTTTCAAAATTGATTTGACCGAATTATTATTATTATTTTTATTTTTTTATATATGTTTATACACGCATTTCTCAGCGTAACGCCGTCACCGATAGGTTAGGGCGCAGCTGCTTCGAAAACGCAAAAAATCGAAACAGCTGTCCGCCACATGAATCTTGCATATAGATTATCACGATTAATTAAAACACACACATAAAAATATATATTTTTTTATACAAGTTTTTCAATACGTCGGCCAGGTATTAGAGTATTCGAAACGGGGAAAAAAAAAAAAAACCATTAACAACGGGTTTTACATAACACGGCTATTATGTGGGGTGATATTTTCCCAAAAATTATATGATGCCAATTAATACAATATTATTATTGTATAATAATAAATTTACACGGCCTTTTTATTATTATTATTTTTTTTTTTCCCGTTTTAATAACTGTATGATAATAATAATAATAATAAAAACTAGTCAATAAAATATACCGCAGTATACGGATAGTATTGTTGAAATTACCATAATACATACCAATGTAAACGGTGGTTGCTTAGACGAATTTTTTTTTTTTTACAACACTACGAAGTTATTAAATTGTTTTTTTTTTTTTATATATATAAAACTGGCGTATCTATTTTGTCTTAAATATCGTTTTTTCACCGTTTTTATAATACTATTTTTACCCGATGACGGTTTTTTTTCTTTTTTTTTCAAATCTAAACCGGTCGCAAATACACGCGACCAATTACAATACTCCACACCACTAGGTTTTTTCTTCATACCTAATTATTCGAATCTGATGCCGGATCGCGTAAACGGCCAATAAATTGTGTTATCGAACAGATAAAACCCGTAATCGGTTCAGTAGGTTTGATTGGCTGTTGCAGAAACGATTTTTATCTTTCACCGATGCGATAAATAACGTCTTAACGGTTCGATAATATTAAAATCAGTTCCGGAATTTCATTGTATACACCACAGACAACATACTTTTCAGTTTTTCACAATTTTTCCCTTTTGTATATCCCTCTCTATTCGGTTTATAATCGTGATTACCGATACCGATTGAATTATGATTGCTAATTTAGAACCACGACCACGGTACAGAAACGTACAGAAACGTTTGTGAAACATTATGGGCACGTATTAAAGTTTTCCGATACGATATTGTAAGTTATCGAAATTTTTTTTATAGATCGTTTATGCGATCCAGTACGAGTGTAGGGAAGAAGCTACACTAAGATGCATGGCGTTTTTATCCCTCGGGATATTCGTTTTCAATTAGTAAAAATACTCCGATATTTCCGTGTCGTATCTTTAGAGATGCGGATTTTTCATCCGACGGTACTTTATTTAAAAACAATTTCTAGACAGATGTCAATTTTATTTTTGCTGATTTTCGGATTACCTAGGCGATAAGACTACACGGGTAAACCCGATTTATGTAACTCCGTCCAGAATCGTTTTTTGATTGCAATAATTTATCGGTGTTTTTAGTACATAAGTTGAATTGCCCTACGACCTACGTCCTATATACCTTCCAAACTTCATTTTTCCAAATTCAAAACCAACACTTTTCACATTTAAACAATTTAAAACAAACAATCGAATTTACTCGTTTCAATTGTAAGTTTAAACTAGCGATTTTATAAAATGTTTAAATCTACTAGTTCTGGATTATTTTTTATTATTTTTTACTAGTTCTTATTTATTGAAATTTCGTACCCACCAAGTTTTACACTTATGCCTCCCCGTCATTATATATTATTAAAAACAAATAGCTTCCATCGAAGTTTCTCTTGCAGCGGAATGTCTTTAACCGTATAATACGTATAATCGTATTTTTTTAATTGTATTTAGTGTATCGTATAAATCGTATTATTTATTTTTCTATAGCGATGCGATATTACACGCACATCTGTACATTGAGATTAGGACTGTGTATGAAAAACTATTGAAAGTATGTATAAAAAAAAGTTTGTCTTTATAATTTATGGATAGAGAAATGTGTATATATATATGTCAAATATACACGGCGTTATTATATTTTATAAACTGAGGGCAGTGCGCGCACTTAAGATAATATACGTTAAAGGTAATAGAATTTAATATAATAATTATTATCATTTGAAAATATCGTCGGAATAACACACGGGACTTGGCAGGTGCGCGCGTTAAAACTAGATTAATTTAAAAAATAAAAAACTTCGAAACAAGTTTTTTTTGTTTTTTGTTTTGATGTGGAGGGAATATTTTCCATTGGTTAATAAACAGTAATAATACGCCCTTTTGTAACTCGATACAAGAATAATATAATTTATGTACAGAGGCCTTTTCGTTTTATATATGTTTATATATATATGGGTAGGATATATACCAATTTATACAGACGGCTGCAAGAACAACATTGACGTAGACGAATGTATTGTATAATACTATTATATACTATTATAGTGGCACGGCGAAAACTATTTTTGACTATAAATTGAGCCAAAACATTTTTTTACATCCGCCTACCGCCCCTTTATAACCGGAGTCGGCAGTTGTAATTTCTGAGGAGGTTCGGATAATTTGAAAAAAAAAACTTGGACGTTCGCGAAAAACTTAAATATTAGTTAATAATAAATGTATTTATTTTCGTAATACACGTATTATATAATATACATTTTAAAGTTTCAAGGTGGAGATCAGTTAGAATCTTGGACCGTATTTATTCTTTAAAAAGGGCCATTTTAGAGAACGAAGTCGCACATATTTATGTGCTGCCAAACTTAGTAGCTAATTTTACGGTCAGTGTTTTACAGTTCATGCGCTTATCCGAAACATGCATTGCGCGAAAATCTTCGGTAAATTAAGTTTTGTACATTTTCTTGCACATCAAATATTTCCATTTGAAGTAAAAACTTTGGAAGTCTGAACAACTTCGTGGTTACATCATCAATCCATTCTTCCTTTGGAGGAACTTCATAAGGATTTTTTTTTTTTTAAAATTTCGACAGTTTTCCAATCTCTGCAAAGTCTTTGAATCTCTTACCAAATTCTTCACCAAGGCCTAACATAAAACACACTGCAGTCTATGTCGGAATTGTTTATGTATTCAAGTATTGATGGAAAAAAATTAAGAAATTCTTGATTTTTCATATCATGTTCAAATAATACAAGTTTTCGGCGAAAATCAGATACACTATTGATATCAGATCGCGAATTAACTTCTTATTCCCTTGTGACTCAGTATTAGGTGCATTTAAATATTCAAAAATGTCTTTTATATAAACGTTACCGTGACTATTATTGTAAACAACGATAAACAATCAATGTCATTGTAATGTCTAAATACATCATAAAAATAGATCAAATAGATCAAATAGATCAAATTGCGTGTGGAAAACTAGCATTAAAGACAAATATTTTTGGCGGTCCATTTATTTCCGCTCCGCAGGCCGCCTATTGCCGATCCCTGCTTTATAACCACCGTAAAAAAGTCGTAGAATTACCATAAAAATAAAATAATCGATTAAATATTAAAATAAAAGAAATTACCACCCTTACCTTTACTCGTTAACATCAAGTTTGGTACTTTATTATGTTATATTTTTTATCGGGATTGGGATAACCGCCGTATCCCAGACCTTATTCGTATACAAAACTAATCTAATAAAAGTACCGACGATTTTTTTTTATTTTTATTATTATTTAATAAAATAAAACTAAGAAAAACAATTACGAGGGGTCTGCCATTTGGTTTCAATAAATTTAACGACTACTTTGTTAATAATTGTTTTAAAAAAAAAAAAAAATCTGGGGATAATGGGTCCGGACCCCTGGATTTACTGTTTTGGTATGAACGCGTATTCACGATCAATTAAAATCACACCAAAATTTAAATTATTAACCGTATAAACCAACCATCGCGGTTATAAATGAAACCACAGAATCATACTCTGTCGTACTATAAATAACCTGGCACGTTGACTCTTGAAATATATTACACTTGAGAAAAAAATTATTGAAATATGGGCACCACTCGATTATCAATCGAAAACACCGGTAAAATTTACCTAACAGGGTAAATTCGGTAAGGGGGGGGAAGTAACCGTCACCAATATAAGTATGGTCAGTTCCGTAATATTCGAAATGTCGAAAAATACATTTAAACAATATAAAGCAGCGGCGAATTAAGTAATTTGCCACCCTTTCATTATCATAAGGTTTTTCTAACAAAAAAAAAAAATCAAAAAAAAATCATAGACAAATATATAGTTAAGTAAATCATTATTTATTATTTAAAAATACCTATGCAATAAGTAGCCTGGGATAAAACTTGTTATTTTAATATTGTGACATTAAGAAGGCCAAATTGTAAAGTGGGAAACGTTTTAACATAAACGAAATTAATCATATATCCTATATTGTTTTTTTTTTTTTTTTACAAAATTATGCATTAATAAAATTTAATTTTGAAACTTGTTAAGATGATTCAAATTCGTACGCGACCTAGAGAACTGTATTCACTCAGAGATGTTTATTTAATCATTATAAAAATGATGTTTATTTTTTTATTAATATTTAAATTCTAAATAAGTTAGTTTTTAAATGTTGATGATTTATATTGGTTTAAAAAAGAAAACTCTCCCGAACAACTGATTGTCGTCTCAAATTAAAAACAATTGATTATTTATTTCGACAAGGGTAAAAGTAATACAACACGTAAACATAATTTGAATAATTATCAATACGGGCTTATCAGCACAGCAATCATATTTACCCAGTCTGGTAACGTATATACTTTTCACTCACAAAACATTCCGTGTAGTAGGTGTAGGAATGATCCATTTATGTTTTTATTATCTATGATTTATGTAGTCCAGATAAAGCGATAACGTTGAAAATACGTCAAGATATTATTATTATTATTAGTCAGTTGTAATACGAGGTGTGACAATAAAATAACGAGACTTTTTGAATATAACCTAAACTATTAACGTTATCTATAAAACGATAATTGAAATATGATTAGAAAACACTTATCTAAAAGTACTATGAATACTGATGGCATCGATTCATTTTCTTATACGTTAGTAGCCTTGTTATTAGTGCGAGTTCGACTATACTGCCGAAAAATGTTAGATATAAAAATCGAACAACATGTGTTAACATTAAATTTCTTGTTAAATTAAAAAAAACTGCCGCGAAATCGTTTCGTATGTTATGTGAAGTTTATGGTGAAGAATGTTTATCAAGAGCTCGTGTTTTTGAATGGCACAAACGGTTTTGTAGTGGAAGGGAGGACGTCGAAGACGATGATCGTTCTGGACGTCCTACCACGTCTTCAACAAACGAAAACGTTGAAAAAATCGACAAAATTAATTAATCAATATTATTATAAAGTGGTATTAATTAAATTAAGAGAACGTGTCAGAAAGAAGCGACCAGATCTATGGAAAAATGGCTGGGTTCTTCACCAAGACAATGCTCCAGCTCACAGTGCATTTTCAATTCAACGTTTTTTAACCGAAAAAAAAATTTCTGTACTTCAACATCCCCCGTACTCGCCAGACCTTGCTCCTTGTGACTTCCTCTTATTTCTTTTCCCATTTTCAAACAGTTGATGACGTAAAAATGAAAACGGCAGAACTTCTAAAAGGGCTGAATGAAAGCAATTGGCAACACTGTTTTCAAGAATGGCAGCGACGTATGCAACAGTGTATTGATGCTGAGGGAAGGTGCTTTGAAGGTGATAATCATTAAATTATAACATTTTTAAAATAAACAACTTTTATTCAAAAAGTCTCGTTATTTTATTATCGCACCTCGTACAATAGGAGAAACGTGAAATAAACGTAAACTTATACATTTATATTTTTATGTATTATTTTTGAATATTCAAACATTTGTACCGTAGGCATTTCTGTTTGTGTGTGTGTGTGTGGGGGGGAGGGGACAAAATGATACCTTAGTCCTCCCCTAACAATTTCCGGAGGGCGAGTGCCCCTCCCTGATAAATACGTCGCCGGTACCACAAGCCGCTGCCGATGTACAATTGTAACGGCTCGCGGTTTTAAGGGGCGGTCTGCCCCCCATCAAGGTTTCGCGCTAGGCCGTCAATGAGAGATGTGAAATTTTAAGCAACTAAAATGATCGGCTAATTAATAAATATAAATCACACGATATTATTCGGTATTTCTCAATGTCCTCCGTCTCGTCGATTGAAATATTTTTTCGTCACGCGAGTAAAAAGAATATACGTGTTTTACGCTGGTGGTAAGTCAATTTAGAGTTATCGAAAAAACCCCACCCCCCCCCCCCCCTAGAAAAAATTCCGAAATTTCGCCACCGGGTATTTGTAACAGTTTTATACCGGGAGAGACGCGTGGCCGGCGGGACGAATGAAAACGATATCGCCGGCGAGATTGTCGTGTGCGGGCAGGCGCGCGCGCGGACACACGTCGTCGTCGCCGTCGGTGACCAGACGGAGCCTGCGGGTATCGGCGGCGGCGGCGGTCGAGAGACCGAGGAGTTTGTGTCTGCGTCGTAGCTCGAAAAAAAAAAAAAAAAAACGAAAAAAAAAAAAACAAATGTATTTACTATACTCTCACGCACGCCGCCGCCGCCGCCGACGGGAGTGTATAATATAAAATATTATATAAAACTTTGCACCTGCTCTCGGGGCGGCGGCGGCGGCGGCGGCGGCGGCAACAGCAGCCGCCTCGGTCTCCGATCCGCCCGCCGGCGGCTGCGTCGTCGGCCGGTGCGCGGCGCGCGCGGGGAGGGCGGCTCGCGCGACCGGCGCGCGCCACGGATCTCGCCGTCGCCACCCACTACGGGCCGGGTGCGCGCGCGAGATATCTTCCGAGCCGCCACACCACCAATATTATAACAATAATAATAATAATAATAATAATAATAATGATTACAATGATGATAATAATAATAATAATAATATAAAATCGCGCGTATTTTTATTTTCGACGCGCTCGAGTACAGTATATACATTATAAAAATTATACATTGTTGTATATTTACGGGCGCGTCCCGGCCCGATATCTCGCCGTATTCCGTGACGGTCGCACGCACCTAGCCGTTTTATTCGGAAAAGGGTTTCATCGTATTATATAAAATCATAAATATTATTTATTATTATTTTATTGTCCGGGACACCCTTTCCCGTTTACGTGTGCGTCGGCGGGTCGTGGACCGTTCGTCAACGCCCGACACGGATTGTTGCCGTCAACGGCGGTACCATTTATTCCGGTGGCGGGCACCACCGGTGCTAACGGTCACCATCGGACTTTTCTCCTTTCATTTATGTCCGCGGGTGCGTTTCGTTCTTGTGATCGCAATTGCAATATGTTTTTACGTATCGACCAGCCGATGTGTTGTAGCGAATCGCCAGAGATTCAACGAATTATAGTATGCCACTGAGTCGACTAGAGCCAGCGGTGGTTCCCAACCGTTCGTATCCATACGGACCACTTTCACGTCATTTTGAAATTTTACTCACGTATCGTTTGACCAAATAACCTTTTTTTTTTTTTTTTTTTTTGTTACTCACTAACAAATCAAACGTATACTTTATTTTACAACATTTTTATATTAATAAAACAAATTCCTAGGCGTACCACCTACGAGCTTCCCTCGTATCACAGGTTTGGAACCGCCAGAGTAACCTTTTCACAACTTCGGGACTTATTTTAAAAATAAATGGTTCAACCGCACACCCTTCGTTCCCCCCCAAATTACTCCCCTGGAACTATTTGTTAGTTGTAGTCGACTACCGGAACTATTCGATTAGAAATTATTCTAGTCATCAATCGGTCATTTCGATAGTCGACCGCGATTCCCACGACTATCGTGGGTGTATAGCACGGATTATACGAGGTCTATACAAAAAAGTACCAGGACAAATGTTATTACGGCTAATCTACACACGATAACGATTCAAATTGTAAATAGACGTATTCCCCGTGAATTAATGAATATTTTAAACAAAACCCAAAGTCTCTATCTTATCTCAGTTTAATATTACACGTGGTTAAATCCAGTCAGTTTTTTTTTTTGTTCGCCGTTTTCGACATTTCCGAAATTAACGAACAAGGCGTGTGCATCAAGTTTTGCTTGAAACTTGGTAAAAATGATACAATGGAAACGTACAGAAATGATTAAAACCGCTTTTGGGGATGATTCATTAAGTGGTTCCGTGACTTTCGAGTGTTTTAAACGTTAACTGAAGACGATCCACGTTCTGGAAGACCGTCGACGTCGTCCAGAAACGATGGTGTGGCGACAATTTGCGAAAAAATGCGAAATGGCCGCCGATTAACCGTTCGTGAGTTTACAAAGGGAATTTCAATTGAGTCTTGTCATGGAATTTTACAGGAAAATATACTGATGAGAAGGGTCGCGCTGCCAAATTCGTTCCGCGATTGATCACCACGACAATGCACCGGCACATTTAGCGCTGTCGATTCGTGCATTTTTGGCTGATAAAAAAATTGCTGCGGTCCCGCGGACTCTTCCTATTCTCCAGATCAGGCCCCATGTGATTTTTTTTTTTATTCCCAAGAATTAAAATCTGCGCTTAAAGGACAACGATTTCAAGATGTAGAGGAAATCAAAGCGAAAGCGGCAACAGAACTCATAGCTTTAACTTTGGAACAATTCCAAGGGACTTTTGAAAAATAGCAAGATCGCCGGGACGATCACTGCAAATCGTCCGGAGAATAGTATTTTGAAGGAGATATCTTTAAATAATATGTTACTTAATTGTTGTAATTGTTAACTATAATATCCCGGTACTTTTTGAACAGACCTCGTATAAGACTGCGATTCAATACTATTCGATAACGTTAAAACTATTCGGTAGTCGATACTAGAGAGCTTGTAATAAGAGCACCTTTTATCAATAGATATGGACGGAAGACTTAAACACTAGTCTCTGCGGTTATCGGTAATTTATAACGGTCTCCAACCTTATTATTGTATTTAAAAAAAAAAAAAAAACAAAAAAATGTTCAGTATGTTATTAATAAAATGTTTTAGGTGCAATTAAAATAGTGCAGAATATTTGATTGTAAAAAGTTAAAATATTAATTGATGCTATGATATGTATTGTTTTGACGAAATATGATCATTTATCAGATAAATGACGACACCGGGGCGGCCACTCTCTCTTATTCTAGGCTCTGTTAATTATCGAATGATAAACAATTCTATTCGAACTATAGTAAAATTATAACGTTACGCTACGGTCATAAACCCAAAATTTCGAAATGCCCAATGTTTCCAGGTGTGGGAGCGTTAGGTACATCCCCCTCCCCCCCGCCATTCTCTTAATGGCCTAAAATCTATTCGTTTCGTCCCTGAGTATATATAGGCCACAACAATACGTATACGTACGTTTTAAATTTAAAATAATTAAAACGTTAAAACGAGAAGAGAGAGAGAGAAAAAAAAAATAGATAATTGATGTGGCGATGTGATATGAATGTGTTTGTATTGTGTTTTTGTTTGCGTAGGTGTGCTTGTGTATGTAACATCGCCCGTATATATGCTCGTCCGCGTAGGCCAAATATCATATTCCATGACGACGGCAAGTATTATTCGTTGTCGAAAAGAGTTTTTCGCATTGTCCGATATGGTCGCGGCATATTCGGAGGGCTGGGCGGGGCCGTATTCAAAGGGTCGGAATACAGCGGGGTGGGACCCGTGGGAGGCATTAAGTCCCGGGACTCGTAATATATTTTCTCACCGTGACGACGGTATATACTCGTATATAATACAAATATATATTTTGAATAAAAAAAAAAAAATACACCTCACACCCCCCCCCACCACGATTAAAACGTTCAAAAATAGATTTAAAAAAAAAAAAAAGCCTGACGTACATTGCACCGCGTGTAGGCAACCCAGAAATCGACACGAATAAAACCGACGACGCGTCGACACTTGTTTTAGGTTATTGGGAATTAATTATTTATTTAATATTATTAAATTATTCCTATTCGTGTATAGGATTTTATCGTTCATTATCGTCTCGGATATATACGTGTAACACATTATTTTCCCGGATCTCTGTCCAGTGGCAGTAATAAAGGGTTGCGGGAAACTGATGGATCGCTTTAGAAATTATTCATTTTTTTCGATTCACCGTAGTTTATAAATAGTCGTCTTGATAAATCCATTTTAACATCGTTGATTCAATGCGCGTACAATTTTGTTTTAATTTTATTTCAAGCGTGTAATATAGTTTTGAAGAATAATCAACATATACCCCGCACTCTTCCGTCTTTGTGTCCATAATCACTTTTTCCTGGTCAAAAAGCAACATTGAAACTTCCGGTTTTTTTTTTTTTTTTTTTGCAATCCATTCCTCATATATTTTAACATGGATAACGGAGTGGGTATTTTACTATTTTCGCCTTCTCCCCTCTTGAACGCTAAGTATAACCGCTACTGTGTCTGTCGTAAACGACGGAAAATATTCACGGTTTCGGTTTTAAACGACTTACGTATTACACAAGATGCCCCCTGTCCAATATAATACGAATTATATCTAAGGCCGGCCGCACACCAAAAGAGCAAAACTGTGTTAGTCATCGTTAGTCATTTTTGTTTTAGTCAACAATTTGTTTTATGTACGCGCATATCAGCTAGTCAAGACAAGACAAGACAAACAATATATTATATAAATCTATATAGTTTCCAAAATGTCATCTGACGAAGAGGTTGCGATTTGTATGTGGTACCTTTTACACAATTTAGAAGAACAGGAAAAAAAAAAGTTATGGGTACATCCATTAAACAAAAAACGTATCATTTATATGTGAAATAGATGGCCTTTTTTCAATCAGACTTACTAAAATTTCACTATCACAAGCCATTGTAATATAATATAATGTTAAATAGTTAATACTTAATAATAGTAATTAATAATATAATTATAATTAATTATAATTATAAGTAACAATATTGTATAAATAATAATATTGTTTAAATTAAATTTGAACGCATGAAAATAAAAATAAAATACAAAATAAAAAGATTATACGTTGTCTATTCATGACTAAAGAAAAAATGTAAACACTTCAGACAGTATTAGTTCATGACTGATGGTGTTTAAAGCAAAAATGTTTTCGTTTTGTTTTTGCCTTATCAATGTGCGTATACAACGTATGTTCCCTATGTTCCATTTTTAAAACAACTGTGTTAGGCTGACTAATACTGTTTAAAGCAGTTTTGCTCTTTTGGTGTGCGGCCGATCTAATACACATTATTATCCAATTAAAATGATCTATAAAATATATTTTTCATACTCTATAAAAATATTATCTTAAAAAAAAAATTATTTTCCCATAGTATTTACTCGCGGTTTGTACCTATAAACGAAAATGAGAGACGATATTTTTAGTATATTATATAGAAATACGAGTTACATTATTATTATTTTTTTTTTCATTTTGGCAATTCGATGGGAAAGCGCCGGATAGGTATCGAATTTCCGATTGAAAAAACTCGTTGCGAATATTATATCCATTGTTGTAAAACACAATATGAGATCCATAACATATTTTATTATTAGAAAGAAAAAAAACAACACTATCGATGACCATTAATTTTTTTTTTTTTTCCCCGAAGATCACCTGGTATCCAACCGGTAGGATTACGCTCCTGTGACGTGTATACCGCCCACACGAATAAACCAATATCATATAATATCCTTAGATTTTGAAAAGTGAATATTTGTAATTAAAATATTGTAATTGTAATTGAATTAAAAAATAAATTAAACCGTCGGCTGATATTATTATTAGTTGAATAATAAAATAACGTTTTATTATAACATAATAACCGATGAATGACGACTGTGGAAATGTGTTAAACACGCATTTACATATTAAAATATTATAGCTAACAAGACTGCAATTATAAAAAAAAAAAAAAAATGTTCTATTCATTGTATTTATAAAGTGTACACAATACGCATACGCATACCCACGTGAATATCGTACGCATATATTATTATATAGATACATAATTAAATCAACCAAAAAAAAAACAACACACATTCAATTAGCTGAGTCATCCGAGATAATTGTCGTACGTGTTAAAACCGTCACATCCCTGTTTTTTTTTTTTTTAATAATATTATTACTATTATTATTTTGTGCGTTTTACTTTATTTGGTTGTTAGCGATATAATATAATGGGCTACGGAGTAATAGAATAAGTTTAATCGACGACCGTTGCGGCGAGATAATAATATTAAATATAAGTTTTAAAATAGAATAAGCTAAAGTTGTGCCAGGGAAACGGAATCCGGCGTGTTGATGATTTCGGGGGCCCCGTTAAGACGCCGCCGGGTGTTTGTTGGACCGTTACCAGAAATATGTCCCAATCATAAAACAGCTCTCTACAGTGGCCACTGAAATATTATACTGATTTACGTGTATATATATATATATGCTCGTACATACGGAATTAACTAAATCGTTTCACTGATAATAATAATATTAAAAACGATATTTAATACGGTAGTATACTGTATACTAAATATTATAGTGTAGCCAAAACGTGACTTCATACCCCCCCCCAGTGGCGTAACTGGATACAAAACTAGAGGGGGAGGGTAAGAGCACAATAATTTATTCGGCTAAATCAAAACCACGAGGGGCGGTGTAAATATATTTCGATTCTATGCATACAAAATGATCAACGACTAATTATTAATTTGATGATTTAATTGGACAGAATTTAAAAAAAAAAATAAATGAAAGAATAGAAAATTATTTTAACGTTTATTGTTTTTATAACCCAGATAACCTCGCGGTAATGTTGACGATACGTCAACACAATGTTACAAAACGGGACAAACGTTGAAATGTGCATAAACTTTTACGAACAAATTTGAGCAAAAATATATTTTTATCTTATGTAAATAAAAAAATAATTCGTTCTTTCTTTATTTTAGAAGATTCGGAGATTTGTACTGCTGTTACCGGGTAGGGGGGCCAAAATTACACATTTTCCCCCCACGCCCATAATTACGCCACTGGTCATACCCAATGTACATTATATAGTGTAGTGGCGATGGACACTTGAGTGTTCATTTCAGGGGGGGGGGAGTGATATAATTCGCACAGATATATATATCAAAGTCATAGCTGGGGGTCTGGGTGCCGGGAACCCCTCGATTTTCAAAACGAAAGATAGCGAAATGTCAGGAAAAAAAATTTAACAATCAAACCTAATTGTAAATGCGTATGTACATTTGTATAATACGCCTACTACATACATTAACAAGATTTTATTTACGATGCAAAATTAATATATATTTTCGCAGAAAATTTATTTATAACATCATCGTCTGAAATCTTTGTATTGATTTTTGAACGTTTAGAAGTGCCAGAGAATGCGCGATTGCCCCTATTGTCCCCCTTCAAACGCCTCATAGTGGTGTTAATTATGTCTAGTTTGGTGAATACTAGTTTTTTTTATTTATTTATGATTTTTTAACGCCAAGTTACCCAAATATGTATAAAATATTAGGTATAATTTTTTTTTTCTTCGATATACGAGTGCATAATACTTCTATTTGTTTTCCCATCAGAAATAATAGTCTTTCTATACTAGCCGTGAAGAGGCGAACTGGGGGGAGGGGGTTACGCCACGTGGCTTTTTGCCGTACGATGTTCCACATTTCATAAACACTGGTTCAAAATTATTATCCAATTTAATAATTGATTTGCATTACGAACAACAAACGAATCGGAATGATATAAAATTTACAAAAACTTATTATAAAAATCATTAAATTCCAATCTACGAAAACTACAAAAAAAAAAATAAAAAAGCACTTGTAATGTCGCGTAAACTTTTTTTTTATATATATTATATCATTTTCCATATAATCGTATAGCAATTTACGCATTCAATTTTTTTTTTCTTTTAGTTTTTATAATATATATATATATATATATATTCAAATAACGCGGGTTTTCGTGTAATATAATTAATTTCGCAATACTAGCTGCTGGTTTTTTTTTTTTTTTTTTTTTTGTTTTGTCCGTCTAGAAAAACGTAGTAGCGAAGTGTCGAGGTCATGTTCTTTATGCGATACCCGCGCGTTTCCTCAAAACGAGAATGTAAATAATGGAATTGTCAATTGTTTTACGTACCTACCTATCTTTAATGTGATAAATATGTATAAAACGTAATAACGCATGGCGAATGTTAATTAATTCAATCTGGAATAAACCGTTTTGTTTTACGCGATCGCCGTCGCACATAAAACGCAATAACCGAACAAAGAAAAGCCTGTAAAAATCGATGATTATTCCGTAACGAAAAAAGCTTACATTGCATTGTTTTACTAAGGCGCGTAAATTTTTTTCTCGGACGACTATTTTGGCTGTGAGTTAAAACGCTCCGATTTCGTACCTATAAACGTGGTCGTAAACATTGGTTTTATTTCCGTAGATTCCTCCTGGGTCGCCTATTGCCTATCGGTTTACTCGGCTTAAAATTATTTCTATAGCGGGTGCGAAATACGACCGGCTTTTTATATATTAAATAGTTCGTTTAAGTGTCTTTTATGTATCGTACAGATCGAATAACTCGCAGCATCTATAATAATCTTACTCGCCGTCGACGTGTGTAGTGTTTGTGCAATTGGCCAGTGTCCAGTAACTAAATTATAATTACATACGAATTAAGTTAAATTGGAATCGAAATAAATATTCTTAATATTGGATAATAAAATGCGTTTGTAAACGTTAAAAAATTACCTTTTTTTTTTCCATCTTAAAACGAGCCGTTCATAACAGTTCTAAATTAAATAGCATCGTGATCGGACTTAACTGTGCCTAACCTACCGATTGTATTGTATTGTGCTTGATTTTAAAACGTAATTATTAATTTACTATAGTATATTCGATTCGTGTAAAACTTGTTAGTATTTTTGAACAATTTCAATAATTGTTTATAGCAGTGTTTCCCAACCGGTGATCCGCGGTCCCATAGATTTTTTTCTTCGATTTCTATTACAAATTAATTATTATTATTTTTTTTTAAATAGCGAAAAAAATTACAACTGATTGAGGAACCGTATAATATTATACGGTTATCTTATCGTTGTTGCTGCTGTAGACCGATAAGTATTTTCCACTTTTATAAGTGAGTAGGTATCTGTTACGAAAATCACACTAAGTAAATTATTTAGTATAGTAAAGTATAATTATATATTAGCGAAGTATAGTAATAAAATGTAAAGTAAAATAATAAAAATTAACATTTTGTGTATTCTTGTTAATGAGCAAACAAAAGGTATTCCTAGTTTTCGTAAAATCGAGGTGGTCCGCGACCTATAGAATTGTGTCGAAGTGGTGGTAAAAAGGATGGGATACACTGGTCTAGATGCATGTTTATACGTTATATACGAGTTTTAGCGTACGATTGCTGTTAAATTAGGTAGGTTCTTTGTTCCCGTTGTATTTACCATATACGAATTACATGCGTACCGATTACGAATCGTTCTATATTTAACGATATGCGTTTTATTGTACATTTGTTTTCTTTTGCATTTTTGGGTGGTTTAGCGGGCGTTCAATAATTGGGGTTGAAAGGCATTTCTACATTACAGGGACGGACGGCTAAAACCGTGTAAAGCGAAAAACGAAAAACATCGTTATACGACGATGTGTGCACTTACTCGTCTGCGTCTATTCGTACGTGTATAACATGCGGGGCCGTCGGAAACAACAATACGATACGATTGTCTTTGCATAGATCGTCGTCTGCGTAAGGTACCCGCGGCGTGCGTGCATCGCTGTTTAAATATTATTATGTATTACGACTCGGGGCTGAAAAACGGAAAAAAAAAAAAAAAAAAAAACCAACCACCCGTTGTCTGGACGTGAAAATCCATCGTATACCGATGGGCGGTAAACTCCGCCATAACGTACGGTGAAGTACGTACGTTTTTTCGTTTTTTTCGTTTTTTTTTTTTTTTTTTGTCGACGAGTATATACAGTACCTAACTATAATGTACCTATTTGATAACCCGTAACGTTATGCGATGCGCAATGCATGTACGTACGTCATCGTGTATTATTATAAAAACCACAAATTAATCAAATAATACGTATTATTACCCCCGCACGTATATAGGTGTTTGAACGACGGACGTGTGTGTAGGCGCCCGTATTGTTTTTTTCCCCTTTTTTTTTTTTTTACCGAAAACTGTAAATTATTTTCCGAATTAAGTATTAGATTTATCGCTTTAAAAAAAAATTACTATTTATTAGGATTTTTTTTTATTTTTTTTTGTTATTGAAAACAACATCACGCGGCCGTAATACCAATAAGTCGTGTATACAGTACTGCAGCGCCCGCAGCGGTCGTAGAGTAATTTAAATTAATTTAAAAATTATTACCCCATAAGGTCTTGCAGCGCACATCGCACAGGAGGTGTTGGCGCGTACGGTTTTTTTTTTTTTTTTTTTTTTTTTATTCGACATGATTCCATACATTATTCACACCCCCTTCGATTAGATTATAGACGGTCCGTATAATAATAATATAAGGTCAGTAATTGCCACCCTCCGACGATTTTGTACGACTGGTGGCGGGCTCAGACGCGGGAGGGAAAACGAAAAAAAAATAATACTGAAAATTCGTAAGAACACGAAAATACGGTTTTTTTTTTTTTTTTTTAAACATTGCTTCGTTTAAACTGAACTATAGGGGTTTTTTTTTGTCCATAATTTAACGCACGTTCATATGCATCGATTGGCGGGGGGGTTAGTTTTTAGAACATCGAGGCTATCTATAATCGGCTGTCGTTCAAATCATTATAATAATCCCAAAAGCCATTTTGTTTTTATTTTTCGGTAAAGTACATATTAATAATAATGTTTTATATGTTGTGAATTTTTGAAAAATAAAATGAACATGTATATTTCAAAGAATATATGAACTAAACGGCATTTCCGCAGTATTAAGCGCGATTTTTTAAATATTTTCAAAGGTATTCTCGTATTTTTATTTTGTTAAATCGGAGTAACTTATTTTCGTATAGATTAACGAGGCTGTCAAAACGAATCGATTTCGTCCGTTCAAGTCGTTTGTAGACTCGATTATATTGACGTTCAGAAACAGAATTTTGTATTATATTATAATTGTCCGTTTTCGTTTCACTATACATACTATAGACATTTTGCTATATTCTACAATAGGTATACGTAGACAAGTATAATTTATCTAGACAAAGATATAAGATAATTGCTCTAAAAAGATTTTTATTTGATTATATCTATTGTTGTCATTGCTAATAACATATTCTAGTAGGGAGATAAAAATGTAAACATGTAAAATAATTCTGAATACGCGAAGGTACACCCTTTCGTTATACACTATATATATATAAATATATTAGTGATGGAAAAAATTCGGATTTGCCGAAGTTTGAGAATCCGGATTTTTAGTTTCCGAAATTCGAATCCAAATTTCGGTTTTAAAAATTGAAATTTTATATTCTTTAATTTATTTCTGATAAATCTATTATTATTATTATCATTATCTTATTGTTTATAGCATTTAAAGTGTAAAACATTATATGCCTTTTTACAGCTAAACAAATATCACATATAGACATTTATTTTAAAACACACGTACAAAAAAAAAAAAAAATCATACATATTATACTCTAATTTGTATAATATATTACTAGCTAACCCGGCAAACGTTGTTTTACTCGTGGAAATTGTTTATGATAGCACGCCTTGAAATTAATAAAATTATTTAATTAATTTTACAACGTAAACAAAATCTCCTATAGATTTTATTTTACGATTTATAAAACAGAAATCCGCACGGTCATACTTAAATTTTGAATTTTAAAATTGGAAATACGGAATTTTGGATCTCGGGAATTCGAAACAAAAATTTACGGATTCAAATATCCGGGATTGTGTCACATCACTAATATATGTAAAATTTCGAATTTTCAATTAAAAGTAAAACGAGTTAATTCTTTAGGCATTTAATATTGTCTACTACGGTACATTACCTTTTTAATTTTTTTAAGATATATTTTATCTAGATAATTACTTCGGATCAACATTTCCATCTAGTAACAGACGAATTATCCGGATAGACTTATCTCGAAATGAGTCTCAACACTGGTCTCGAAAACGCATAATATCGCATGTATGTACCTAAACGATTATTGCTATTATTATTATTATTTGGCAGTGCGTGAAAACGCTCAATATTCCATTATGTAAACGCTATTATGTCTCGTGACATAAATGTTTTCTTCGCGGACATAAATAGGTATACCTATCCATATTATATGTTTCATTTTCGTCGGCAATCTACCCGTACCCTCACGTATACCTCGTTGCTCACAATAATATACAGACCGACGACCCGCCTACGACCCGGACCGCTCGCTCCCAAAGATGGATAATTTTTATCGGATGCTTTGTGTTGTGTGTGCGTGCTCCGCCGTTCCCAGGGTACGAAACCCGGTTGTTTTTTTTTTTTTTTTATTTCTCTCCTCCCTTCCACCGGAGGTCTCTTATACACGAACAGGTAGGCCATACAGGAGGTACTCTCTTTCCATCGTCCAAATCTTGTACCGACGTCGGAAGTCGCCCAGGAAACCCGGTTTCTTGTTCAAATATACCGTCGGGAAAAGTATAGAATTTCATTCGAACGCTGCGCGCAGCCTTGTTTACATTCGGTTAATGGATCGAATTATATTTATTTTATTATTTTTTTTTTTTCGCCATTTCCTTTGCGCGCGCCTCGCACACTTAACCTTATATATTGTGAAATGTGAAATCGTGTCGACATTCGCACAGACGATGCAGTTTACCTCATCATCCGCCTCTTGTTACCTCCCGCACGGGGAAAAAAATAAAAATAAAAATATGATTCTCAAACGGTACGCGATTATTATTATTATGATTTATTGGTTATAAGAAGGTATTTCAATCGATTTAGTTAATTTTTTGCCTTTTCTGAGTTCAAAAAATACGGCGTGTTATTTATTATCAATCGTTGTTGTCGCGGCAAAAACGGTATATATAATAAATTTAAAAAAAAAAAAAAACAAAAAAACAATCGGACGTGTTTATCTATAGTATAGTATAGTATACCTATGGAACACGCGGTCAGTGGAGATACGTGTGTTCGATAAAAATAATATTTCATACCTACCCGTTCGGAAAATCAAAAACAATCTCGTACGTTTTTACAATTTACGACGACCACGACGATAATAACATCCTATTACAATAGTCCGGTAATAACTATGTACGTGTGCTCATAAATAACACCCTTAACGAGACAGCTGTCCTGGCCGAGTAATGCTATGTGCGACGGGAGGGAGGCGGTTTTTCGAAGGTGTCGGAGATTGCGTTTTCGCCGTCATCGTCATCCCTCTATTATAATACCAGAATGTGTTGCCGCCGCCGCCGCCATCACTACCGCCACCGCCGCCACCGCCACCACCACTGCCGCCGCAACCACCAGAATTCATATACAGAGTTATTTAAGAGAGAACGCGTATATATATATATATATATATACGTCTGGTTACTTAAATTATGGTCAAAACTCAGTAACAACACCGCCCTTCCAATCCACGAGTATTCTAAATCCTGCAACGATCTTCTTTGTACACATAGACTTAAGTCGCGCAAATCTTCGTGGGCAACTGCTGTTGAACTTATTATTGTTAATTACAACGCAGACAAATATTGGATAAAGGAATGGAAAGAATTAGGGCTACTAGTAACTTTTCCCTCACCGAGAACACCCTGAGCATATAATCTGGCTACAACCTTGCCCGGAGGATTTAGACTACCTTAAACCGAATGCGTACAGGTCACGGAAGAGTGGGACATGGGGAATGGGGCACCTTATGCATAATCGAGGCATTTCTCTTAACCCAAGCTGTGACTGCAGTGACTCCAAACAAAATATAGACCATACCATACGTGAGTACCCTAAGAGAAATTTCAACGGAATACTCGAGGATATCTTCAATGTGACCCCTGAACCGATTGATTGGATGAACAACTTAGATATTACCCGATAATTGCTTACACTATTGCAGTTATCGATAAGTTTATAGTTCATTATTACTTGTTTATATATTATTTAATAATTTGTTATCGGCTTATTACCACTTCAATGCTTATTCACCGTGTTTTATTGTCTATGTCGTACGAATAAATAAATAAATATATCTGATCAAACCATAATATTATTATTACGTTATAGTTTTGTACTTTTGATTTATAGTTATAAACCCGACGATAAAATATCTATAACAAAACCGATATTGTTCGAAACGGCATGTAATATTCGTGTATTCATGAAGTGTTCAAAGTTACGCATTGAAGAAATCTGCTGTAAATCATTTAAAGCCCTCGGATTCGCCCGAAAAATATCGCCAGAGCTTTAATTTGACCTTAAAATTTTGATTTAATCCATTATGGAATAGTCTCGATTGCTTCTTAGTTCGTTATTTACATCAATATGGATCTGTACTGTGGAACTTAAAGGGTTCGACGTAGATTCGAACTTCTGTTTTGCTGCCTACATCTAAACAAACCCCTACACTCCTCACGATTACAACGTAGTAAATATAATATTCAATAACATAAATTCTGTATGAAAATGTAATAAAAATTATAATAAAAATGGTGTTTTTTGTCCATACTAAAAAGTAAAAACTAGTTGCAGCAGAAACATGGTGATGACCACTGACAAACCATCAATTCTCAACAGCTCGGATAAGAGTATAATAATCGTGATATTCGGTGTTGGTGACGAATGTTATTAGAATTGTTTAATACCACTGTTTTGGCGATGTAACTTTCGGTAAGCAATTTTGTCGCTTTGTTTGATGATGTTGGTTACTCGTTAAAACGTTTTGTTTACCGTACAGTAGTTGTTTGCTTATGTTAGGTAGAGGTTTAGGATGGTGATCGTAATCCTTATCGGTGGATTGTCAGCAACGAAAACAGTAAACGTATAGTTTTTAATTGTTTGTCGATTCCTGTCGAACAATTGCAGTAAACTGCATCGCCAATACACGCCAATATATAACGGTACTAGACCGTTTACGACCACGGTTATTAATTAATAATATAACCTATATTCACCATTTTACGACTGCGCTATTACGTAACAACCATATTAACTAAAACGATGAAACAAATATTTTATTTAAAACAATATCTCCCCACAGCCATATAAAATTCCCGACCGCGTTCGCCGACCGTATCGATGCATTCGATTTCCACGGCTTAAACTGAGGGCTTATAAAACAGACGTTTTTATACATATTTTGTTTTTGTTTTTTTTTTTTTCTATTAGCCCTGTTTATTCTGTAAGTCGTATAGACGATTAAAATAATATTCCACGTCTGTCAAGTATCTCTAATATATAATAGCGCGGCCTCGTGTCCGCGTAAGGTCTCCCGCGTGATATTATTATTGTTGTCGTTGCTGCTGCTGCGCGTCAATTCCGATTCGTGTTTATTCTCTCGCCAAAAACCAATGTTATTTTTCGATACGCGAACGTCGAAACCTTATGTCCAATTACTACGCAGTCGTCGGTTGTTTGCGTTGCTGACCGCGGGTGACCGGATGTCGTGGATTTACATGGTTTCGCCATGATGAGTATATTATAATATTATAATTCCTGCCACTAGAAAAAAAAAAAAAAAAAAAGCGTACATACTCCGCACCATGGGTGGGTCACTGTGGCTGGTGGAAAGGTAGTGTATGGATAGGAAATTAATTTATATCTGTGTGCAACGATAAATTGCAAATGAAAAACGATTCCGAACGAAGTAGTATTAGTCGTGTTTTTCAATTATTGCCATGATATACCAGAAATCAACATAAATAAAAAATAAATAATACAACTCGAGTTTAACGAAATCGTGTTTTCGCCGTTTTTTTTCGTCACTTTTCGGTAGTGTTTTCTGCCGCATTGAAAACTAATAGGTATATCGAAAAATGACCTCTTTAATGTATCGACTAGACAAAATTTGCTACCGGAAACAGTATAGGAGTGTATAGATCGGATGAAGTGTTCTGGAAGAAAAAGTGTTTACAGAAAAATTAAAAAATAAACTCTCAGAATCTAAAATTTAAATCTAAAATTAGCGTGTGCGTTCCTGTTGACGGGGGAGGTGGCCATAATCTTTGAAATCGGTCCTTACACAAAATCACCGATATAACATATTGTGTGTAATTTTATGTACGAAAACTCACGTTATTTGGTTATCTAATTTGCTAAAAAATAGTGTGCGGCCCATATGGTTAGGTTAGGATATAAAACATGGTAAAATCACGATAACCGTTTTAAATAAGTCCATTTCAATAGCATAATCATTACATTATAATGAAATAAAAATACATTCGAATAATTTTAACATCTTTACTACGACAAATGAAGAACGTCTTTAAAAGCGCTAAAATTCACAGGGTTAATAATGTTCCGTGCGTATTATGGCGTTATAGTTGTATATATATATATATATATATATATGCTTTTAAAAATTTCATATCTAAAATGATATTGTTAAAAAAAAAAAAATACATTTGCGGAAAATCTCGCGGGGGAGGCAGCTGCTTACCCTGCCACATCCGTGCGCACGCTTATGTATATCGTGTCCGTTAAAAATATATCGAAAAATAAATATACATGGGCTAATAATATTCTCGGGGGGTTTTTTTTTTCTTTCTTTTTAAATTACACGTTACCTGTATTAGCCGTTGTCATTATTATACGGACCCTGACGCGCACGTCCGTCGGACACGATCGTCCATACTTACAATAATAGTTACGTCTGGAGTCCCGTAGGGATGTCTCGCTCACCTGTCTCGTTTCGTCTTATTCCGCTACACGAGTATATATAAATTATTATTATTATTATTATTTTTTTATTTCCCCATTCCTTCAATTTCCTCCTAATATACACAGCTGAGATTCGTGATGGCGGGAGAGAGAGAGAGTTCAAACGTTAATCGTCATGTGCCGCCGACCGTCGCCGTCGTTCGATTGACCATCCATCAAAATCGTCCGTACCCCAAGCTTTTTATTATTCTACTATCGTTATTACTATTCAATTTTTTCTTTTTTCGCCTATTGTATTACGTTACGACGCGAAGGCGCAATATCATTTTTACCACAGTTACCGGACGCGTCGCCCCGTTACATCATTGTTGTTAAATTTATATTCCAAACGATAATTATTATATAGGCGTACGTACCAATGACGATTTTTTACACTCGGAAATTGGATACACATACAAGCAATTATAATTGGCCCAACGCATAAATAATATTAGACAGTATTGCGTAAAAATCGCATAAACGTTCGTTTAGATTATATTCCCTTCGCGCGAATCCTTTTTTTTTTTTAATTCACAAGGACGTCTATAACATTATAGACAACCGCACCTCCGGCTCAAAAAATCACAAATTTATTCATATAATATACATGTAGGTGCGAATTCTATTATTAAAATTGACTAGGTCCGATAATATTTCAAAACGCGTTGGTTATATTTTGATTGTTTTTAACAGTAAAGAAAACGAAATTATTCTCGATCCACCATGACTTATAACAAATAAGCCTCGAAGGGATCGGTTCTAAAACAAACACTACGTACGTATATAATGAATAATGAATGAGTAAAAATACGAAAAAATTAATAACAACGTCAATTAGTTTTGATGTATTATTATTTACGACGAAAAATATGGCAAGTCTATTGGTATTCCATACAGATACGTTCGAAATATTTCGCGAAAACAATATTATTATTTAATATATATATATATATATTTGATTACATAAATAAAGCGTATATTATATTTTTATCTAATAAAGATTTCGATTCAAAAAAATATAATTTTCTACGTTTGATTTTTTTTTTTTCCACTACGATATTAAATTAAATACGCCCGCGCTATTTTGTTATGTACGGCGTCCAGTGTTAGGAAAGTTCTTTTTAAAACGGAAATTTTCCGTTCCTCGTTCCGTTTTTTTTTTAATCTCTCTACATTTATACCTATTGCAATATCCTAACTAATTTTTAGATTCTGGGCCAGACTCGTTTATACCGCAGAGTCCTAAAATATATGTATACGAGTATATTATATAATTTATAAGCATCATATTTCTATTTTATATAAAATAGCGATGTCTACAATATCGGATTGCCTTTTACAATCCGGGAACCTACGATAAAATGTTTTTTTTTTTTTTTTAATCAATATATTGCATTAAGTTTTGATGGTTACAAAAACTGATTTAAACATTTTGTTTTTATAAATTATAAAATCAACAAAACAAGTAATTACTTCGCTATTATCTAATACTTTACTAGTATAACAACGCATCATAATGTACTATTAATATTATTACATCCAAAAATGAATGCCAAACTATTTTCATAAAACGGTGGAACATTTTGGGTTCGCAATAAATTCGCTACAGTCATTTTTCGAGCTTTGTTCTTATCATTTTTCGAACAATTGCCATTTAGCCGCCATTTGGTTATCACATGTCTGGTAATTATTTTACCGTTTTTGAAATATTAGAGTTGTTGTATTTTATTTTCCAAACTATAATTGTACACTCCCTCAGAAACCACCCCCGAAATCAATGGTCGGTTCTGTTCAGAAAGTTGTTTACAGATTAAATAAAATAAAATACATTTTCGATAAAATTTCAAATTTTAAATTATTAAGTTTTCATTTTACTTTATACGTAAGTACGTCGTTTTATTGGTTGTATTTAAGCTCAATTTTTAACGAATTCGCCTATACTTAAACATTCGTCTCGTTTGTCGAACGTAGTGGTAAATTTTTCGGGTCTCGGTAATATTATGTACGATAATACGATTAGGTTTGTTAATCCATCGTTTACGATATACGGTCAAAAAGAGTTAAGTCGTGTTTTTTTTTTTCCAAATCATGTTTTGACTAATTTGACTTGAAGAAAAAAAAAACTTGATTTTCGGTACAAACAAGTTAAGTCTCATATAAGATATAGTTACGATGGAAATTTATCAGTATTAAAGACATATTCCGAATTTTATGAGTTTTAACATCTTAAAGAGTAATGCCGATTTATATCATTCAGATTTAAAAATAAAATACAATTTAAGTATACTTGTTGGGTATATTAGTTTGAAATGACTATAACGAAATCTATGTATTAGAAATGTTCAAACTTTCAATAACTTTTGCTGAAAAGTTAGAGTTTTCGACTCGACCAACTTTTTTACCTATCGGTATCCTGTATAAAGTAATTCGTGATACACACACACATATATATATATATATATATTCGAATAAATAATATTATAAACCTGACGATATATTTTCGTATAGACAGTATAGCACCGCATTAGTGTTGTATATATAATAAACCGTATATATAACTATGGAAAATGTCGTTGATCGGCTTTACACAAATATTTGAATATCCGTATTTATTTATTTTTCGTATATTAAGCGTTTTGTATTTATTAATATTTATTTACATGTAAATTATTAACATTATTATTATATCGACTGCCGGTATCCATCGTGTTTCGTCATTGACTTTTCGGCGCACCACGAAACCGGTCCTTTTTTTTTTTTTTTACGACTTTAGAATTTAACGCGTGTCTAAAATATATATATATATGTACGTATATAGATACGTACCACTAGCTATTATATTATTATATATATATATATACGCGGTAGTCATTATTTATTATATTTTTAATAAAAAAAAAAAAAAAAAAAAAATGTAATTTTTACGACCGAAACGATTTTTTTGACTAAAATAAAAAAATGAAAAAAGATAACCTAACACTACGCGCGCGGGGGAGGGGGGACCGCGTGATGTGCGCGGAGCGAGAAAAAAAAGAATAATATTTTATGAAATAAAATAACGTATAATACGAGAATACGTAATAATAAAATGGGAAAAAAAAAAAATGAATAAAAAAAAAAAAAAAAAAAAATGAATAAATATATATTCGCCCCGCGCACCGCGGACGATGACGACGATCGACAACAATGGAGACGCGGTGTTCGCGCCGAATAAGTTGTTGGCGTGGGGTTCTCGGACAATGGGATTTTTCGCGTACACGGACTTCCCTTCCCGTCCGCCAGCCCGCGCGCGCAGCGTCAACGGGATCGCGCCGCGTCGCCACGTCTCCTCTCCCCCAAAAACGGAATACGTAAACCGAGACCGCACCAGGGTACGGAGCGACTGTCGACGGCGGGGCGACGGGCAGCGGCGGCGGCGGCGGCGGCGGCGGTGAAGTATTAAAACCCCGAAGAATAAAAATAACGTAATAAAAACCTTTTTGCGCCCCGCGCGATTTTATAGGCTGACGGCGGCGGCGGAAGAATGTCCACCGGGGGGTAGCGCGCGCGTGTGTATATATTATTATTGCATAGCGACGCGGCGCGCGCACGCGCACTTTTCGGCTCGGCGAGAGAAGAGTTTGTGCGGAACCGGTTTTTTCGCCCCTATTGTCCCCCCCCCCTCCCCACCGCGCCACGCTCCGCTATACGACGCCGTCGCACGACCGAATTTCACCCTCGGCCCGACGATGGCGAAATCCCTCGTCGCGGTACGGTATGTCCGTACCGCGAGGGGCGACCGCCGCCGCGCCGTATACTCCGCCGAAAAATATTTGCCGCCGGCCGCTCGACAACCGGACCAGCAGGCCCCGTCGTCGTCCGATGGACACGGAAAAAAAAAAAAAAAAAAAAAAACGTATTAATTAATATCCGCGGCGGCGGCGTCGTCGATTGTTCGCCGTCAGTGTATAATATAATATTGGATTTCCGTCGTTGCGATTTCGGACGATCACCGGGAATATAACAAAAACCCCGACGCTTATGAAATTCTATTGTTGTCTATCGCAAAAACCATATTTTTTTTTTTTTTTTTTATCGATAAGATCCGCGCACGGATAACTTTATAATGATCTAGACCAGTGGTCTTCAACCGGTGGGTAGCGACCCATTTTTGGGTCGCGTAAGTTTTAAAATTGGGTCGCGATAAGTCTTCTTATTAAAATAAAAATTTAGAAGAAGTTTTTAGAAGGTTTTAGAAGAATATTCTTCAATCAAGTTTGAAGACATTTCTGGATTAGTAAACGAACATTTGACAAACTTAGAAAAATTATTTAACCAATATTTTCCTGAGGATATTCGAGTAAATTATGAGTGGATTGAACAACCATTCGCAGTAGACATAATGACAGTAAATATGTCTACTGACATTGAAAATCAATTAATCGAACTATCGTGTGATAACAAATTGAAACAAATGTTTTGTGAAACTTCATTAGAAATATTTTGGGCACACTTATGCACGGGAAATCACGCAGAATTAGCAACTAAAGCCATCTCAATTTTATTAATATTTCCAACGACTTATTTATGCGAAAAGGCGTTTTCTACTATAGCAAATTTGAAAACGTCAAAAAGAAATAGACTTGAAACTGAAGATGATTTACGGATCGCGCTTAGTCAAATCGAGCCAAGGTGGAATTTATTATGTGAAAACACTCAAGGACAAAGTTCACATTAAAATTTTTGTATCATATTTTCATTTTATTTTATATTTTCATATGAATTTTATACATTTTCGATTAAGTTTTAATAATAGTACTGCAAAGCATTTAGCAATTTTAGCTTTTTTACAAAGCTCACGTGGGTCGCAAAAAATGTAGGCCTAAAAAAGTGAGTCGCGAGTCCAAAAAGGTTGAAGACCACTGATCTAGACGACGTTACAGTTAATGCGTTGGAAATTTATCTTGATAATTGGTTTTGGTTTTCAATGACTTTCGCGAAACCCGTAAAACCGGCGAAATAGTAAAATATAGTTTTCCTACATATTATCGATTATGAATCGTAGATCGTGGTCCGAGCGAAATACCTACAATTTTAAATCGTCCGGGATCATTAAATTCGTCTTGTGTAATTTGTGTGCAATTTCCGTCAGGCGAACTAAAATATGAATGGTAAAATTATCGAAAACAAATTTTAAATTTAAAAAAATCATCAATTACATTCACAATACGCTGGAATTTCTCATTTTAGTAACAGTCTTTTGAGCTGCAACTTAATAGTAATCATGGTGCTAACATAATAGGAAAAGTGCGGGTACATCAAATTTCATAAAATGACCTCGACGTTTCAAATAGATCCGAAATGCTACAAGAAAGTACAATAGGCTTATTTTGTATAAACTTCAAAATGAAATTATTTGACGTCTATGGCAATTCGAAATTTGAACAAAAACAAACAGAAATCATAGTAAAACCGAAATCCGACTTAATAATTTAACAATTAACCGTTTGGGCGAAATTTGATTTTAATTAAGTTATGTTAAAAACTTCGCCGTTCGTAGATTGTTTTTAAATATCTTCGAATTTTTCAAGACTTTCAGTCACCTATTGAAACTGATTTGTTTAAAAATGTATGTTTATTAATTTTATTAAACGCGTCGTATCGATTTCGAACCAGTAGATTGTAAAATGTTACGAATTTTGTATTCCGAAATTATTATCGCAGCAAAAATCCCTAAATTATTTTTATTACATAAGGTTCTGTTTTTTTTTTTTTTTCTATTCGACCAAATGAATTTATTACGAAGAGAGTATTTTTTTTTCCGTCTATTATTGTTGTTTAATTTTTTTTTTTTTTTTTACGCGCTTTATATTGTTGTATAGATTTGCACCGACTAGACTACGAAGTGTTTGTGTATAATATCTTCAACGGTAACTCGGAAAACGCGATTTTTTCAAAGATCTAGAAACAATACGAGTACCGTACATAATACATTAACGAGGGCATTCCTGTTCCTGTTTCTTGTTATTTTTTTACGCCGTATAGCCACCCTATAGGTATTCCTTTTTTTTCTTTTTTTTTTATTCTTGCCGCCTACTTAGATTTTACGTCTTATTGTTGGTCCTCGAAAAAAAAAAAGTTTTCGATTTCATTTAAATGGGCAATAGAATAAGCGAAAATGCAAAAAAAAAAATATTTTTTTTTTTAGACTTCCGGTTCCTATTTTTTTTTATTTTTTTTTTTATTTTTTTTTTATCATGCCTATGTCTACAGATTCTGATAAATCGAGACTCCAGTTTTTTCTCATTGTTCGTCTCCTTGTATTCATCCTTTATTCACCGTCGTCGGGGGACTTGAGTTTCATTAATTCACAAATTTGTAATCGCATATATTTATGTACAACAATACCAGTGCGCGAAAATAAAAATTTTATATTTTTCCGTTTTCGTATTAGATATTATACACATGGGCGTGCTCAATGAAGGGTGGGGTGTTGGTGTTTGAACATGCAGTAAATGAGGGAATAACATGGCATATTTATAATGATTTTCAGTATCTGAAACAGTTAAAAAAAAAAAAAAAGATGAAAATAAATAGATTACTTTGATCTATAATTTTAAACAAAATATTATTTTAGAAAATGACTGAAGTGTCAGTATTTTAATAAAAACTAGGGATAGGGAAATGTTTCCAAATATTAACCGGTTACTTGAAATATTCAAGTACATATTTTATGTAAATATTAAATATTTTTTATAATATATATCAAATTATTTTTAAAATTTATGATAATGAATTGTTAGAATTAATAAATTAAATAATTTTTAGATACTCAACATATGAATGTATTGGTTAGGTGGTTATGATGTGTGTGTGTGTTTGTGAGGTTTTTTGTTGTGTCTGTTAACAAACTTTTACCAGAAGTCTTGCTCCAAACAAAAAAATACAGGAGCTTTTAGGTAACATTGTGGATCTAGTCAGTGCATTTTAAATGTCATTTGTGGTTTTCCTTGTAATTTCCTTCGTGATAAGGGAAAACGGGAATATTTACGTGATAACGGTTTTCTGTTATTTTCGACTTAAAAAAAGACTTTCAAAACATTCTGACAATTTTAAGTTATTTACAACTATTTGATATTGTTGGGCTTTATTTTTTAGTTTTTATTTGATATATAGCATTTCAAAACATGATTAAACAAACTTCGTTCAAGATCGTTTTTCGTTTTCAATGATTTATCTTTTTTTACCTCGACTCATTTTAACAATGTCGGCAGTTTGTGGGAGTCCTTAGTAGGCTGGATAAAAGCCACAAAAACTAGATTTTTTTTTTTTAAGTTTTAGTTTCACTATATAAATGTAATTTCTGCATAGTATAAATAGTATATATTCAAATTCTATATGAAATTTTTATAATTACCAACTTTCAATATTTTATTAATGCCCCCTTCCCATAGAAATTGTCTGAGTACGCATCTGGATATATACGTACTCTTACATAACATCAATTATATCAATAGCCGTTTTATATTCCTGCAGCACGTGAACGACGACAATATTTTACAAAAAAAAATATATTTATGTATATAATTATATATTATATATATAACCTATAGATCTCTTATAAGCGAGTTTTTTTTTTCTGTATATTTAATGTAAATTTATTTCTGATAAATTAAACGAAATTACTGAATGTAAACACATTAATGTAATGTGATGTGTGTTTAACATAGAACCGTACACATCAATAATTAGCATCGACTGCAGGATAATTCGCAAAACATAAAATACACAAGTATCGGTGCTGCAGTGTATTAATATATTTCAATAAATTTCAACCGAAATTGTTTTTATTATCAGTGATGAGGAAAAATTAAGTAAACAAGCTCGATCTAAAGATTTAAATCGCTTTGCACCCCCCCCCACCCCCACCCCTCAGATGTTTAGATTTGTTTCAATATTACATTTCAACTGAAAACTTATGAAAAACAAATATAATCCATACATAATATAAATGCGAATTTATATGTTCACTTAACAAAAAGCAATTTTTTTTATATAATAAAAATGTTTATTTCCATCAAAACACATACGTGTTGCAGTGGTAAATAATTAGCAAAAAGTAATTTTGGAATATAAAATTAAAATAAGAGACTTGCTTTCACCTGTTCGGTTTTGGAAATAAACAAGTTGATTATTATTAGTTTTTGTGACCTTTAGTTTTCAGTCATCGTATCGAACTCGTATTCCTATCGTTACAATTATGTATTCGTGAATCAATTTTTTTTTTTTTTCTAACAAATTACAAGTAATAACTTAAAAGTTATATTGAATAAAACAAAAATAAAAATACAAAGTCTCGAAATTTGAATACTATTTGAAATATTCATAATTACGATAAATGATAAATGGTAATTCCCAACAGTAAAAATTGAAACTGATAAAATTGCGTTCAAAATGTACAGGTACAAATCAAGTAGATAAAGAGAAGAATCAAATAAACAAGCAATAAAAAAAAACAGGAAGGTATTCTAAACAGTCAAATAGGAAAGATAATACACAATATCAAAAATAATTTTGATTTTAAACATATTTAAAATTGTAAAATTCATTAAGTATTTGCAATTAATTTATTGAAAGTAACATGATACTACCATTGACAACAATTTATATCCATATTTTAAGATAAAATATTTCAGGAGCATTAGTTTATGCCATTTCTCTCCCCTCACCTCCCAATCTAGTAAAAAAAAATCGTTAGGATTAAAAAAATAATAAAACAGTAGAGGGGGTATCCATGCTCATCCCTCCCCCTTCCATTAATTCGAGCACTGATTAGTGATTACTATTGAAACCGACCATACAGTGGTTTTATTTTGTTTATAGCACTGGTTTATTGAATGAATTTATTCTGAAATTACTGCCCGATAACACATAATGTTAGCCGATTATCGATAAAATGTTCAACGACCAGATTTAAATATTATACACATAATATTATAATATTATTATATTTTAGGTATGTTGTCTACACAAGAATTTATCATAGCCGTAATTTTCGAGACGATCGATTATACCATCTATAATATAAATTGTCGTCGAAAAGTCAGTTATGCGCTGTACAGAAGAATATAATATATAAAATATTCAAAAAACCAAAAAACAATTACCCAAACCTGATGTGTGATGTTCGAGATAATTTCGCATGGTTAAATTACGTCGTTTCAAATAATAATACGAAACGCGTAAACTCTTATTACATGCAGTATTTTGTTTTTGAAGATATTCATTGATATCCATTTTGTACGTATATCTCACCTGCAGTCACAGCATGACATTTGTATGTCTATTACATATTAAATTTTTGTATGTCTTCCAATTTTTATTTTTTTTTTCTTTTATCATAAATTTGTATACCTTATGTCTTATTACATTTTTTTTTTTTTTTTGCGGTTTTTTTTGCACTTACTTTTTACAGTAATGCGTGTGAGTTAGTCGATTCGATGAAACCTAGACAGTGCCGTTATATTTCAGACTTTTTCATGATAACACAACACTAAATTAGACAATACGAATTTATTTTAGATTTATGTCTGCGATAAGGAAAACGGCATCCACAGTGTTATAGAAATTTTATTTATATTTCTTCTAGACATTGTCAGTGAAATTTATTATAAAAAAGACCGAGACACATATTTTGCACCATGGATGGCCAATCTACTGTTGTAGAAGGTGGGAAAATTGGGAAGGAAGGATATAGAGGGGAATATTATTTATATTTATACGCAACGATAAATCATCGCTGAAGAATAACGATTCCGAGCGAAGTTCAGTTAATCACGTTTTAAAATGTCGTAATTTTAAGATTTTCTTCAACATTTATGCTTGACGCTTTTAAAACAGAACTATTAAAATACGTTAAACTTTTTCCTTTTTTTTCTCATGTCAAATTTTCGTGCATTTCTGTTCAAAACAGTTTTATTCAATCAATTCGAGAAAAAAACCTTAAAATGGCCAAATTATTTTTAAAAATTTGCCCATGTCTAGAAAGTCCTATAATATTAATATTTGGTGAAAATTTCAGGTCCCATTATTTTTAACCGGGTAACAAAAAAAAAAAAATGTTTAAATAATGCTGTACATTTTCTCGTTTTTTCCCAATTATTAAAAAAACTAACGACGAAAATAAAAAGAATAACAGCCTGTTTGATGCGCCGACATTATAGATTAATAATGCTTTTGTGTTGGATTACACATTATAGATTATCAGTGTCTCGATTAATTATCTAATACGCTGTGTGTAGTTTTAATTTATTAATTAATAAAAAATAACTTCAAAAATTACTATAGCAATAGGTTATTATTTAGGGAAATTGATTTTGCATCATAGTAAAATCGATACGTACTTCGCATAGCCCGGGATCTAAAATGCGGCCGTTTCCTATACACTATAGCAATTGAAATGCACACTGGCAATCGATCGAAAAGCGTATTGGAAATAATGGCTCAAAATCTGTGTGAATTTCGGGACACTGGATCGCAGTGACGCGAACGGGATTCTGCATATGCTTGGTTTTCGAACGATCCCCGTGTGCGATAATGCATACAATATAATAACGTTTGACATTTTCTCAAACAAATTGAGATGTGTCACGTGAGAAAAAATAAAAAGAAAGGGTTAGGTGGTGTGGGAACATATTTATAACGTTTTGTAAAAATCTTTTCAGAATCATCTCGTCCTCGTCCTTATGCTCCGAGCTTCAATTCGGTCGATGTGATGCGAAACGATACGCGCGTACGAAAACGGGTATGGGTATACTATAATAATAATATTGTAATCGGCCGAATTCGTATTTCGGTTGTATTTTTCTTCTTCTTCTTCTTCTTCTTTTCCACCTACAGAATGACCGCCGCAGTCCCTGGACGCTATTGTCAAATAATTTTGTGAATCGCGCCCACCTGCATTGTCGGAGGCGGCGGCGGCGGTGAGAAAAATGATTTATAATAATATATATGCATTCACGCGCCATCAGACACCCCGGGTATTTCTATCGATAAAAACGAACTGGTTTATATTTATAATATAATATACGTATAGGTAATATTTTTCTGTCACGTATATTATATGTATATGTATATATATATAAGTATTTTCGATTTTTGAAAATTCTCAAAAATTTCATCCGAGTTTTATCGCGTGTGGTGGCTGCGAGATCGTCGATTATAACAATACACACATATTATATATTATAGCTCATAAATCTCGTTCTGTCTTCTTAGTTCTTACATATATATATATATATATAGTTTTTATTATTGATGTTATGAATTCCCTGATTTTTAAGGTCGAACCGAACATATGCAATATGTTTTGTTCGAACCCGAACCGAGCTATTCAAATATTTTATCGAACCCGAACCAAACTTTACACACACACACACAAAAAAATATATATAAAATGTTTAACAGTTCAAAATGTAAAACGTCGGGTCATTTAAAAATAATAACTACTCCTTAAAAATATACCAAAATAAATCCATTCGATTTCCGAGTCACTCTTTAACGTATTTCTATTGACAGACTTATAAAATATTTGGGTAAAAATATTTTAAATACTTCTAAAACAATTACTTGATATTTAACTGTAAATATTTTATAATGGTTTAAAATATATTTGTATCATTTGTAAAACTATTTACATATAATAAATTGAAAAGCATTAATGCGGTGATATGCTGAAAGTTAAACGGATACAACATTTTTGACTGGTACTGGTATTAAACCTGTACCTATTAAAAAGAGAAAAAAAATAATTTGAAGTATTTATAAATACTCTTAAAAAGTATCTGTATTCGTATTTGAAATACTTTTAAAAAGTATATGTTACAAGTCTAAGTCTATTTATTTTAGTTCAATTAATTTAGTGATTTTCAATTCGAAAATCGAACAGTTCGTAAATATCACTGAGTTTTTTTTCATATATGTCGTATAATCATATAGTCAAATTAGGCATTTAACTAAACGCCTAGACAAATAGTCAAAGAATTCAATTTAAATGCAATTTTACTATCCGCTCAGGCATCATTGAGTTAAATGGCTAGCCTATTACGAGTAAGGCAAATAATACAAAATGAGACATTTTATTTATCATAATATATATATATATATATATATATATATATATATATATATATATATATATATATATATATATTATATTATATTTTCATATTATTATATAATTTTAACATACTGTAACATGCGAGGTTTGCTTATAACTTATGAACTATTGATTATTACAAATACTTCACATATATTTCACGTAATTTCTGTAATCAATTTATATTTAAATCAGAATTATAATAAATATAAAAATACAGTTTCGTGTATATATGTATATTATTATTATAATTAATAAAGTGTTACCCTGTTTATTACTATTTACCCCGGCGGCGTCATTTCAGTGTTTTTTTCCCGGGTATGCGAACTTTAGGCAGCCCAGTTTTAACATTTCACCATCGTATTGTATGTTATCTCCTTTTTATTTATAATCATAATTTGTGCAATTATTATTCAAATAGACTAATGTGCTTTTCAAATCGCTAGAGATTGAAAGCATTAAAGGAAGCAACTAAATCCGACTATAGCAACCGGGTGAAACGGTTTAAAAATTGCATATATTATTTATATGCAAATCCGGACAATTTTAAAAACGTAAAGGGCACAAAGCCGACACCCCGCGAATCCTGTAATGACGCCTATACGAAGCGGACGTACGTAATGAAATTCCGTTTGAAATTAAATTCGTTGACTGTGTTCGCCGATAATAATTGCAGGCGTTTAGAAAGTGACCCCTAAGTCTAGCAATTAGATCTGGTAGGGCTACGACGCGAACAATTTTACGGGGCCCTTGTACACTTGTACAGTGGTGCAGCCTAGAGTGATGTTCTGAGTGTCAAGACACCTCCCTTGAACCGAATTTATGAAAAGCATATACCTTTGTTGTCGGTAAAAATAATATCAGATTATTTTTAAAAATAATTCATAAGTAACATAAAATTGTCCTGCTTACCCTTACCCCCACGTCGGCGCCGGTACGGCCAGGCACCACTGCTGAGCTACTAAACCATCGTAATAATATAAAACACACAAAATATAGACCATAATATACGCGCAATACGAAGGAATCATCGATAAAAAAAATTTAAAAAAATACGGTTAGTCTCTCATTGTAGTATGTGCGACCAAAGAAAATTGACGTTATTTGTAATTTACATTTTGGCGTTTGTTGTTGACCGTGTACTTTTGGATTTACTCTTTGGAGTTCTATGACTATTTCGGGTTCTGGGGGACCCCCACCGGCAGTTCCGGCATTGCGTTTAGATAAAAAAAAAAAAAAAAAAAACGTCCGGGTTCGACTGGTACGACTATTACCACTACTACTACTACTACGACGACGACGACGACATTATAGACATTATCGGATATTAGTGTCGTACGATATTATATTACTGCAAAAAAAAAATGGGCGTGTACGCGTCGCATCCGCGCGCGCCCGTGTATAAAACACGTTAACCGCGGAGGCGGAGGCGGCGGCGGCGGCGGCGGCGGTTCCGTCTGACGGACGGCGCGGTTGTCGGAACGGACCGTGAAATTTTTCATCTCTAGTCACAAAATCTTATGTACGGCGCGGTGAATATCATCGTCGTCGCCTCCATCGTCGTCACGACTATATATATATAAAACTTACCGACGAGAAGTGCGGTAGTAGTGGTATTATAACCGCGGCTCGGCAACAGTAAGTAGGTATAGGTATAATAATAATAATAATAATAATAATAATAATAATAATATTATAATCTATAGGTATACGCGCTTCTCAATTATTGGTCGTCGTCGTGCCAGACAGGTGTGTACGTCGCGTATATAAAATATAATTTACAGTATTTGAAACTATATACATATATACAGACTACGTATAATCACACTACGTACCGCCTCCTCGGCGTTAATACACCATGATCGGCGGTTAGGTCACCGATCGGTTGTTGTTTTTTTTTTTTTTTTTTGTTTGTCGCGGATGAACGGACGACGACCGGAATAATAATATATATATAAAAAATAATAATAATATTCTCGATCGATCCATCTCTACGCGCTGCTCGCCGGTAAATATCGAAAATAATTAATAAATCCTGTAATATACACTGCAAACGGAAACCGTTCGGGAAACCCGCGCGCGACGTGATTATGTTTATCCGGTAGACGAAAAGAAGACGAAGACGAAGAAGAAGAAGAAGAAGAAGAAACTCTGTAACGGATCGCGATAATATCTCATCACCGACGGCGGATAATAATAATCCAGCAGCTGCTGTTGCTGCTATTATACACTCGAGTGTAAAAACGGTCTAATTTCAGGATAACGGCGAGCGGGTACGCGTATATATACTTATATATATATATCTATCAAACGATGACAAAATAATAGTACTTGTATATTATACGAGAACCGAAAAACGTTTTACGAAATCTTTATACGAGAAATAACTGTACTCGACGACGACGGAAAAATATCCGGCATCTGTGTTTTTATTTGGCAAAAAAAACGTTTATCCGCGGTCCGAATATCGTGCTCATAATGTCGTGTTTCAAAATACGCGTATTAAGAAAACATTTGAAAAATAAAAAATTTAGTGTAATAATTTTTAAACGGTATATACAGAAGTAAAATTTTTTTTTGCTTTTTTGTAACAATTGGTTTTTTAGTACAACATTTTAATGGTTTGTTTAATTGCAATTTTTTAAATATTTTTGAGTTTTGCTTTTTTTCATTTTTAAATGTCTTATATGTTTTATAAGGATTTTTTAAAGGTTTTTTAGTGGCGCGAATTCTGTTCATCGTGTTCAGCGGTATTTCAACAGTTTTCGATTGTTGTCTCTATAATCGTGGGCCTAACTTAGCCAATTTGTATTGGTGGGGGGAGGAGGAGAAAAATTAATTTCATATATAATAATCATAATTTGCAATGGCAAGCTACAAGGATAAAACCCCCCTCATGATATCTATTGCTATAGAATTTTACGTAATAATGTTTTATCAAATTTAATTCGAATTACACACAAATTTATTAAATAACGAACATCTTATTAAATGATTTTAAATTCTGTGCGAAGCGAAGAATGTATTGGTTTTACTATGATATATGTGTTGTTTTTATTTTCTGTCCGTAGATAATTTTTCTACCAGACATCCTTGCTTCGATTTTCAAATGTAGCACATTTTCATAAAGCATTTTGAATCTGGTTGATGCAATAAAAAGTCATATTTTGATGTTCTTAGTTATAAGGAAAAACCGGGAAAATTTACAATGGAATCATTATTTTCGATTTTTTTATTTTTATTTTTATTGCAACTCAGTTAAAATTAATCGTAGGACCTGAAATTTGCACTGAATATTAATACTATAGGACATACTAGGTGCGAACAAATTTTCTAAATATTGTGTCCATATTTTAACTATTAGTAGGCATTTAAATTTTTTTTTTTCGAATTATACTTTGAATAAAACTGTTTTGGTCACGTTCTATGTCTATAAATGTACCGTTTTTACGATATTATTATTGTATTTTGAGGACGCCACACGGCATTTGTCGTCTAACGGGCAATAGGTTTTCGCAAAAACATGTTTACGCATTCCGAATAGAGTTATCGTTTAATTTGGATTTAAAAGTAGTGTCGCCCTTTAGTAAAAACAAAACGAGGAACAATTCTGGAGAGGTTACCGCAATGCGTTTTTGAAAAAGACAAAAAAAATTAATTTTTTTGAAAAGTCGTTTCAAACAGAAAAAAACCGCCGTCCAGAAGGAATATTGTCCTCTTTTGATTTGTGTATAATGGACGCCGCGTTTACTCTTTGGACCGAAATCGAGCGAGTGTGTAATCGGTGAGAGGCAGGATTTCGGTCCATACCTCACGCAAATAATGGAAAAATACTATAATCGATCCGGGGGCTTTGCGAAAAATCGCGGGACCGCGTACGCGACATTATTGTATTCGGAGACGGCGCGAATCTCCCACGATCGATCGTCGACCGTCCCGCGATTGTGCGTGTCCCCCGGCGACGGGCGATCCCGGTGACGTGTCCGATCGTATCTGAACGAACGGTCGTCACAAAGAAACGCGCGCGATATTATAGGGAACGCGCGACAGTCGACTGGTTCTCGTCCGCAGCCAGTTTGACAGGATCGTATTATTATTATTATATAGGTAGAAGTATACGTGGGGGTATTATTGCGGCGGGATTTTGGCGAAAAAAAAAAAAAATGCAAATCCGAGGAGATTATTATAATAATATAATATAATATTGTTGTGTAGAACTACAATGTAACACTACGTCGCCGGATATAATAAATATATGCCTCGTCAAAAAATATTTTATAAATACATACGTGTATATGTTACGGGCAATGTATGAAATCCGGACATTGTATACAATCACGTGAATCTAGCAGGGGCAATATGAAAAAACATGCGATATTCCCAGTTTTATTTAAGATTTCCATAAACCATAGTAACAAATGATTTGTTTAAAATGTCATATATTAATTAAACATTTTAAACAAATAATGATTTTTTTTTTTTGATTTTATTATTGTTTATTAGAACACGGATGTTGATGTACAAAGTCATCGTGCAGCTTTTCATTCGGATTTTTTTTGTTAACACGAAAATCGATCATATAACTGACCGCCCAAGTTCGATCATTTCTTTCCCACTTCTCTTAACGTAATAATAAATTATGGTACGTCTTCAACTTTAATGAAAAACTCCTTACATATTGTAAACGGGTTACGGCTATATAAATTCGGAAGGCGGCCTTCGGATGTTCCAATTTCATACATATTATTATTGACTATAAAAATAGATCTCTAATAAATTTTTAAAACAAGCATACTTATATAATTACGTTTTGTAAAAATACCTGATAATATAACTCCAATAATATTACGAAAATCACTAGGCGCTCTGTCAACATCTAGGATTTTAATTGCCACTGACTCTCAAACTTTACCACGACTAAAACGATTTTCCGAAGCCTGTTTCATTTCTGTGGCTTGAAATTCCATGTTTTTAATGGATTCATATCTTTTGTCTTTAATACTTTGTACTATTCAACGTACACCGATCAGATATATACTGCGAGCAACACGGAAGTAACGATATTATATTATAATATACGTACACATACCTACCGGATTTATATTATTAGGTAGCTGACTCGGCAATGCTTCGCTATTGCTAGATATTGCTGTTGCTAGATCATTATATATTATTGTCCTGCTCGTGTCAATATTTAAAAAAAAAAATTGGTGGAAAGTGTATAGTCCACCTTCGGCAGACTAAAAGTGTTCTATTTTGTCATTTCAACCGCTAATCGACAAAAATAATTTAAGTTACAATTGAATTAAGTCAGAATTTCATGTCAAACAAATATTTATTCATTTTTTTTTTTTGCTGTGAAATAATCATTTCGTTTATTGTAATGCTTAATGATATATGACATTGTTTTTTTTTTTTTTTTTTTTTTTTTTTTTTTTCGTTGTCTGGCGCGTAAACAAACAAACCTGATGATTTTACGTGTTTCACTTATTACCATAGATACTCGCACAGCGCAGGGATTGCACTACAATAATTAATAACTGTTTTTCTTTTCATCCGTGTTACCAGGGTAACCCATAAACCTACAAAAATAATCAGATTTTTGTATTAAAAATACATTTAAAAAAAAACCGAATTGTAGGGGATGGTATTCAATAGTTATAGATCTTCTCTGGACATCGTGGGACATTTTGCGAAAAACCGCGTAAAAATCGCTTCAGTAGTTTTTGAGGCTATTAGTATTATACATCCATTTATATATATATATATATATATAGATTACGAATTTTATCGATTCGAGTCTTTCCGTGTAAAACTTAATATTTTATTATATTGTTATTACTGTACACGTCGTAGACAAATTTTAATACGTTTTCGGTTTTTAGGGGTTTTTTTTAATTTTAATACGCGTACGTTACATAAGAGGACGTGCCACGCCACGGCGTCGATTATTGCCGTCTCTATCCGCGTCTAACGAAACCCGCTTGCTTTAGAGTAAAACCACCTGTTATAAAATTAAAAAGAGGACAAAATATTTCGGAGTGCGAGACGGCGAGGTCCGTCTGTCTGTTTCGTTTTTCCGTATATAACGCTGGACACGTCGTTTCAATATTTTTAAAAAAAATGTCGATTTTTACAACTTTTAAACGGTTTTTTTTTTTTTTTTTTTAACGCGCCGTTTAAAGAATATTTCGGAGTGAAAGGCGCTCACTCTCCGAAATATTGTTGACTTTTATTTTACTCTACAATCAAAACTAAGCGGGTTCTACTTGGACTGATATTAATATACTCTAAAAAAAAATAAAAAAAATAGACCAACAAAATTTAAAATCAAATCGTTAGAAAATATCAAATTGATATATTGTCGAATTGTTAATAAATTTAATGACATCTTTTTTGAAATGAAATGAATGAATAAATAATATTTTATCGAAAACACGCGTTTTCATATTTTATAGTAAACGTTCAGCTAGCCTGTTGAAGAAATATGATATTTATGCATTTTGAACAATTATTTAGTTTGTCTCGATTAGTCGAGTTAAAAATACCCTTAATAATTTTCGAAATCCTAAATACGCTCTTGAAACGTACGGAATCTTGCAAATACGCCCTAAATACGCTAAATAAAATTATGTACACAGAATCGTTAAATCGCGAAACAAATTTCGATGTAAACCAGCTCGATATTCCTGACCAACCAATAAAAACATGCAAACGCATATAACCATCAGCCCCGGTTATATTATTATATTATCTGTACAACGTAATGCGTTCTATATAATATTATATTGTTCGGTGAAATTTCCATTACGAATATTTCGTGCGGTTTTTTAAATTTTTTTTATCAATAATAACTTTGAAAAGAAAACCGTTGAATATACCACTCGTATATTATATTATAATACGTATGTAGTCTCAGCTGTGTTCAAAAGCCTATTGTACGACGCGTCGCGTTAAAATACAATGCGTTTATAAGAACGTGAAAAAAAAAAATAGCTATCTAATCCTCTAAAAACGAAAATAATTTTTTACACGCGGTCCCTTCGTGGTTAGGTTATTATTATTATTTTTTTATTTTTTTTTTTTTCCCAAACGGGCTATAGATGTAATTTTATTTTTTTACTATATATACTTACCTAAAACGCGTTCAACGGAGCGCATTTTAAGCGCTGATTTTAAAGGGTGCCAAGTATATAATAATATAATAGCGATGATTAGATGACTCGTCACATTTTGCACCTTTTTTTAATTAAAAAAAAAAAAAAAACCCCTTAACGAGGGTGTCTATATACTCGTATAATATTTGTCTTTCATAAATCATTCGGGTTTTTTTTTTTTTTTTTTTTTAACCGTCTTGTTAACCCCGTCGATATTTTTAGCGCTTTAATTATTTTCCTGTAAAAACCGTTTAGTTCCGAGTGTACAATATAATATTATTACGATCTTTTTTTCGATTGTTCCAATAACGCATAGTCACAGAGGGTAGGCTCCGGGCGTATATAATATTACCATAAAAAATAAATAATAATAATAATAATAATAATATTATTCATTTGTTTACTTACCCGCCGACGCCGTACGAAACAAAATAATTAATCTACCCGCTACGGCGATCCGGTAAAAATCGAAATTTTAGATTACAACAAGTGTTTATAGCGAGTGCGTCGTAGTGTGTTTTTCTCCCCCGAAAACACTTAGTAGAAAACGCTTCGATTATTTTCACCCAGTACCTTTAAAAAAAAAAAAAAAAAAAAATGCTAATTTTCCGCTCGGTTATAATTTATTTCGAAATTCCCAATACTTTTTTTTTTTCAAAAACTATTTTGGCGAGTAGAATATACTCGGAGTTTTTCATGCGACACCAAGACAGACTGGGGATTTCCACCCGGTGGTACTTGATTTGAAAATGTTTTCTACATTCCCAAAACTATAGTTTTTCTATAAAATTAAAAAAAGAAAAAAAAACGTACAACAATTATCGACGCATCGATTTTATTTTTGTCGATTTCCGGCTAACCTTGGGAAAACAAAGAGAAAAAACACAAACGGCTTATCCAATTTACCGAGCTCCGCCTAGAATTGTTTTATGATTGCAAGGATATATCATTGATTTCAGTATATGAACTAAAATCCCCTATACGCTGTACAGTAGACAATTATACATACATAACTTTTCACCTGCAACAGAGGCCTACCCACGGTGCGAAGTGTATGGACTTTTTTTATTTTAAGTTGTAAATATAATTTTCATTTATACGCTTTGACATTAATTGTTAGTAAAATAATAATAATAATCAGTTTTTTACATTTCAAGACGTAGGTTTATACACGTGTATATTATTATGTTCCATTAAACTATGAAAATAATACATTAAAGCGATATAGACCATCGTTCTCTATATATGAACGATTACTTTTATGTGTTGTTATTCAACATTAATTTCCGTCAGTTTTTGCGACTGCCTATTATTATGCAAATATTGGTTTACCGATTAACCCGAGCTATCGAAAAAAAAATACAAAATAACGTAATAAACATAAATTTTACCGGACGATTAATTTAATTAGAACTAATTTAATTTGATGGATTTTTTTTAATTTTTTTTATTCGCCCATCTAAATTATAATTATATATTTTTATTATTCACGCACATAACATAATATTAGTATGGCAGTTGTTACAACTGTAATATATTAATGTAGTCGTCATTTATTTATTGTAGATACGTGTAGATGTGTTATGATATTTTTATTTAGTAGTATATCAATCAAAAACCCGGTAGGTAATAAAAAAAAATAATAATAATAAAAATACTATTTGTTGGTTAGTAGTAATTATTATAATATTCGAACAAAAATAATTGAAAACATATAGGCATACCTGATATTTAAGTTATTTACGAAACTATTTAAAAATTTATTTAAGCGTTTTAATTATATATAATTTCATAATATATATCATAATAGTAATATATCATATTATAATAAATACTTTCATACCAAAAAAAAAACTCCTGAATTTATTTATTTATTTTTTTTTTTTTGTTTTTAATTATATAGTATGTCTATAGAAGTATATATATTCGGTTTTTTGTGTATTCCTTAAAAAAAAAAAATAGTAGTATTTAAGAGCTAACAGAATTAAAAAAAAAAATAGAAATGTTTTATAGTTAATTTTTTTCCGTTGGCAAAACGTTTAAAAAAAAAAAAAAAGTAGTTAAAATGGTTATCCGTAAATATGTTTAATACATAATATACCAATTTTATTTATTTGTAAAATTCCAGATTTCACTGAATATTGTTCCAAACCGTCTATGTATATACTGTATAGGTGATAATAATAGGTAAAAAAACAATATTTACATCGATCGTTTATGCAATTTCAGTATTCGATTAGTGATTAGTAATCACTATTTTACCAACCACCACGGCTAAAATATATCGTAAAACATGCATTTTATTCAAATTATGCAAAAATATGCAAAATAAATAACCATCGTTTGCTTCATCGTGACGTAATTCGTGGACATTTCAAATCAAAAAGAGTAATCAAATGTTATAACGACGAATTCAATATTATTTATCTGGTATACTTGAAGTTGTGTCATATATACCGGTCCGTAAAAATAATTATAATAATAAATTAGAATGCGTATAAGAAGAATAATAAGAGGAGCTTATCTAAAATCCCCTCGACTCGAGTTTATTATGTTGAACGCCTAAATCTAATATACACTCTGTGTGTTTGGTATTATGTACGTATGGTATAGGTATCTGTAGAGAATATCTTTATCCGATTTCCATATTTTATAAATATATTTCGTTGACGTATTTATATAATAAAATATCGACTTATATATACACAATTTGGTTGCTGTATGCCTATTATTAATGTATTAACTATTTATTTCGAACTGTGTGTGCAGCACGTGCTGCACGAATGAAACTTGATTTATTTCAGAAATACATTTTTCGACATAAACTTCGCATTAGGTAAAATGCTCAATTATTTTATTATGCCGCCACGCGGGCAATTTAAAAAATAACGTTTTCGGTATCGAAATTTCACGCGTTTAATTTTTCACTTGTCTTATTGCACGTCGAGATATTTATCGTATACGAAAATCCTAATTGCTTGTCATAATATTATTATTTTTTTTTTTTTCTTCGTCGATAATAATTGCTTATATTGGTACAATGGATTAAAGATTATTATCGTCAATTTATGATGTATTATATAGTATTATTCGACTGACGGATAACACCGAAAATACCCTTTCAAACCAATTAAATGAATGTTATACCCTTTACATCGGGTAAAAAATAATTATCGATCAAAATCTATATTTGTATTAATAATATTAAAAATAGTAAAAAAAAAAAAATTGCATTTATAATACTGTACAGTCAAAGCGTTAGATTGCAGAAAATTCGTACCTGCTCACCCCTTCATAGATGTATACGCGAGAACCTAAGATGTTCCCCCTCCCCATTGTGTGCAGTAGTGCGAAACACTTACATTAAAAAAAAAAAATTAATGACACAAATATTAGAAGTTTAATGTTTAGACTGTGGTGTTTCGGGACAGAAATACGAGGTGTGTTCGAAAAATTCCGGGACTGTTTGCATCATTGGTTTCTGTGACTCTTCCCGAACCAGTGTCACGACCAGGGGGGTGATTTGGGGGTTGCGAATGAAAAATCCACCCGCTACAGTGACACTTCAGACTTCAAGAAAATAAAATTGAAGATAATTAAAATCCCGAAACGAAAATATTGTTATTGTTCGTAATATTATAGACAATTTGGTGAAAATTAAATCAAAATTAACTCGACATTTTTTTTTTTTTTTTTTAATTACACCTTATTCAACCTTAATTGTGAAAAATTATACAAACAAAAAAATTGCGTTTCTAGGAATTGTAAAAATGCATATATTTGTTTTCAATATTTCTCGCGTTTTGTAAAAATGTAGAAAAAAAGACAACATTCACGCTTCGTAAAAAAGTCATACCCGGTTTAGAAAATAACTCTAAACACCTGTACTAAAGAATAGATGAATACGAAATTAGCAAAAATCGTTCCGATGACTTTATTTTTACTTAATAACCAGTTAACTTAGTTTACGACAATTTATATGCTTGATTTAGCATAAAATAACGGTTGTTTTAATTTTCAAAAATGGTTTTTTTGTTTTAAAACGGTCGAACGTATAATTATGTATTATTAATAATAATAATATTATATTGAAGCTGAAGAATCGTGGACAATAATGAAAGCGGACAGAAGAATATTAAAGGTTTCTGAAACGTGTCGCCGGCGAAAAATATAAAAATGATCGTGGACAGAACCGAGTGACAAATGAAAAAACGTATTCAGAGGATAAGAGAAAACAAGGTCAACATGGGTGACAATCGCAGGAGCAAAAATAAGTGGATAGGACATCTCATGAGAAAGGATAATACACGGATAACGATTATAATTGAGGGGGAAACCGGGAAGAGGAATTACCGAGGCAGTCGTATATAAAACAAATTATGCTGGATATATAGGAATATATAGGATCGTATGGCAAATCAAAGAAAGTCGCTTTGGATATAGGAGAAGAACGAGGGAATAAATATTCATTTATCGTTCGACCGATATACGGGTTGAAAAAAAAAAAAAAACAAAAAAATTACGTATAAAGTGCGTCTGTTATTTCGCTTATGTACGCCAAATATTGTCGAGTTTTATATATACATATACAGTCGGACTCGAAATTGAAGGGACCGATAAAAAAAATTCCGAGTTATCCAATAATTGGTGTTAGTAAAAAAAAAAAATTTTAATATAATTTATTCAAATGATTTTTAATCATTAATTTTTTTTTTTTTTTTTTTTATACATATTATTTTCTATAACATCCAACTTATAATTTAAAAACGTTTACATTTTTTGTCGGCGTTTTTCGTTGCTGATAGCAGCATTTGCTGCGAGTCGTTCAATTTTATTTCAAGTTGAAAAACGTTCATTACTGACATCTTGTTGGTTTTCGGTATATCGCCTTTTATCAGTTCATTATAATGCATCTGTGCTTGTGCACATGTGGGAATGAGGAAGGGGATTCAGTACATTCTCGTTTCTCTTGTTCGTCGGATGAATGACGCACATTCGTACTTGTTACAATCGTAACAGGTGCCAAAATGTCTGATAAATTTCCGCACACTTCCAAGTCGCTGTCCATGTTGATAAAATCAACGAGAATAATATTTACACGTTTATACATCGCTCCAGTTCTTCATTGTAACTGTTTGTGGTAGAATTTCTTCATCGTCCGTATTGTCTACCCGTTTACATGTAGAAAATAAAATGGGAACTTCGGGCTATGCGCGATAATATTCGAGGATTTTTTTTTTTTTTCCTTTGCATTATTTAAACGGGAAATTCCCAGGAACCGGATGGAAAGTTTGAGGTATCTACGATTAGTCCGAGTTAACCAAATTCGACCGTATGTTTTATATCGATGTGATCGCCCCGGATACCCCGCGATCCCGGAGGTTATTTATTATTATTATTGTTTTTTTTTTTTGTAATTGTCGGCCCCGGATCGGGCTCCGATAGCGTTGAAATCGTCGCGAAAACCCGTAAAATACCATCGTCGGCACTGCGTCCGCGCAACGGTAACAAAAAAAAAAAAAAAAAAAACAAAACAAAAAAAAAATCACTGGTGCGCGGGCGCGCACGCTCGTTGTTTTGACTGCGGCGAGTCGTCGGTATCGTTTAAATTACGCACACGTATATATATATATATATATATTTACAATTTTTACACTGGCGAGTATAATATGTTATTATAATATAACGCGCGCGCGTACGTGTGGCATAGTTTCGTCGGCATACACGTATTATACGTGTATATAATATACGCGGTCGTGTGCGGCTGCCGTCTGAGAGTTGTCCGGGCGCGGAGGCTGCGCGCACCGAGGCCCGGGCCCGGCCGCACGCGCTAGACACGCGTCTCGGACGCCGCACGCCGCGGCGCCTTCCTCTCCGGGTCCGCTGGGCCTGGCGACCGGCGGTAAATCGGGTGGCGGGGTGCCGTGTTATGTACAGAAAAAAAAAACCAGGTGCTGCCGGCGTGCCGGTCCCGTACGAGTGAATACAAAAACACCCGTATAATAATAATGTATACGTACGTATATACCTCTGGCCTACACGTCATAATATATTATACGAGGTATAAACCGAATGTATTATCTCGGGGGGTTTTTTTTTTTTTTTTTTATTCAAATTTTCGCATACCCGGGGGAACGCGCAGCGTCACGTGAGATCGCGGAATTCGGTTTGCACGCGACGGGACATAATTCTCGATAGAGATGGTCCGGGGGAAAAAAAAAAATATATAACATTAAAAATACCACCCGTGTTCGTAAGTCCGCGGTGGTTTCGGTGTATTTCGCGTGGTTGACGTACGGGTCGACAACGATACGGATTGGCGAACGATTGCGATATTTCATTGGGAAAACGTCGCGGCCCGTTTACTTTTTGTAGATATTAAACGGATAAATGCTATACGGCCGTCTTTGGTAGAGAGAATGAACCCACAAGAGGAAACTGGCCCGAAACTGGTATTTATTGAATGGAATTATAAGACGAACCTAATAGGATGTATTTTATTAATTATTTACGTACCGATAATGGATTATTTAAAACAAAAATCTACAATGTAGTCGATGCGATAATAGCGATAAATATAATTTCAAAAAGAAACGTGTATCGCGTTGTATCTAATTAAATCAAATATTTAAATTCTGAGTGGTTTTACAAAGACCGTAGTGCGTAGTGTTTCTCTTCGCGTCTGTGACCGCATTTTCGGTTAGTAACACTTGCCCCGAAACTTCCCGTATAGAATGACCGCTGTTTATTTTGTAACGTTTCTCTGGGTTCCCGACAGATTTTGAGAAAAAAAAAAATTAAATAAAAATGTTTGAAAACGCGGTTACGGTCGAAACCGGTAAATATTGAGCAATAGCTCGCGGAAATATGGAATTTCGAACGATTTCCTCCTGCACGCGTTCAATAACGATATTAAATTTATTTCCATCATATTAAAATATAATACTAATAGACTCTAAAATTTTAATGTTGCCCTTCTCCCCTCTAAAACGAAAAATAACTGTTTATTTTTTTTTCTGTTTCACCGTACGTTGGTGGTTATGTATCGACGCTCACCACCGCGGCTCGGTAATCCCTTTGCCATGCTATATAACCTAACCTATAACGCGCGCGTAATATTACGCCTGGTTGAAAAACCTGTTGTGCTCCAAAAAAAAAAAAAACCAAAGAAAAAAAAACCGGGGGATGTATAATCTCCGGGGTGTACACACGTAACTCGTATATAATATTACTGTAGGCGTACGACGCAGCTTCCCGACGACGATAATAATTAATGTTGAATGGGAGCCGACGACGAGCACGACCCCTACAGCCAGTCGTCGTGTGCACGGTCGTCAAGGCCGTCGTATAAGTATATCGGTGAAAACCGAAATATCTCCCGCCAGTATACACACACACACACACACATAATACGAGGTGTATTCAATAAATACCCAGACAAAATCTATTAAAAATTATATTTCAAACTTATAAACTATTCAAATGGGCCCACTTCGAAATCTGTCCAACCCGCGAATCTGTGTTAGATATTCTAAAATATTTATCGATTTCGAGACGATATATATATATATATATATAATTACAACAAGACGTTTCGGTATTGAATTTTTTAAATTTTAGCCCCCCCCCCCATGAGATTATATGACGGGGCTCCCGTGGGTTCTTATTTTTTTAAAAAAAACGTTCATATCTACCACGTACTTTCACAAAATAATAGCTTTATTTTCAACATTATAGTAATTGACGGGAGCAATTTAAGGAAAATAAAATTAGAGAATATATTATGGCGAGAGTCGTTTAATGTACAAGTATGACCAGAAGGGCTGAATATAACGGCGGCCCCCATCGATTTCGACTTGTGATCTTTTTTTTTTATTATTATTTGCTCATCAAATTGTTTCAACTGTACAAGAATATCGAATATAGTGAGCCTTCCCGCCCGTGATATATCAAAAACCTGTCTATATTTGCAACTGCGTATTGTATTCAGGTTTATGTAATTTTTATTTCCAATGCAGCCGTGTTAAACCCTTAAAAAAAAACCTATGGACTATTTTTTAATTCCATAATTCGATTTGATTTTTGTATGTTTTTTTTTTTTTTTTTTTTTTTTTTGTCATAACTATTATTCGAATAATATAATAGTTGGGGGACGGTGTTATATGATGGGGAAAAAAGAAATATTATTTATATATTGTTCTAGAAAACGGCACGCATCGTGATTTATACATTTCGAGAGTATGTATAGTAAAGTCGTCGTCCATGTCAATATGCGTTTGATGCCGTCCGGCGTGTGCGCCGTGCTTATAATTTTAATTGGTCTAGTTTTTGGCGTCGTATTATATTCCGCATAGGTTTTTTTCTTTCTTTTTTTTTTTTTATTTTTTATTCTTTTTTTTTTGATTTATCGTTCGAATTGAAATGCGATTTTATTATATCGTCCGACTGTGACGCGTTATAGGAGATACACCATAATAATAATGTAAGACGATTTTACGAATTCCGTTTGAAAAACTAGATGGGATGCCTATAGTCTGACAACTACCGAGAACCTAGTTTGCAGCAATCGAAACATGTTGAATTTAATATCCGAGATAGTTATATAACCGTGTACATGATAATATTCGTATCTCAAGAAGGAACGTTCAAATATTATTTGATGGCACGCCTGGACCCCGGGCGCCGCGTAGACGGGGGTGTCCGAATGTGGTCGAGATTTTGATAATGAATTTAAAATTTTCTCTCGAAACGAAAAGAAAAAAAAAAATCATATAATCAATAAACCGGCAGCTTTTCATTTCTGCAAAATTTGAGAGTAGAAAAAAAAAATGATTATGCCATCGTGCTAATACCGTTACGATGCTCTTGTCGGAAGTGAAAAAATTTATCAGAATTATTATTGACTATCTCAGTGTATACTGCAGAACGATCGTTTTCCACACTCCGGCAGTAAAAAAAAATTGTTTAAGACTAACGGATTTGAATTCATCGGTGCGAAAAGATCGGTTTGATCAAATTTTCCAATTTAATTTTAGTTTTTTTTTTTTTTTTTTTAATATTTTCAATTCAAATTTTTGGAAATTCACTATTGACTATTGAAACGCTCGGCCAATCTCAAGGACACAACTTTACACTGAATTCAAATCTGTTTTCGGAATTCTTATCGTTTCAACTGCGTCGATCGAACTGGTTGAAGGGAAATCTGTCTAAATTGTTGTGCTGTAGCCGTATGTATTAGACAATGAAAGAAAACGTCGGTGTCCGATCCTAATTTATTTTTTTTCAATAATCCATTTAAAAAAAGATACAAAAATAAATGTACAATTATGATATTTCGATTTAAAATAATTTACGAATATCGGAACAATCGATAAAATCTAATTTCGTTTTGGTTATTTTTTTTTTTTTTTTTTTTTTTAATATTATATTATTTTGTATATAAACGGCGACTATACTATACACATACAGTCGAGTAATCTTCGTGTATACGTACTCGTCGGCGTTAACCCCTTTTCATTTTGTGTTGGGGTTTTTTAAATTACAGTACACCCGTGGTAGAAGATATTATTTTGTATAAAACGAAAGTGAATCCAATTAAAGAATCCGTCGCGGCGGGCGTATAAAACGTATATGACCGATTCCAATTTAGAAGAAGAAAAAAATAAAACGATGAAATTATACAACGTCCGGGTAAATTATTTTTAATCTATATAGTTAGTAGTATTATAAGTAGGTAGTTCAATTTTTTTTTTTTTTTTTTTTTATATAATTTTTTTTCTTTTTTCTCGAATAAAATCCTTTTCGAACAGCGTGATTAGTATACGCGTACGACGTAATAATTCTATTTCAATTTTTACATTTTTTCTGTTTATATTTTTGTTTTTTGTTTTTTCATCAAATATTATTATATATTATAGCGGGTATCGTTATAACTCGATTACCACTTGGTATACGGAATTAATAATTTTTTATTTTTTTTTAATGTTTATAACATTATTATAATAATAATAATATCGTGAAATTCTACGATATCCGAGTGCATGGCCGCGTACGAATAAGATCCCGGTACATCTTCCCGACCCCGGGTGCGTCGGTCTCGTTAGAAAATTATAGGGGCACGGCTAATATACACGAGCCAGTCTTCTTGCTCTACACACGCACACGCACACACACACACACGTGCTGCGTGCGCACGCGTGGCACGCAACCGTGCGTCGCGTCGAAATGCTCACATGAATGCTACGACTACTTTATAATTTTACGTGTTCAATACGGGTTTCTTAATAAAAAAAAAAAAAAAAAAAATTATTTTAATGTTCTCGATTTATGGCATTTCGAGCCAGTTCGAAAGTCGAGTAGAAAAAAAAAAAAAAAAAAAAAAAAACCAAAAACAAAAAACACCTGTATTTTATAATGTACGAAATTTCGACTACGATCAATTATAAGTACGCTGTATATATAATATAAAATAATATTATAATAATGTTACGACGATGCCGTTTCCGTGCAGTGTGATGCCCAACATTAATATTCGTTATACTTACCTATATATATATATATTCCCGTTTCTCTGCTGCTGCTATCGGAGAAAATATTTAAAAAAAAAAAAATATATATATATATATATATATATATATACATAAAAACACGCGATACGGTATGGTAAAAAAAAAAAAATCCGTTTTAAACGTATCATCTCCGTGTATTAAAAAAAAAAAAAAAATTATTAATTTTAATACGTACAATATATACCACCGGTCCTGCGGGTAACGTAGGTATTATATATTCTGTTTTCACATGACGCGCGTGCTCCTCATTTTATATCGATTATGAAATCGGATAAAAACGAAATATGCAAGTAAACATATACCCGCAGAGTCTTGTAAAAGATACTGTTTTTAAATATAATCGAGTTTAAATACAGATATTTTCAAATACTTTCAAATTTTTTTAAATAACATTCTTCTTTTTATCAATCGGGCTTTTCTTCTTTTTTTTTTTTCTTTAGCATTTTTATGTTTTACGTTTACTTTATAGATCATTTTACACCGTGTCGTTATTGGGCGTCGGTAAGAGATAACTACAACTGTTCGATAAACTATTCATATATTTCCTTTAACAAGTTATTTTAATTTTCGAGTCGCATAAAACAAATATATCTCGATTGTGAAAAAGAGCATTAGAAATGCTTGACCTTAGATAACGTTTATCTCTATAATGCACAACGATATAAATAAAACGTGTGCTCTTACTATAGTTTTTCGGTGTACACTACGCCACCTGAAAAATATTGATCTTTCTCGTAACTCTGTGCAACAACCTAATGAAAACTGCCGGTAGATAGATATAAGAAAATCATTAAAATATATTAAATGTAAATATATTCACTCATTTACCCTACATTTATTGAACCAGGTGTCATTTAAAAATTAAATATACTTATGATATTTATTCTCATATTTTATACTCTACTAGACTTCTGCTGTACTTCTATTGAACAGAAAAAATGTTTAAAAATTATTATATGATTTTAAATACAGATATACTTTGTCGTAGTATTTTAAATGCGTATTTGAATACTTTTACTCGAGTACGTTTTAAATTATTGTTCAATGATTTAAAATTACACGTAATCGAACCGATGATCCGGAAAATGAATTCAGAAGAAATTACGTACCTATAGCCATTTATTTTTCCATTTGATTTTTTTTTTTTTTTTTTAATCAAAGCGCCTTTGTCCAGAGAAACAATACCTACGGTATTGGAACCCCTTTTGTTAATAATAATTGAACGTTTCCATGGTTGTACGTTATAACTTGTACGAGGGGATGCACAGAAGCGTGAAAATTCTCGACGTTTATTATTATGATACTAACATTTGAACGGCAATTATATATAGGTAAAAGTCCGATCGGGTAACCATCTCGACGAAATCTGAAAATCAAAATGTTAACTCAACTCGGTTATAAGAAAAATTATTTATTTTTTTTGCTTTTGGTAAAAATAATGCATGTTAAAAACATTCAACATTAGAAATCTTTAGAATAAACTACAACAGTACAGCCGATTAAATTAACATTACAATATTTAGAGGGGAAAAAAGTTAGATTCAATCTTTAATAACCTGTTAATAAATTTAACTAAAGGTGTTTACGAATTTAAACCATAAAACTCGAGTTTATACGATGAAAACTAATTTTATCAAGTTAAAACAGTTTTAAAAATATCGACTTTCTAACTTGAACTTTTTAACGTGTAATCTGTGTGCGGATACATAAAATATTTTTCTGGTGACTTTAACGCACGCAGAGCCTATCTATATTATCTACTCTTTGTTATTAACCCTGCAATTGGTTTGTTGCTCACTCTATCCATTTCTGTCGTCCGTTTATTTTTTCGGTAGTATATAAATACTAAATCTTGATCCATCGTGATTTGTTTTACAGTCTTGGTCTTCCAACGCGGTTCTTCCCTTCAACGCTCCCTGTTATAATCAATTTTGACAGACTTCCATACACAGGTGGTTTCGGGGAGGGATATTACAAGTAATATTTTATTGGATTTTAATGATGGTTATATCAAAGACACAAATATGTGGCTTTAGGGGCCAAATCCCTCAAAATTGTTTGTAGATTATTACTGTAAATAGGTAAGAGTATAGTTCTATAATTAGGATGAATGTAAAGTTGATCAATTAAAATAACATCACTGAATAAATTTTATTGTAATTGTAATAAGTATTAAAATAAATAAAACAAAAATTAATATAGGTAAAAGCAACACAAACTTAATGGTTTAATCTAGCTATTAAAACAAAAACAATACTTAAAAACTAAATTATTCCAAACGGAAATTCAAACGCCTAGTTTTAGTACTTAGTTCATTTAAAACGTCATCTATGTTTAATTTTTAATTTCGATGAATGTCTATCAGAGCTAAGTCATTCAATCTCGCTTGTCCCATAGTATTTCTAATATAAATTTTCAAACGCTTCAATGTAGAAAATGACCTGGATGTAGGTTTAAGATCTTCAGGTTCTCCTTCAGAAATCGAAACAGGTTCAGGATCATCAACACGATTAGCAATAATTAGAATTACTTTTTTAATAAAATAATTAGATCTGTCACGTTTAGTCATCATGAATTTATTATTTACAATTTCGGTGCCTACACAAACTATTTATCTATATACTATTTAAAATGTTTAATAAAATTGTATAATGGACATTTGTGTATTAATTACTATTATAGTATCAGGTTGGTTAACACAGACGACATAGACAGTTTCTTATCATCACTTATATATTGGTCGTTGATTTAAATTACAATAAATTGTTATTGTTTACTAATAAGAGTGAGAACTGATAAATAGTTACTGATTACACACAATTTTATTGATAAGCCATTTGCCCGTGTACGTACAACGATGTAGGTAATCGGTTGTCTGTATAAAATAATTGTTTATAGTAGGTTTTTTCTGTAGGTCGGCTAAAAAGAAAACCACTAAACCTCCCACTGGATGGGTGGATCGCACCCCCATTCTTGGCCTGTGTTTATGTGTATAAATTTACTCAAACCAATAGGCAGACACCAAAGTAGGATGTGTATGTATAATATGCAAAATATTGTTCCTTTTTGTTTTCTTGTCAAACTTATCCGCAGTAATGTTCTACTTTCCGATATTTAGCACGTGTGCATCCCGTTAATCTCTCGGTCCAGCTTATTCTTAACACTTTTTTTAAATTTTTTTTTGAACGCAATTCGTCTTCAATAAATTCGTCCTTAAACGAGTGCCACTAATACTATACGATACGGGAATGTCGAGAATACGATAAAAGTACATGTTGTTTTTTTTTTTTTTTTTTTAAATATCGTATACTAAAACCCCGCGGGCACGCGCAACGCATTCAATTTACGTTATCATAATACGTAATAATAATAATAACAATGCTACGTTACGATAAATTGTTTACAAGGTTATTAATGTACTCGACAAGTACACTTAGCGATATCATAATTTTCCAAAACGTTTGTATCGTTAGTTATCCCTGTGCCGTCCGTCTTCACCCTCGTCTTATTATATAATATCGTTGTAAGTATTTTAGAGATCACTGCCGCCGGCGGGCGTCCAAGTCGTTCGTACGGTCTGCGGTGCAGCACGCGCCTTCGTTAAGTACGTTGTTTAATGAATACGAGGCGGTTATATTGCGGCGGTCAGTGTATTTCGTTTAAGACTTTATAAAAAAAAAAAAAAAAAAAAAAAAAAAAAAAAAAAAAAAAAAAAAACAATAATAAAATAATAATAATATAAACCTCGGACCATTATCGGTATAAATGAATCCGGCGGTAAGGGTGGTCGGTCAGGGTGAACAAACTAAACTGAAAAAAAAAAAATAATAATAATAATAATACAACCCATCGCTATATAGATGACCATTTGTATGTACGTATATACTGCAGCTATCTTCTAATTATATTCTAATTTTAAATCATCATTTATCTTGATAAAAAAAAAAAAAAAAAATACATATATATACCTATGTAAAAAAAAAACCTCAACCACCGCCCCGCCGGGCTTTTTTTCATGTTACAAAGGTACCCATATATATATATATATATATATATATAGTGGTTGATGTTTTTTTTTTTTTTTTTTTTTTTTTCATCTATACTCTTCCGTAGGGCAGATGTATTTTGAACGCATCGTAAAATATTCGAACGTTGTATGTACCTATACCTACGTACGTACGAAGTAATGAGAAATAATTGTTTGTGTAAAATGTTTTGACAACGTACGGCGATAAATGGTTATTCGTTCGTATAGAATATTAAAAAATATATAATACAAATTATATCCTATCGGAAAACAACCCCTTAGTCTTTTCTTTTTTGAAAAACGATTTATCTCGTTATGTTATGCGCATAGGGAATCGATAATTGAATATATAGAGAAAATCGTATTTCCAATTTGATATAGAATACATTTTACCGCAGTTAATTCATAATTAATAGATTATCGGGGTCGGTTGTTTTTTTTTTTTTTTTTTAAAACTCATAAATACTTCATCCTCGAATAAGATAACATCGATAGTTTTGGGTTCCGCGAAGGGGAACAAAAAGAAAAACCTCGAAAAAACACATATATATATATATATATTATTATTTTTTCTCTCGTTAACGTATATATATATATATATATATATATATATATATATATATATATTAAATAATATTTGTATAGGTTTTTTTTTGTAGGAATCGAACAATACAATCATTTTTGATGATATACGACGCGAGGCGTTAATGGGAACGATTGGAGATTATTATTATGACCGTGTTGCACCCTGGGAAGATATTGCAGTAGATACAGGAGCCGGCAATATAATATATATTTATTTAAGATTGTTTAAAATTGATTTTTTTTCTTTTTTTTTTTTTTTCTACAATATAATGGGTCTCGTACTCCCCGGTGAGTATTATAAAACGCGTGGTATTTTTATCGATACATTTATTTCCAGTATACCTACCATTCGTTCGGCCGCCACCGCCGGTGACTATCAAAAAGATAAATAAAAATATATATGGAATCGATTTTATAATAAATAAATATTTATTAAAGATTCCCGATTATAGCCGTCGGGCTTTTCTGTCGTTAATAATAAGTGTATTAGGTTCAGATGCGGTTGTGTGTAGCTCTATAAAACATTTTTAAAAAAAAATTCTTTTAATTTTTTTGAAATTCCGTAATTTATATACGTCCTTTTCATTAAAAATTGAAATTTAAACGATTATAAAAAAAGAAATGTCCCGTTGCGCTCGACTTTTTAGATTCCGAACAAAGCGACGAATGTATAGGTTTTACTACGGTGTGTACATTTTTTCCGTCTGCGAACAACATTTCGACCAGATTAGTCCAATTATCATTTTTAGAGGTGTTTTCTGATGGAAAATTTTGTCTAATAATTGGTCTACAAATTATTATTTTTTATTTTCTTAATAATAGAGAAAACCAAGAAAAAACCGTCGGAAAAAAAAAGTAACATTTATGGTATTTGTTATATTCTATTTTGTTTTTTGTTGTAATTCACATAAATAATAATCGTGCCATTATTTTATTTTATTTTTTTTTTTTTTTTTTGGACAGACGTTTTAACTTAGAAAGTAGTTTCAACCCAAAATAGCATCTATTTTTGGCAGCTAATCATCACCCTATTTATTCGTGATTGTTCGCCATTTCGACAATGTCCACTCCGAGGTATTTAAAGTAGGCCAATCTAAAAAAAATAATTAAATTATAATATCGAAACTATAACCAATAATCAAAGGCGGTCATAAAAATGTTAAAAATAATTTTCATATTTTTTGATATTCGTAAAATTGAAACGGCGCCCATTAAAGGCCAAAGCCGTTATGCATGTACAAAAGAAAATATAAAAAGGAGATGAGATACATTTTTTGGGGGGGGGGGCTAAAAAAATTCTATACAAAGTTTATACATTAACATTTTACAGGCTTATTTTATAAAATACTTACAGGAAATTTCATAAGAAAGTATCAAATAATTTAGGTTAGCTATGGACGATTTTTTTTATTTTGGGGAGGAGGCTAATCCATGTATATCGAAATTATAGGTTTTAATTATTTTTTTATTTTACACCGTGGCGCAACACAACAAATTGGACTCCCCACAAAAAAAAAAAAAAATAGACCCCTAAAATATATCTAAGGTAAAATATAAACTGTGTGTAAGACACTTAACTTTTTCGTTAATATCAAAACATTAAACTAACGTATATAACTTTTTTTTCATTACTATTTGTGTTTAATTATTATTGCCAGTTATAATAATTATAATTATTAGACATAGTTAAAACTAATTTTGAAAAAATTAATTCTTCAATATTTTTTTTTCTTTCTCTCTCTTTATTAGAGTTCAATTTACTTTAGGGAGTATTATACACAAGGACCAAAATTATCATTAGCTCCCCTGCGGTGCGGGGTTTGCCGGGCCTCAGTTACGCCACTGGATGAGGTGATGGTTATGCGGTCATAAAACGAAATATGTACCTATAGGTATGGATTTTCGATCGATAATGCGACCAAGTGATCGTGGACAAATACCATTTAAAAATGCTAATAGTAGGTACATATCCTGTAATATTATAATAAAACAATAATTTACATTCAAAGAAATCGATAGGGGAATCCGTTTTTCTGTTTAATAACGTATTAAATACTCGTAGATATAAAATCCACGATATTCACGTAATTTCGTCGGTCGCTCGCGCAGCGTGTTATTTATTACGATTTTTTATTTTTTTTTTTTTTTTTGGTTATGTTATTTATAGGCAGCGATCCCGATAATATTTCTTATAGTGTAAAACCGGGCAACGGCACCCGAACACAATATTATTTTTATTAATAGGGTACGTATTCGGTTTATTTCTTTTTAAATCGTTATAAATTAAAGAGGTTTCTGTTTAAAGTAAGAGAAAAATATCTTACCTGTAGAGGTACAGTATTATTTACCGGGTTATTTGATTAATCGTACGGATACGTTAATTATTATTTTTATTTTTTTATTTTTTCTCGAAAATTCAAAAGCCCAAATGTTCGTGTATTAATTTCGGACACTCGCGTCGTCGTTAGGTTAGGTTATATACTCGATACTTGATTATTCTGAAGTGCACAGTGGCGTATTATCAATTTGTATTATTATAATAGTAGATATAATTCGAACGTCATAATAGTAATAATTATAACGTTGCGAAGAAAAAACAAAAACGTGAATTGAAACTCTTCCACTCACAATCGCTGTTTTTATATATATATATATATATATATTATATACATTGACCTAATTGAAAAATAAAAAAACCATAACCTGTTTGAATTTTAAAAAGATAATGTATTTTAAAATGTATTATATTTTAATTAGGTACTTGTAATATTATAATATTTTGACGCATGTACTTATCGAACAATTTAAAATATTTGAAAACTATTTAATGGCTATGGATAAGTAGTAATAACTATAACGCGGCTTCGTTTGATTTATTTTTTTTTTTTTTTTATTTGATTTTACAAAAAGAAATTAATCGCCTTAATTATTTCGAAAAGTCATAATTTTTATTTTTAAGTATGCGTTCGCCATCATTGGTCAACGTTATACGAGTTGTATTCGGTAGCGCAAATATTGGATTTTTTCCGAGGGGGGGTGGTCAAAATCGACAATTTTAAAATTTGTTTACAAAAAATGGTTCTGTTTTTGTTTATCTACATAAGTTACCTGTGTGTACCAGCACTGCTCCATTAGGTAATAATTATAATTACAAATTCCTATAAATAAATTGTATTTTTCTTTTTCAAATATTTTTTAAAGCTGCAGTTCAATGTGCGAAATAATCGTCTAAAAGAAATGTTATGCGATACGAATAGAGAGAGAGAAAGAGAGAGAGAGAGAGGAGGGTCTTTCGGAAACCAACCGATGGTAATTTTCAATTGAAAATGTACAAAAACCGTAAAAATTGTGTTTCCCGTTTCGCGTCGTTTTTTCCCGACTATACTAATGAAATCGCAAGGAATGCCAAAAAAATTACCTCCGCAATACGCTAAGTTCAAGACAGTTCGCCCATTACCAGAAACTACTCCAAGTTGATTATTTCTGGTAGAAAATATGTCTACAATACCCACAATCTAAATAATCTATACGACAATTTTACAATTTCAATTCCGGAAATAACGTTGGAAAACGTATTTTTTATTTATATATTACCCGGAGTGCCGCATTAATATTATAACTTTACGATTATTTTTTAAACGTTATAATAATCGTAATGTTTTTTTTTCATTTTTCTATTCGCGTTTTTATTAATATATATATATATTCTTTAATAGCCGCCGCACTTGAAAATAATTTCGACCGACCACACCGCGCCGCGCAATAATTCGACTAGTTTTCGGGGAAATTAAATTAGTACCTTAATGTTTCTTGTAGTCGATCTATATAACTGTATAATCGTTCACATTTCGTATGTATAGTAATGAAAACCGGTCTAAACGGTTGCTGAAAATAAAATATATATAAAAAAAATAAAAAAATCATCTATTTACTGTTTGTCCAAAAATGGTCTATTTATTACGAGAAGCGCGTGTCGGGCGTCAGGTGATCTCGAAGATGCGGGCAAACAGGTTCCCGTTCGAACGATTTTAAAACGGAACATCAAAAACTAATATAATAATTTCGAACGGCTCATCTCGAAAATAAATTAAAATATATCGACGGTCGTCGTTTAAGAAGTTTTTTTTTTTTTTTTTAATCTATACTTACCTACGAGCATAAATTACGAGTACCCCGGGACAAAATTAAAATACCCGGATATACATAAATCTATACCAAAAAATTTCGGCTATCGTAGTATTACTGTTTTTTTTTTTTTTTTTTTTGAACGTTATAATAAAGGTTGATTTTTGTTTTGTTTTATATAGTTTTTTTTATTGTCAACCGTAGCTGGACGGCAGTAACTAGTTAACAAGTTAAATTATACGTTAGTTTTTTGACAACTTTAACTTAACTAATTATATATAAAAAAAAAAAATAAAAATTTCTAACATTCGATAGGCCTAAAATGGGTTCCGGGACAAACAAATTTTGTTGCCGACGATAAACTACTGGACACGCTGGGTTCCAAATTTCCAATTGCTTTTATCGTTTAACCTAGAAAGTCATTTCTGATTGGATCCCGTTATCATTGATAAAATTTCGTCCGAACAATATTACCAATGAATATATTTATCTTTTACGTCAATGTTCTTCCATTATTTTAATTAAATATTTGATTTTTAAACCTTTTTATCGTCGAACTACATGTGTTTATGGAAATCAAAAATGTCGACTTAAAAAACGACAGGTAAAAAAAAATATGCTAAACGACTGGTGCCGAATTCGCGTGACGTTAGTCGTGTCCTCGCCCGAGAAACTATACGAAATCCGAACTCGTACACTTTTTGTAATTGTTTCAGCATTGTTAACTTTGAACATTGATATCTTGAACGAAAATTTGATAGGGCGTGAAAATCTTGAGTTATAATTTCGATACAACGTTCTTAATAACATTATCTATGACGGTGGTAATCACGGATTATGTTTACAGTAGGTTGTACAATTTTCGGATAAAATACGGTTTGGCAATAACGATTTTCTACCGGTATGTTTTCCGGCTGAAATGTATACGACGGAACCGATTTACGGTTTACTTACGCGCCCGGCCAGGTCAGGTTAGGGGTTAGCCACCGCGGCGATTGCGACGGGTGGCACCCGGCGGTACGCCGACGCGGCGGAGACTTTGACGACCGGCGGCGACGCGTTTTCAACGCCGCCGCGGGGTGGCCCGGCGAGTTTAGCGCGAACGCGCGCGGCGGGCGGCCGTGTCCGCCCGCCGGGGGACAAAGGATTTTCGCCGGCCGACTCCTCCGATTGTGTGTGCGCCCGTTTTATTATAGCGACAAACGCACACCGGGCACTCGGCCGTCGTATACGTTTCGAGACGGTGGCGGTGGCCTTCGACGGTAGTCTGACGGTAACCGGGAGGCATGGCGACGACGACAACGACGACGACGACGACGACGACGACGACTATAAAATACACGTACATAATATATAATAATATAATATAGGTAGTAGTAGTAGTAGTAGTAGTAGTAGTAGAGAAGTGCACCGAAAAAACGACCGAAAAAAAAAAAAAAAAAAAAAAAACAAAAATAACCGGTTGGCGTTCCAAGTTCCCACGAGCTGCCGCCCGCCAGGTACGGAGCGTGTGTGTGTGTGTGTGTGTGTGCATGTGCGTGCAGTAATAAATACTCGTCTCTACTCTTGGGTTGTTGTTTTTCTTTTTCTTTTTTTTCGGTTTTTTTTTTTCTCTTACCTATGTGCGTACCATTCTTTGCCGCCGCCGCCGCCGCCCGGTTGACGGTCGACCGCGGTGGGGATGGCGCGTGCCTTCGATATACGGCGGCCGCCGCCGCCGCGTTTCCAGGTGTCCGGGCGCGCGCGCGCGCGAGCCACCGGCGGACGGCCCGGCCGGGCGGTGGGGATGACAAGAGCCGCCGACAACGACACCGCCACCGCCACCGCGCGCCGTTCCCCTATGCGTACATACGTACGTACATAATATCGTTGTGCGCTCGCGAACCGCGGCGCGGCGTCTGCATAGGTTCACCCCCGTCGGCGAATCGTCTCTCGCCGCTCGGTCGCCCGCGTTACCGACGACGCGGGCCGCCACCCCTGACACGGTCAGTCGTGTTACGAACCTCACCACCGTCGCACGCACATCACACGCCGCTCGCTCAACCAGACATCGTCGCCGGTCGTTGTTGTCGCATCCATCCATCGCAGCTCACGCTTGATATTTTTTTTTTTTTTTTTCTTCTCCTGTTCATCTTATTCAAAGGTAAGCATTTGTTGTTGTTTTTTACAACGTTTTTTTTTTTTATTCTACCCGCCATTTCAATAATCGCGCGTTTCCGAGAAGAACAATTACGATGTTTTTACATCTCTATTGATTTTCCCCTACGATTCGACAAAAAAAAAAAAAAAAAAAAAAAATTGTCTATTTCACCGCGTCGAGCGCCTAGTATTTATCATTAGCATATATTTCAGAACCGGGGCGGATCCGAAGCTTATTTTTAACGGGCATATGGGATTCAACGGAGTCTGATTGATGACCGCTGGTAGTTTTAGCAATTTAATGAAATAACAAGTACGATGCACACAATTAAAACGGTCTTTATTTAATTTCAGATATCAGTTTTGAAATTTGTAAATTTGTTTAAAAAAAAAAAATATTTCTAAGGGGGTAAAGGAGCGGTCGGCACGTCACCCCTATCCATAAATCCGCCCCCGGTTTGAAAATGACTCGTTACGGCGCGACGTAACCCGTAAGTATTTTTTTTTTCTTATTGGCGCGTTCGATACGTCGTACGTCGTAAACGCGCGACGGCAACGAACATGGAAAAGCAATTTTTCGGTTTCCGCTTCGCACGGGTCGTTTTCACGCGTCCTCGTATCCGGTCCATGTATTTTAATATATGTGTACGTAAATAATAATAATGTTCGTAAAAACGGGACCGGTACATTATTATTTTTTTTTTTTCGACGGGTACAAAAAAAAAAAAAAAAACAGAAAAAAAAAAGGGGTTTATATACACCGCGTAACAACACCGGAATAAAAATATAGTATTTTAATAGTCGGACACGCATTGTGCGCCGGTTATTTTATTTTATTTTTTTTCTTTATTTATTTATTTATTATTTTTTTTTTTTTTTTCTACCGTGTACGGATTTAAAAGTCGTATAATATTATAAAGCCGACGCGGGCCTACCGGACACGTATACTCTGTATAAAGGATATACGGGAGCGAATATTTTAAAAATAATGCCGTGCGCGGTCACGAACCGCCGCGGGGGCCCGCCGATGCCATCCGCTCGTATTTTGTGCCGGCGCGAATGGTTCACGCGCCCCTAGCGGCCCCCGTTTTAGGGCCGGGGCGCCGCGCGTACAAATTATACTCGTAAAATGTATTACGACTACATAATATTACCGGGATTCGTTACGACCGTTTCTATTCGTTACAAAACTAATTGTATTCGTAAATAAATATTTTATTTGTATTCAGTCCCCGATTCTTTCGAATTACATTTACAACACAACGTTTATTATTACTGTCTATATACGATTATGTATCGCATCTCGATTATATTTATAGCTAGATAAATATAAGACGACCTAACCTAACCTAACCGGCCCACACCCTGTCTATACCTAATGTGTGTACGGTGTATAAGGGTTGGCGAATACGCAAACGACGTTAAAAAAAAAAAACCGTTACGTATAATACACGCTGGATATTTATTGTTTTTTTTTTTTTTATTTGCCGTTTTATTTTGCAATTCGAAACGGTACGGGAATTGCCTTGTTTCGCTTTGTCCCGACAAACACGCGGGCGCGTAGCAATTCAGACCGTCGTCAATTTGTCATCCGTCGGTCGAGTGTGCACGAGTTCGGCGCGACCGTTTGATTTAATACGATTCCGTTTCGACGACTTCGATTTGGATTTTCTTTTTTTTTTTCCGTCGTATAAATGTTCAAATCAAATAGTTTTTGATATTAATGGGCTTGCATAGTGACACTAAACCGCGCCGACGAACCGCGAATACCGTATAAGGGTGAGAGAATTTTCACACGATATTATTATTATTATTATTATTATTATAAATTAATTGTTATATTTTTATCGGAATACCGACAGTGCGGTGAGACCGTTTTTATTTGGTTTTATTTTTTACGTTTTCGCATTATTATTATTATTATTATTATTTCGGTATAAGCCGAGTTTGCCGTTGTCGTCGTACGTCAGGTGTCCCCGTCTACCACGGGTTTATTAATAATGTTAACTAATAACACTTCCGGTGGTTTTTTTTGGTTTTTTTAATTTCGCTCCGTGTACCGCGATAATTGTATCGGTCGGTCATTTCGAAACGACACGGGGTCAGGCGATTTCGGAGCCGCGTTTAGGGGTAGGTGAGAGAGGAGGGGGGAACAGGGGGGAGATGGCGAGTGGAATTTCTTTAACAAAACAACCAATAACGTTATATCGCGTTGTGTTCGTTAAAATGCATCGAATTGTCCGATTATACAACAAAGATACGACGACATACGGGTTTGTTGTACGTTGCGAATAACGCGATAGCAACAGGGGGAAAAAAAACAAAAAAACAAATACCGCGTTATTAGACATTTGCCTAGGAAATTTTAGTTGGAGTTTGGCGACAATCTTTTTTACCGCGCAAAACCCGAGTGCCTACGGATGGTATTTCAGACATCGACCAAAAGAGCTACATTTATACATATAAACGAGTATAATATCCGAGTGTATTTAAGATAGTTTTTAGAGATACACGATTTTTTATTTTAGGCAAGGGATTTTTCCAAATTTCGCTCCAACTCTGTACGAATTGTAAATGATTTTTTTTTTCCTACCTTTCGTATCGACCACATTGACGATATGATTTTTGCGGGCTAGCTGTGTATAGCCCGACAAATATGTCCACACTCGTTTGATTATAATAATGAAAATATTATTTTTGAACTCGTCAGCGAGTTTACCTACGCGTCGGACCGAGCACATTTTCAATTTTATCAAATTACTACGGCGACTAAAACGTTTGACATTTATATAGATTTGTCAATTGTCAACGGTAAATTATTTAATTAAAATATGAAGAATACTTCATATTTGGCCGATTGCCAAATCTATATATTTTTAAACATTTTTATAAATTTATAAACAAACTCGTTTATAAATTCATACGAGTCTTTACCGTCTTTAAAATCGAACCGCAGTAGAAGTACCTAAATTTTCGTCGGGCGTTTCGGTATTATCGGCGGCTCGTTATTGTCTTTTTGTCAATTTCGAAAATTCCTCAACAGTCGATTTATTGATTGCGGCCCCGTCCCCCGTCGCCCATGACGTAATCCTTTAGGCCTCCCCCCCCCCGAATACATATCGTGTATTTCGTATCGCCGGAATACATAATCGCCCGATAAAAAAAAAATACACAACGGATACATGTACAATACGCGTACGTTTATTATGAAATTGTAGCGAACGTCGCGACGAGTTTACCGGCGGCGGCGGCGACGACTTCGCGGGGGGCCTCGCGCGTTTTAATCGCCCCCGGAGTATACCTAATTTGTCATGTCGCTTATTTGAGCGGCGGCGGCGGCGATGTAAGCGCGGCTATACCGTTGTATGCGTGCGCTTACAATATGCGGGCTCGGCTTCTAAACAGAAGACAGACAAACACGTCGCAGACGCTCGTTTATTACTATTATTAATAATAATAATAATATTATTGTAGTAATATATTGTATAGTAGTTTGACATAATATTATTATTAAATTACCGTAAGTTTTCGCGGACGCGCGTTTATCTTTACGCGTATACGTTACCCGCGTGCGTCCCGTATAACAATACTAAATAATAATAATAATAATATGGGCGCGCGGCCGCGGCCGGCGGACAGGCAAAGACGCGCCACACACATAATGATAATAAAATTATTAGCCCGAGATAATAATAATCGTATTGTGATGGCGACGTGCGACAACGGTATCGTGTGTCACGTCGTCGTCACGCCGGTACCGGCGATTAACTACCACTACTACTACTACTACTACTACTAGTACCACTACTACTATTACTACTACTAGTAACGACTGTGCTTAACCGGCGACGGGCCGAGGTAATAATACAAATAATACGTCATATTGTCCTTCGGCAAACAATTTTTTTTTTTTTTTTTCCCTCTAAGGATACGGGATCCAGATGATATATATATATATATTATTTTTTTTTTTTTATAATATTATACGCTCGTGCCGGTCATGCTGGTACGCGTTTAAGACGTTCGGTTATGAATAACAATAATATAATATTATCCGGCGCGCGTATTTTTATATTGGTTTTGTTGCCGGGTTAAATACCGCCGAGTCGTCGTCGTGGTTTTTTTTTTTTTTTTTTTGTCGAGTCCATGCAGGTAGTCGTTATGCTAAACATGTAGATTACCATTGTGTTGTTATATTATTATTATTATTATTATTATTTTTGGCGTTCTACAGCGGTTTTTTGTCGTCGTTCGTGTCCTCATATCATAAACATTCGACGTGTGCCCCGGCCCACGGCTCGCGCGGATAACGTAACAACGAACGATATTGTTCGCCGTCGTCGTATTCACGTATCAATTTTATTATTACGAAAATATTATTATTCTCGGCCCGCAGACTTGTAAAGTATTCGAGTAGAAGAAAATAATGGAAAAAAAAAAAAAGTATTATTATTCCGGTATACTTTTCGTTGCGCACTCTCCATTCTCTATACGTATTTTAAATATTTTTCAAACGTACATATTATTTCGTATTCCAAAACAAATACTAATATTATAAACGCGTTTGTAACGTCATCCCCGAACCCCCCTGAAAAAAGTGGCAATCGACACTTTTCGGTATTAAAAGTAAGGTTAACTCAGTCGTTCGCGGCGATAAAATTATCGCTTTAAAAGGGTATCGAAGAAAGTCAATTCGACGATTTAGTACCGTTTAACAACGATAATTTGTGTTAACAATTTATGAATAACCAAAACTTGACCCGTGGCAAAGCTATCACGTACTAACAAAAAAAAAATCCATCGCCGCCTCGGCGTGTAATAATCTAATAAATATCAAATTTTGGGCGGGATGTCTCGCTATGCACCCTCTCATCGCCGGCCATGAATCGGTAAAAATTTAGAAGAGAAATATCCGTCGCTGCAACAACCGTCAAGGGTGTCCATCTTTAAAAAAATCTCGGGAAGAAGACCCCGTGTATTGTTTTCAATTTTAATTTTAAAAGGTAATTCGCTCAAGTACGGAAAAGCCAGGGAACACAAGCGGGGCCATATTCAAGGGGGAAGGGGCAATGTGGACATTTTCTTCGAGTGGCCAAATGTTGATACACTTAGGGAGGCGGCCAGGCACAGCTGAAGACCGGTGTATCTACTTGGATTTTTTGCCCATAGCAACCGGCTTGACAGAATTATACGTCAATAATATAAACAAATAGTTAAAACTATACATTTATTAAAACAGTTGGGTAAATTTATTTGGCGGCGGGAAGGGACGTACAAATATGGTTGACCCCGAGGGCACAAAAAGATTAAATGCTACCCTTGACACTAGCCCCCCCCCCCCAACGGACGTCCGCGTGAAAACGGACACAATATGTTTTATTGTCGAAAACCGCCGTAAATTATAATCCGATACGATTACCGAGCGCCCCATACGCGAAACGTAATTTTTAATATTATTACATTTATAAAGAGGATTGTCCCCCAAAAACGGTTACCGTTCTCCTAAAATCGTTCGTGCAGCTCGGCAGTAAAATATCGCTTTTGGGGCATGGGAGGCCAATATATTTTGCACGTCTCCCGTTCTATGCTGCTTACAGTATACGTACCTATATTAGATAGTGATTGCATTTTTACATAAAAACATAGTTTACAGGGAGCGGGGGTGATATTATTTATTGGCGGTAAACCACCCTTGGTCTTTCCCCTGGAGATAAACTTCCAGATGATAAAATTCGTTGAATTGTGCTTGAAATTTGTCCGGCATCGACGGCCCGCTTCGCCCCTCTCCCCGCACGGGTGCGCGCCGATAGTATTATGTCGTGTCGCCAATATGGTCGGTGGACATAAAAAAAAAAAAAAAAAAAAAAAAAAAAAAAAAAAAAAAAAAAAAAAAAAAAAACAAACCAAAAAATATTCTCTACTCCGTGAAAAAACACGCGAAAACGTTCAAAATTGTTACTGAATTGATAATTGATTAATTCGATAACAAAATAAAAATGATTGGAATCATGGAATAATAAGTTACTTAATTCTATATATTTTTTTTCCATGTTTTTTTTTGCTTTGTTTTTTTGTCAACTCTATATTGGCGACAATACCTATATCGCGTTGATGGTACGAAAAGCGCGTTGCATTTTGTTAATATAAGTAGTCTCTAATGCGGGTGTGTAGCATAACGATTATCGGGCGGGTTTTATTGCGCGTGCGCGGCAACGATCCCACTCGACGAATTTTTATTTTAGTTTTTAATAACTTAACTAAAAATAATTTTTACACTTAAGCCCCGCCGACCCTCCGGCTATTATAATAAGCCCTTTGCGCATCGCGCACCACCCTTCGCGGCTTAAAAAATATGCGTACGCAGAACCGGTTTTTCGTGGGGACTACCCCAGTGTCGTCGGGGGTAATATTATTTACTATTCGTACGAATAAAAAAATATAAAACCGCTTTGTGCGATGCGATTTCGCGAACGGTGAAATATTATTTATATACTACGCGCATCAGCCGCGAACCGTTTCGAAAAAATCAAAAGTAAAAAAAAAAAAAAATAAACAACGGAATATTTCGTAAAACTGACAAATATAACAAGTTGTACGCTATAGGTAGGGTGGTAACCATACGTCCGGGTTTGAGAAAAGTCTGGATTTTACAAACGTAAACGTTTTATCGTGGCTATATCCGTAGAAAAAGTTATGTCATACCTTCGTGTTCACTCTGTATAAACGTACCATATGTAATTTAAATTTTTGTTCATATTTTTTCCCGAAACGTCACGACAAGTGACGACACATTATTATCGTTGTTGCCGTAAAATAATAGATCAACGTATTTAAACCCTTTTTATTTTTTTTTTTGTGGTATCGCGACCTACGGGGGGAAGTCTACCCGTCTGGGCAATTCTTCCCCCTTAGGCTCATAGTTTATTCGGTAAAACTACAATTATATTATATAAATAAATCCCGTTTACCCCTGCAAGAGGGCGGGCTCGCAATGATTGTACAATAGCGCTTTGGGCAGCGTGAGGGCCGAGACCCGCATGCTGCCCTTAAAATGTAATAATAGCTGGGCTAACACTAATATGATCTAGGGTTCTGGGCAGCCCTCCGGCGCTGGCGCTTCTCTTCCTCCCTCGTCGACAGGACCTCCTTGATGAAGTTGCTCGTTTTCTCCCAAGCGGTCCTGTCCTCCAAATGTATTTAAACCTAATCATTCTCGTGTGGACAATTTATTCATAGATCTACGTACAATTGTATTAATGAAATAACAATATTGTTTGACTTCAATTTACCCCGCTGCCGTACCCCCCCCCCTTTGAACCGGGACTTTGATGTCCGGATTTGGTATAAAAAACGTTATGGTAACACTAGCTATAGGCGTCCCCCGAATTTGCCGACTCCCGAAATGGATTTTCAACCGTTACGCGGTCCGTAACGATAAATGAGATGATAAATAAAATAAACATTTTACGGTAATCGCGTATTAAAATACCGAACACGAAAGAAATTACATTATTAATTCGGGCCGAGTGGAAAATTAATTCATTAATTGCCTTGACTCGGTAGTCTAAATTTCAATGTTTTTGTCGAGAGGGGGAGTGTGACACTACAACAGTGTGTGTGCGTGTGTGCGTACACCGGTGTGGTCTCGGCGGCGGTGGCGGCGGACCCATTGACAGATTGTTTAATTTGTGATAAGACGCGCACGTGTCGTGCAGTCGTGTTTTATAATCCGTATAATAACGAATAATAAATAATAAATAATACATAGATCTTCATAAAGAAAAAAAAAAAAAAAAACGTGTCGGGCGTGGATACCTATATATCAACTTACGGCGAGGGTTGATCGGAAAACCAGTAAATCGATTATATAAAAATATATTATACGACGGTCGTAAAACCATGGCGCGCGACCCCTTGTCCCTTGCCCCACGAGCCCCGCAGCCGTCGAGAGTACACGCAGCTTGCGGAGCAACAGGCGTTTTTTTTGTTTCGTGTTTAAAGCCGGGCTAAATTCTTTCGTCGGTTTTTTTTTTTTATTTTTTTTTTTTACTTGTTTATCGAAATATACCTATATACAAGCAGATGCGACACTATACAGCACGCTCGTCCCGTGTTCTGTCTGTACAAATATTGAATAACGACATACACGACAAAGAAAAAAAAAAAAAATACTAATAATATTACTTATTATATAAACCCGTCACTAATCCTGTTTTGGTTTTGGTTTTTTTTTTTTTTTTTCCGCGACAGGAAACCGTTTCGTTCACCAAAAGGCTATGCAATGATGAGCATCGCCGAAGAACTTAAATCCATGCCGTCGTTCATGCAATTCTGTTCCAGAGTGGACCAAGGAAACATGCAGGAAGACTGGTGGACCGCCGGCTCCGACGCGGGTAAGATATTGCAAAGCGTTCGTTAAAAAATATTACCGGCGTTTACATCTGACTGTTGGCTTTTGTGTGTTGGATGGAAGGGGGTTTAGCCTCTAGCTGTGTTTTTAGGTATATGACAATTTCTAAATCATTACACGGCCACGCTCGCGGACAAACTGCATTGTTCTGCACCTAAAAATACCGTTAGAATTATAGAAATAGCCTAACACCGCCGCTTAGTCCCCCTGCCCGTTTATCGTTTCGCATTACAATTATTTGCCTTACACAAAAATAGATTATCTATACAAAAAAAAAAAAAAAAAATATTAAGCCGTTGAATTTATTATAGATCCTCAGTAAAACCATCGATATCGTCAATTGAACGCGACTCTGGCTGGGACGTTTACTTTTTGTTTGCACTTTTATTAATATTTTTCGTGTACACCGTACGGATTTCCGAACGTTATTTAAACGTGTTCGATTCCAATCCCTTTGAAAAAATCCCGCGCACGGTAAATGTGCGTGTGCGTGTGTGAAAAGGGAAACGAAAATTCGTTACAGATTTGTCGGTTTCAACGCGACAACATTACGACGGGACTACGGGGCTCAGGGCTCGACCGCCGGAACTCGGTAGTTCGTGTTTTTTTTAATAATTTTTTATCCGTTTTGGTTCTCACACGCTAGGAAATGAGTCGTTACCGTGTTGCGCGAACCGTGAACGTTTTTATATTTTTTTTTTTTGTTTTGTTTTGTTCCTATACGGGGTATGTTATATACGTATACGTATTTCGGGGGGGTAAAAAATTCAAATATTCCGCTCAGGTGCAGAGCGATTATACTATATATATATAAATATAAATATATATATTCCGACAACCCCTTGTGCGGGGCGTAAAATCGAGATTGTTCGACGTAGTAATAATAATAATAATGACACTATAGAAAATATATAGTCCGGAAGTAAAATTCGGTCCGGGTGAAATTATATAATTTGACGGTCGGTCAGTTTTTCGGCTCAAGTGGATAGGGGCAGGCCCCACGGTACAAATAAATACACAACTGTAGTTTTCTCTCTCTCTCTCTCTCTCACTCTCGTTTCCCATAACTCATATACCGTATTATATACTATTCACGTATGGCCACCTCGTGTATGCATTTCGTATACGATTAATAATAACATATACGAATGGGTCCGGCAATAACGAATCCCGTATATAATATTATTATGGTTTTCGGACCAAATGTGCGCGAAAATCGCCGGCTAACCGTGCGTTATAGGTGTAAACGCGAACCGTTAACCAGACGGATCGTGAAGGTGAAGCGAGTAAAACGCCTTTCGTTACAACGTCTTTGGGTAAAATACGCCATATGTCGTCGTCGCCGTCTCATTCCCGTCTAGTCTTATAAGTCTTATATATATATATATAAATATATAGTGCGGTCGGTGGATATTATACAGAGACCATATGGGGCCGAGGTCTGCTGTTCCCGAGGAATTATTAAAAACGTATGTGCTGCGTACGTCATATGGTCCGCGACATAAGGTGTACGAACGCGCCGACATAATATTTTTAACTAATGTGTGTGTGTAGGTATACCTTTAGAAAAAAAAAAAAAAAAAAAAACGTCTGCGTCGTATTTTGTACGTAAACTGAGGTTTTTGTTTTTCACGATTCCGTCCATGTCTCGCGAACCCGTATACTGTATACAGTGGCGTAATTCTGATTTCTGAATTTTCTAAAAAATATCGTTTTAATTTTCTAAAACAATACTACTATAATTAATTTTTATATGCATAAGATACCAATTTTTTTTTTTTTTTTCCTCAAATTATTTCATAAAAGTTTATATATTTCACGTTTCTCCTGTTTTATAATATATTGACGTGTGTTGGCAACGTTATCGCATTATCTGGGTTACAAAAAATATGGAAAACTAACGTTAAAATAATGATGTATTATTTTATTTTATTTTTTTAAGTATTTTATAAATCTTTTATTATTTTGTATACATAGAATAAAAATGTATTTACACCACCACTCGTGGTTTTGATTTTGACAAATAAATTATTTCGCCCCTTATATGTTTTCATCCAGTTACGCCACTGATTCTATTACTATTATTGTATACAGTGAACGACACTTACATGTCTCGTCACTTTGAGACTGGCACAACGACTCGAGTCTTATAACCGAATATTCTTGGCCGAACGGCGAAAAAAAAAACCGTTTTAAATTTATTTTATTTTATCGACTTTATTCGCTATTTTAATTTTACATATTATTTATTTAAAACATTTTGGTCAACTCCCGATTACGGCTTTTGACCGTTTCGGCAATATAATACTGCTCGTACTCGTATATCACTTATTAAACCGAGCAATGTTTTTTTTATGTATTTAATATTGATTCTTACTATAATTTACATTCGCACACGTAATTTGTTTTTACAGAGCTTAAAATATGTGTGTTTGTTTAACTGTTTCCTAATTTAACTACAAATGCAATTTTGGCGATTTTTCATTTGTTTTATAGTGCGATATTAACTGTTTGTTTTTTCATTGGGAATATTTAAAACCCTTGTATACATCTCGTCGTGGGTAACTTGCAATCGATGTAATTTACATGCGATTCGTTGTTAGACATTGTCGAGTAAATTTCTTCGGTAAAAATTCCGAAAACCAAGCAGGCCGTTTTAAAGTCATTACGCAATTTTCAAATTTATAAGCGCAATTCGTACAATCGATTCAGTGCGGTTTTTTTTTTTTTAGTGTACGAAGGATTTCTAGGTGAACTCACGGGGGTTGTCGTGCGGTGTGCGAAGATTTTATAAAAAAATCAAAAAAAAAAAACATCGTAAATTCGTACTTATCCGTTAAACGGTATAAATTACATATGTTTTTGTCGACGTATTTCACCCATAATCTAACCTAACCCCAATAGGGTTTCCACCGAAAACGGTTATTTTTTTTCCGCCGGACACACACGTACGATACTATTGTATATTGAGCCCCGCGCAAAGAGGTCTAAAACGAGTATAAAACAAATTTTTTTTTTTCCGGAATATATTATAATAATAATACAACGGCGGCGCAGCAAACGTGTAACTCCGGTAGTGCTCAGGTAACGACGACGACGGCGCGTTGCGTAATCGGGGTGCTCGTCGGTCTCTCTATTGTGTTCCGTGCGCTCGTCTTTTTTTTTTTCCCCTCTCTGTCACTCTCTCTCTCTCTCTCTCTCTCTCCGGTATTTTTATTTTATTTTTTTTCTCCATATCGCATTATGTATTTTTATTATATAAATCTCGAATAACTCCCTAGGGGCGCGCTCGCGAACCCCCCGCGCACGGGGTGAAAAAATTCGTTACATTCGGCCCCGTACCGATACGCGGCGCGCACAACACAATAAAATAATACAAATATAATGCCTGTGCACAACGACGGAATACCATAGACGGACGGCATAGGTGAACCTCAGGCGGCGACGGGGGTCGGAATCCCTGCGGACCGTTCACGCACGCACAAACCCCCGGCTATCCATTGTGCGACGACGCCCAGACCTTTAGGCGGCTTTGCGCACGGCAATACAACATAATGTTTTATATATATATATATATATATTTATATTTATATAGGTACGCGCGCAGCATCCCCGTTTCGGTAGAGTGGTGAAAAAAATAAAAGAAAAAAAAAAAAAAAAAAACTGGTTTAATAATACACAAAAGGTACGTCGTCGTCGTCGTCGTAGGTATACGACCGGCGGCGGCGGCGTGCAATGTTCGTACCTATGTATAAAAATGCGATCCTGGAAATAAATAAATATTCTCGGGACCCCGCTGAATACCTATCGCTCCCGATTCCGACGGTTCAGTTTCGTACAGGCCGCCGCGCTGTTCGCCGGTACGTTCACCCCGGGGTTTATTGCGCGTATTTATCATTACACTGTGTTTGGCCGTCGTTATTCATATCCATCGAATCGCCCGAAATGGAAACGCCGTCGAGTCCACCGCCGCCGCCGCCACCGCCGCCGCCGCCACCGCCGCCGCCGCCGCCGCCGCCGCCGCAGCCCCCGCCACTGCCGCCGCAGCCGCCGCCGCCGGTTAGTGTACGTCTGCCGGGTGAGTTACTCGCTAAAAGTCGCGGGACGGTCCGCCACGTGCGCCAAGTATTCCATCCGGAATACTACTCGATATCATTGTGGCGACGAAAACGACGACCACCCTTGAGTCTTATTTGAATGAAACCCATCTATATATATATATATTTATATGTATATACACGCACACGTGTTACAATTAAAACGCGAAATCCGTCGAAGCTTCATTTGACTAGTATGAAAAATCGACACTTTAATTTTAAAACTCGGATCTCGTGTAATTCCAATTGCCGGTATAATTTACCCCGGGCGAAACAAATGACAATGTTAGATTGTCCCGTTCCGAACATCAATGAATGTTACTACACGCTCAACATATGCGATCGATTCATGTTTTTCCCCAGTATAAACTAGGGGTATGATTAATAACTTCTGAAAATCGATTTCTCCCTAGATATAATAATACTAGTTTTCATCGATATATTTCAGGACACACAACCAGTTCTAACTAGTCGCGACGAGAGCGGTTTGTGGAAACTAGTTTTGACTGGTTAATAGTAGTTTTAAAAGATTTCTGGTTTTAACTATGTCTATAGATGTATTTATCGAATAGAGTACTCGACGTTTTATTATATATTAATAAAGCGGGGGATAGGTACTCCCGGGTATTTTATAAATATTATTATTTCGACGGATGCGGTATTTATACATTGGGCTCCGCCGAGCTACCGTAAAAAAAAAGTAAAAAAAAAAAAAAAAAAAAAACTATTGTTTGACAGTTACAGCGGAGTTATTAAGGGCCGTACAGAGTATACTGCAGCAGCTCGCGCGTTTCCTGTTTCTGTGCCGCGGGACCGCCGCTATACACTAGTTCGCCCCGTCGTAAACGGACTGGAAGGGGTGGGGAACAAACAAAAAACCAAAACCAAAAAAAAAAAAAAACCAAAACGGAATAAAAACGTATTAGAGGACGGTATGGGGGTAGAGGGGTTAGAGCGGTTGCCTAATGGTACGGCCGCCGTAGTACTTAATCGTTCGGTTTGTATGCAAATGCGAGTCGCTCGGCTGAGCCGCAAGTACATACACGCAGAGAGAGAAAAAAAAAAAAAAAAAAAAAAAAAAAACAAAACAAAAAAACCGGGAAAGATATCGGCGACGACAATGTATGTTATTATGCGTATTTAAGTTCGTATACGAAATACTTATCGCACGGTTATATTATTTTTATATTTTATTTACGCGGTTTTTTTTTCCCCCCCCCCTTACAATATCCTGCGCGCGTTTTTTTCGTTTCAACGTCCGACGGTGTCCACTTTTTCGGTTATAGTAATAAATAATCTTCAAAACACACACACCGCAGTATATATAACCTTAATGGTAAATTTCCCCGTTTTTTATCATATAGTTTTGTTTCCCGATTCCCGGCCGTTTACATTAAATAGTTCTATTTTAACCGGTGTTAATTTTTATTTATTTCCTTTCTCCGCAGAAGCGTTTGCACACCACAACCCCAAGACGGATTGGCTGTCGGATTCGGACAGCCAGAACACGATCATATGCAGCACGACCAGCTCGTCGCCGGGCCCGTCTTTGGCGTCCACGTCCACTGGCGGTGGCCAAAAAGCCGGTTCGTCCAAAGCCGCCAAGGGCGCCGGTAGCCGGTCTAAAGACATGCCGGCCGGCCAAAAGCCCGCCCAGGTGGTGGCCAGACGGAACGCCCGGGAACGGCGCCGCGTACAGGCGGTCAACTGGGCGTTCACCAGACTCCGGAAAGTCGTCCCTCTGGAAGAAAACAAGTGAGTGGCGTTTACTCTGTATTTATATTTGTGTATTATATTAGTCGCCATTTTCTCGTACACGTTTTTTCATCGTAACTCTCGGTAATTCGAATTTTTTAGGTTCCTAAACACAAGTTTAGACGCCTTAACCCCCACCCACTCCGACCGCGGTACGGTTACCTCCCCCTATTCTTGAGTGAGCTTCAGATCCGCCGCCCCGGTAGTTACTGATACGATTTAAACACCTAAATTCATATCAAACGTGATTTTGTTTAAAACGTTTAACAAATGATTTAAACAACATGCAAAACTGAAAAATGCAATTTATCTGCTTAAAATCTCATTAGTTTATTACTATAAGTACCGTATACTCCTATTTTTTATCATATATAATATGAACAAAAAGTGACTTTAAATCTTAAAATAGTGAACAAAACGTAATAATTAAGATACAAAAGTTTTTATAATCCCAGAAGAAGAAAAAAAAATTGCTTTGGGTTTACTCGTTAAATATATATATAAAAAAAAGTATTATAGTATTTGTTTTTCTTTTTATTGCACCCATACAAATGTTTATGCGAAATAAATCAATAATTTTGTACCGTGTTTTCATGTATAACAAAACATGTTGTGTTATCAACTCTGTTTGAATTCCGTTTAGAAACCGAGAATTTAGCACGCTCAGGTGCTCATGGGCTTTCTTTTTGTCTGTCTGCGTATTTATTTCGAACCGTCTACTAACACCATAGTGTAATGGTTGGAAAATGTTCTCAGGACTTGGAATATAATAGAATATAGTCACTATGTCGATATGACGGCCCCGTTGGATTATTCGACGATAAAAATAATGATAATTATAATTACAGGTCTCGTCTTGATAATAATTAACGTACACACAACGTTACTCTGTAATCTGCCGTGTCGTGCGGGACTTACGAGTCGCCGGCCGGTACTCCGGTAGCCGCGTCTCCTCATCTCGTTCGTTTAAAATAATATTATTAATCTCGTACTCGGTGTTCCAAGGCCTCTATCTCGACCCCGGTCGTTAACGTGTTATAAGTGCCGTCGTCTATCTGTCCGACAAGTGAACCGAAATGTTTGTTTAAAAAATTAAATCTTTTTTTACCCCTTCCGCCACTGCGGCGTGCCGTACGGTTTTCGTGTGTATTTTTAGATTACGCGTATTATTTACGGCGGAGGCTGTAAAAATCGTTTCACTGCGGCGCGATAACCGTGCCGGCGGGACGGTATTGTTTGCCCCGGTCTCCGCGAGCTACGGATGTGTGGATTATAATAATAATAATATATTATACTCATACTTACCCACCTACGGGGAATTTTCGGATATCCGTGTACGCGCGCCGACACAAAAAAACCACAAACGGTTTTCTTTCACCGAGAACTGCGTATTCGTAGCGATTATAAATACGACGGCAACGACGGCGGTACCGAAAAAACCGGCACGTCCTGGCGGTATTATCTACGGGACGGTACGGAATTCTTCCGCACCGTTTACGAAGATTAAAAGAATAAGAAGAAGAAAAAAAAAAAAGGTCGTCGACATTGTTATGAGAGATTAGGTTGGATTCTTACCGGTATAACATTGTAAACGGCTAATAATGGTGGCGTCATATCGGTAATGATTTCCTCCTAATAGAATACCGAGCCGTGTCGCATTTCCCCCCGTAATGTGACGACTTCGAAAAACGTCTAACCTGACGGCGCGCGGCGGTTGGTCCTCAATGGAAATCCAAAACCTGGTCGGGTAATAGGATATTTTTTATCGGCGTTTCAAGTTCAAGTACACGGCGTAGTATTATATTAGTGACGGGGAAAATCCGGATTTGCCGGAGTTCGGGAATCCGGGATTTTCGGATTCCGAAATCCGACGTTTATTGTAAATCCAAATTTCGGTTTTTTAAAATTGTGATATTGTCTTATTGTTGATAACATTAAATACGTTTTTACAATTCGAAAAATACCATACATATTACACTCCAATCTACAGTGTGTTTACAAAAGGACGCTATTTTTGAATTGACCGTCATTTTTTTGTGGTTCAGTTGGTAACATTGTTGTTATGATATCTAGTATCACCCCGGTTTATTCTTCCCTGATTAATTTTTTTTGATCGATCACCATGGAACAGCTAACCGTTGGATCCGTGTTTTAGTTGTGAAAACATTTTACGGAAGCGGCGAAAGTTATGTGGAGACAGCTCGTCGTCTCCGTACGCAACTCGGGCAGAATGCGGCTCCAAATCGTTTGATTTCGTTTCGAGGAGATCAAAATTGGCCGGCAAGGTCATGCGACCTTACTCCCTGCGACTTCCTCTTGTGAAGTCTTAAGTGTACGAGAGGAAACCTCATACGATCACGGATTTGAAGGAAGAAATTCAGTGAGTCATCCAGGATTTCACCCAGGAGAACTGTAGGGCAGTAATCGCCAAATTCCTTAACCGTGTGACAGTGTGCCAACAAGCCAGGGGGGGTCACATGAATGATATAATATTTCATACCTAAACCGGAGGTTCTCCTGATTCCAATGATGTTTTTTTTTTTGTTTTTTGATTAAATTAAAGTGTTATTTTTAAAAAGAGCGTCCTTTTGTAAACACCCTTAATATAATATATTACCAGGTGACCCGGCAAACGTTGTTTTACTCATAAATATTGTTTATGGTAGCACGCCTTGAAATGAATAATACTATTTAACTCATTTTATTTTGTAAAAACAAATAACTCGAGGATTTGAGTTTAAGATTTAGAAAAAAAAATGTTAGATTTTAAAATTGGAAATACAAAATTTTGTATTTCAGAATTCAAACATCATAAATTTATCGGATTTAAAAATCCAAAAATCCGGATTTATGTCACATCATGTGTATGTCGACGTTTTTGAAGTCTGCACATTATGAAAACAAAATACGACTCGAATCGGTCTATAGGACGGACGGAACCGTTTTCGGCCAGTACATTATTTTGGTCGCCAATCAGTAAGATTTTTAAACTAAAAGAAACCAAATTATATGATAAAGAGACAAAGATGTCATCGGTGACATTCGTTTTACAATTTGTATTAATAGTTATTTGTCGATCAGTAATTTTGGTTTTCATATGGATTATAGTTGTGAGTAATATTTTTAACACTATCGTCATTTGTATTAGTGTACAATTTATTACTGTACGATCGAATAATTTTTCGATAAATAATATCGAATAATAAATAAATAATAAATAAAACATTGCCACCTAGTTGTTCCGACAGCATTTGTATTTGCATACGCCAACCATATGTTTACCGCGATTATTTTCAATATATTTGGCCATTGTGACTTTTTAACACACGAGCAAATACGCGCACACTCTGCACACGACTATGCAGTTGGTATACAAAAGTCATTTACAAACAACAGAAAATGCCGTATAATTTATTTAAAAACTACGATAATTTTATCAAACGGCAAACGTTTTTAAATCTAAAACGGGGGTAATTTCATTTTGATGGTAAATTAATAATACGAAAGAATTACCGAAATAGTATACTGGTCCCGCCGGGTTAGGCGTTTGTACTGAGCCCGCGTTGTCCGGATAATAAGCAGGCCACGTGTAAACGCCGAACACGTTTAACCACGTTTTTTATCCGAATTTAAAAGATAGTGTAATCTCCTGCGTTTTAACTGCCCGAAAAGAAAAAAAAAATGGTATAATCTCACGTAGCCGTACCTGCTCGCCCATCCGAAAAAAAAAAATCGTTTCTAATCTCTTACGCCGACCTTACAATATTTTGTCGTATTACTATATCGTTATAATTTACGAAACCGAAATTATTAAAACGCAACAAACAAAAAAAAATTTATTTTTTCATACTCTGTAAGATCGATCGTCTAATTTCGTAGGAGTTAACCGTTAACATACACGGAAGTACCGATTTTTTTCAAAAAAAAAAAAGATAGCCTGCGGGACATACTACGATTATGCCTAGACCGTGTTGTTCTAGTATAATATCTGTTGTCGTCTCTCTCTCTGGTTTCTTTATCTTTATAGAGTTGACGACCTTGTACGTGTTACGCGGGGTATCCGGTAACGATGACGCCCGGCAAGGGCGTGCTTACTGTTCAGGAGCATGAGGGATGGCGTACGCTCCTTGAACTTTTTTTTATTTTATTTGTTTTACAAATAACTGGTTCGCGCTTTATGGGTTTCCCGTAATTATTGTCCCGTTGGTATTACAAGTCCGCGTGTTATCGCTAACCCGTTCTAGTTCAAAATATATTATATATACGAGGCCTGTTCAAAAAGTTACCAAATTTTTCAAAGTTTTTATTTATAGTGCTTACCTACAAGGTATTTTAATAGACTTATCACCCTCGAAGTATTCTCCCTCTTGGTTCATACACTTTTGCCAACGACGTTTCCATTGTTGAAAGCAGTCTCTGGAATTGCTCGTAGCTCTGTTAGCGAATTTTCTATTATTTCGTCTATCGTAGAAAATCTTTGTCCTTTTAACGGAGGTTTTAGTTTTGGAAATAAAAAAAAGTCTGCTGGTACCAAGTCGGGAAAATATAATGAATGAGGAAGCACGGTCATGTGATTTTTCACGCAAAAATCTCGAATTAACAGGGAAGTGTGTACCGGAGAAACCATGAGTTTTTCTTCCCCACTTCAGGCCTTTTCCTCCGCACTTTTTCTCGAAGACGTTTTAATACTTCTAGATAGTACCATCGGTTAACAGTTTGTCCTGCAGATAGAAATTCGTGATGAATAACTCCCAGGTTGTCAAAAAAAAAAACCGTTACAGGACTTTGACGTTTGATCTGACCTGACGAGCTTTTTTTGTCATCAACTGATTCCCGACCGTCTATAAAACGTTTAAACCAATCGTAACACTGATCACCATAAGCATTTTGTGAGTCACAGTAAAAGATTTACAAAGTTTAACACAAAATTTAATATTAATACGTTGTTCGTGAATGTTACTGATCTTTACATCTCGTACTTTGAACGCGCACAGTTAATGGTTAGACAGCAAAAAACATTTGAGATTTAATCGAAAAGATAGCTGCTTATCTCTATTTTATTTTAATCTAATAACATTTGCGATACTATTTTTAGGAATTATAGTTCGGGAACTTTTTGAACAGACCTCGTATATATATATACAAAAATAAATACTATTGAACATTGATGATTTTCAACGATTTGAAATTCAACTAGTTGTCAACGTGTTGTATTAAATAGTTTAATATAGTCTATATACATAACTATAGTTGTATTCAGATTAGCCTCCCTGCCATCCATATGAAAACACCCGGGCACGCCACTGACGCCCGTGGCGGTATGGGTGCCGCGGGGGAATTTCGCGGCGGTGTGAGTAGTAAAAATCGCTGCGTCCCGGATGCGGGGATTTATTTATTATATTGGAAAACGAACGGTTTTAACGATCGCGTGCCGCCGGCGGTGCTGAAACGACGATAGGCGTCGCCGGACAAAAAAAGTTCTCGGCGGGCGTTATATGTATATATTTTTTTTTTTTTTTTTTTTGGTTCCCCAAAGGAACCGCTCGGTCTCGTCGACGGTAATAAAACGACGAAATAATACGTACTAATAATAATAATAAAAATAATAATAATAATAGGTACCTATTATATATATTATTATAAGTAATACACGAAACTGGTCGTAATAATAATTAGTATGCGCGTGCGGCGGCGATTTTATACAAATAACGTCTTTTCGACGCGGCACTTGAGGTCAAACCGAGTACGGCGACGGCGACGACGACGACGACGACGACGACGACTACTGCGGCGACGGGCGACGGGGCGGACGGGCGGGCAGGCAGGTGATGCGCCCGACCGCTTTTCCCCGTGGCACGAGCCGCCCGAAACGGTGAAGAATAAGACAAAAAAAAAAAAAAAAAAAGAAAAAAAGCACCTGCGGCGACGGTGGTCGTAGTGGTCGCCGTCGTCTTCGTCGGTAGCCGTTCGGACTCGTTCCTTCTATCCTTGTCCTAGTCCTCGGCGTCGACCGAATCCTTCCCCGCGCGTGTAATCCTCCGAAACGCCGTCGCCGCAGCCGCCGGTCCGTTATTAATAATAATATTACACGCCGCCGCGCGTGTCTCGTGTGATGGCCGTACCAGCGCGCCGCTACGCACTGCGGCGTATAATAATAATAATAATAATAATATTATAATATAATATTTTACACGCGAGACGTCCGGAGTAAAGGAAGAGATTAAACGTTGAAGAAAAAAAAAGAAAAAAAAATCTGGTTTTTTTTTTTATATATATAGGAACCGGTAACGATAATATACATACATATATATATATAATAATATTATTATTTTGACCATCGGTTTGCTGCTTTTTTTTTTTTTTTTTTTTCACTCTCCCCGTCACCGCCGGGCCTGCCGCGCGCACGCCGCCGCCGCGGGACGACGGCCCGGCGCCGCTGATCTTCTCTTCTCCGCGTAATAATAAGTATAATATTTTATATTATTTTTTTTTCGGCAAAACTGGTTTGTTTTGTTTTGTTTTTTTTTTTTTCTTTCCACCGTTCTTACACTTAGTCGTGTGCCAGGCGGAGGAATAAAAAAATACCAGACTATATATATATATATATAATAGTATAATATATGAAAGAAACGACGACGGCGGCGACGACAACAGGTGCTTCTGCTGGACCGCCGCCGCCGCCGCCGCCGCCGCCACCGCCGCCGACACCAGTCGATTATTATTGGCGATCGCACACCTACTTTACGACGACCACGTCCGCGTACCTGTACGTAAATACACGGCGCGTGCCCGGATCGGTTTTTTTTTTTTTTTTTTTTTTTTTTTTCATTTCGTCTAATAACTGTACACGCGCGCGTAGTGTCGTCCCCGTCGGGAAACGTCGCCGCCACTGGCCTCCGGCGGCTTTGACCGAAACAACGTTTTCTCTACGCAATTAAATTAAAAATAATTCTACCGAGGAAAACGCGTGTCCGCGTCGCCCGAGCCACGCCGCGTGTTCGGCGACCACGGATATAATGCCCCGCGGTGTTTCTTATTATTATTATTATTATTTCTCTCCTCGGAGCCGGCGCCAACAGAAATCGACGGCGAAGAAGGTGCTAGGATTGAAATGAATTCGAAAAACGTTCGAGCCAATTAAATTGCCCCGGTCCGGTAGATGTGAATTTCCGAGTTAGGGATGTACATCTCTCGTGCGTCCCACCCCCCCAATCATCGGCCGTGCTCCTTCTAGGCTTCTTCATCTGTCTTCATCATGAAGCCTCTACTACGACCACTGATGACTTATTGATCTTCAAAACGATTTCGTAATAACATTTCGTAATATCGGCCGAGGTCGATTTAAATTGAATTTAATACAAATGTGTAGCCGTACAGCAAATAATTGTAGTTATAAACAATATTCGATTCGACTAAAAGCCAGCGAACCGATTGAATGGCGGTTTAGCCAATCGTTTTATAGTGTTCTGTCCGCTACTTTATTTACTCGGGTGTCGTTTAACCTGTCCCGGGGGGGTATAGCGACAGTTTGAGTACGGTGGCAGTTCAGGTGCAGTGGCGCGCCGTATTTTATGACGCGGCAGTGTGCACGATATCCCGCCGCCGTCGGGTAGGTTAGATTCCTGTCGTACCCGTCTGCGTCTACGCTGACTAACGGGTCTGCTTACCCGGGCGCGCGCGTCACGTGTCGCCAATATCGCGCCGCCCGTCCCGGTCCATTTGCGCGTTCGCCTCGCCGTCTCCTCCGCACACGTGTTTCGCACCCCCGTCGTTAGGAGCTTCCTGTGCGTCTCCGCCGCTCGAACGGCACACCCGGTCCGACACATATTGGAACGTGCCTCGCCGCCCCGTCCCACCCGACGTTTTCGTAAATTACACCGGGTGTCGTGTGTGCGCGCGCGTCGCGGTACAAAATAACATTATAATATAATAATAATAATTATTGGTCCGAATAATTTATAGCTAATTTAATACTAGACGAGCTCGTTAAAATTACCGCCAATAATTGTATTTGTTTGTACATTTTTCCGCGACATTTACCGATATTATTTTCAAACATCAGACAAACGACACATTAGTGCGGCCGAGGGGTTTATAGGGACGTAGATTATAATCGTACGGCAAATATAATATAACCGAAACGGTTTTCGAGTTTTACTAATGAGTTGTTGTTTTGTTACAGAAGCAAGCGGATGAGCAAAGTCAAGACCCTTCAACTGGCCATCGAATACATAAATCAACTGCAAGGCGTCCTCTCCATACAGACACCGCACAACAACCACATAAACATGCAACAGAATATTTCACCGGTATGGGGACATTTTTTTTGTTTTTCAATTACTCGCTTCTTTCCCGTGCCCGTTGGCAGTTTCTCTCGTTATTCCTGCTCAACCCCCGCTACCCCCTAGACTTATAATTAAACCTCTGGAAAAAATACATTCCCAATCCAAAAAACCGACACTTGGAACAATAATAACTGTGGTTTTATTTATGCGCAGCCCGAGCCTGAACAGCACCAGCACCAGCATCAACATCAGCATCAGCATCAGCATCAGCATCATCAGTTGCTGACGACGGCCGACATAAATCTGTTTTCCGACGTACAGTACAAACTCGAGCCCAGTGAACTTCAGTTCCGCATGCCGCCCAACTTTTACACCCAACTGTTGACTGACAATCAAAACTGACATCACCGTACACATATAGACGGGAGAAGAATGTTTGAGACAATATATTTTTGATACGAGTTTAACTTTTTTTTTTTTTTTTTTTTATGTATATATTATAGAATTATCGTGTATTATTATTATGATTATTATTACTCGTTCCGCACGGTCTAAAAATCGATATAGTTACATATTACTATTACGATAATTATAGCGGCGGTTCGTTTTTTTTTATCATTTTTTATTATTATTATTATTATTATAATTATTATTATAATTATTATTATTATTATTATTATTATTATTATTATTATTATTATTATTATTATTATTATTATTATTATTATTATTATTATTAGACGATGGCATAATAATAAAACTATTATGTTTTTGTCTCGGTAAAATGTCTTCTAAACGTGTTATTTCCACTTGAAAAACAGATTATTTAAGGTGGTCAAATACTTAATAATGATTACGGATTGTTTTATTCGAATTTCAAAAATATTTTTTTTCTTTTTATGACTTCCTAATATTTATGATGTTTTTGTTGACGTTTGTTTTGTATACATTTTAAAGTCTAGTCATTACACCTTTAAGTTGATTATAATATTATGATTAGGAGGTACACGTTTTGCTTTTGATTTTTTCATTATGACTATTGATAAACACCGCAAGTATATACGAGAAATTATCGAGACATTATTATTTATATTCAAGGCTGCGCATTGATTGGTTAACAAATTAATAGTTAACCATTTTAAAAGTCAAGTCAATATTAATTCTTTACTTGGCTTTTAAACTTTTGATTTTCTATTAATTTAACTTAACTAAACTTTTGTGTTCATTAATTTCAATTTTTTTTTTTTAATTTTGATATAAAATTCACAATCTATTCTCACGATTAAAATGAACGGTATCGTCATATAAATTATAATAATTATTATTTTTTAAAAAAAATCACAAACTCTACGCTTTTTAACTTATTTTTACCATGGCAATAACAATTTTAAAAAGACAAAAATATTAACAACTTAAGTTAGTAAGTTAGTTAAATTTGCTAATTATCTTTTAACTTGACTTAGTTAATTAATAAACCAATAAGCTTTTAACGTCAACTTTTTTGTCAATTTACTTAAATTATCCATTGTCAGCCTTGACTATATTTCGGTACCTTTACCATATTTTATACATCAACGAAATTTTTAATGAATTGTATACATATTTATATATTAAGTTTACCGGAAAGAATTATTATTTTTTTTTTTATTTTTACAAATATTATTGTTACTTGTTAAGCGATTAAGGCAACTAAATTGACTATTTGAGATTGCTCATTGTTTTGAAACGGACACATGCGTACAACTTACTTATACAGGGATATTAAATTTAATGTATTATTATTATTATTATTATTGTTGATTTAGGTATATATATGAAATACTTACGTTGCTCCTGTCTGTACAAAGCCGTATTATTATTGTATTCATTAAGTGCCTTATTTTTATACTATATTTATTTTAAGTTTATGTCGATTATTTTTACAATAAAAAAAATGAAAAATGGATAAAAAATAAAAATATTTTGTATATATCGTAAAACGTGTAGTTTTCTTTTATATTCTTCTGAGTGTTATCGGTCAACTGGGATCACCATCACGCCCAATACTCCAGTTTTGCCTGTCGGCTGCCCCTACAATTTCCAGTCCGATCCTTAATCGATTTAGAGATTCTGAGTTTTCACACCTCAAACGGGATTTTCCAAGAGAACGGTTTTTTCTTCCTAAGTGGATTTTGAATTCACCGAGCGTTTCCGACCTAATTGTAATCTTCTACCAATGCTCTGTTCCCGGATAATGGTTTAGATTCCCTCTAGTTCTGTTTGTCTTTCTTATTCTCCTCATGTAGTGTTGTCATAACTCGTATGGTGGAAGTATACGAATATGACCCGTGAAAATATCGAAAAAGTGCGTGCACGTTTAGGCGAATCGTCTGATTCCGATTATTCTCGCGATGGTTGTAGACCCAGATTATATATTATTTTATTTACTTGAATATTATAAATAAAATATACTGTTATATAGTGACAAAGTAGCCAAACGACTAATAAGTACTGCAGCTATTTTTTATAGCAGTAGTATTATAGTGCGTTTTTAAAATTGATTTTTGGTCCTCTCTGGAACTGTCCGGGAATGCGTTGAATAATATAACGCGGAACCGTCCGAGTAAAAATATTCCGTCATTTTATTTTCATTACTAATAAAGTGATAAATAATAAATAATTTATCGATCGGATTGACGACTCCCATCGGGTTAGTCCACTACACGGTACGTACACTGTAGTATAATTTATTCGGGCACAAGACCAAATGTTAATTATAATAATTCCGTTACCGCGGTTCGAATAGTTGGGGCGGGTTTTAGAAAAAAACATTTTTTTTCCTCGTCTGTATAATAATATATCGGTCGTGATGGATCACTTTGCCGAATGCTCGACGGCGACGTTATACGATTTATACAGACGACAGTTATTATATAGCGTATATACAGGGTGGCCACATAAACGGCAGATTTTCACAAAATTAAGAAGAAAAAAAAATAATTATTAATATATTAAAATTTTTTATTTTTATTTAAATTATTTCCTCAACATGTATGCGCACACTCTTCTAATCTTCCTCGTATATTCTCCATTGCACTGCACATCACTTCGAAACGCGTATTGACATTTTCTTCTCGACTCAAGGTTAGGTTTTAGTTCTACGACATCTCGGGGTTTCCGTGCGTAGACGTTACTATTTTAATTTTAATTATTCAAATTTATTTTAATAATAAATAATGCGATTTCCAAAAATCTGTCGAACGGCATTTATATTGATATTCGGGCCGTGTGAAATGTCGCACAGTCTTGTTTTTTTTTCGCTCGGCCTTCTTTTTTTAAAGCTGAGCCCGTTTAAGATTGAAATGAACACGAAACGAACGCAGCACAGCCACTTAACTATCGATATTTTAGATTCTGAGCGGAGCGAAGGTCTTGTGGTTACACAATGACTTTTATTCGTTTTTATTTTTCTGCAAACATTTTTTCGACCAGAAGACTTCGTCCGATCAATACATCCCTGGTACTGTTACCGGTAGCAAATTTTGTCTAGTCGATACATTAAAGAGGTAATTTTTCGATATACCTATTTGTTTTTTAACGCGACAAAAAAAACTACCAACAAATGATGAATAAACAGCGGAAACACGATTTTGTCAAACTCGAGTTAGCTTTATTATTTCTTTTTTATTTATGTTGATTTCTGAGTTACCATGGGAACAACGAAAAAACATACTTCTTCGCTCAGAATCGTTTCTCGTTTTTCAGTTTATCAATGCATACAGATATAAATAAAATTCCTATCTATATACTAACTTAACAATTTCGCACTCATGTACGCGAATCATGTACGCCCTATTTTTGTAAAACGATTTGACCGCAAAAGCGCATTTACTCTACATGTTCACTAAATGGCGTGTTGTTTTTTTTAACTTATAATATTTATCAAGCATTTGTTGTTTTAAATTGCTATCGATAAAATCAATTTTTTAAACCGGCCGTCTAAGCGCCCCGCCCTGTATAACATAATTTATAGCCAACGAATAATAGTATATTATAGTTATATATATATATATTGTGATATTATTATGTCGTGCGCGTCGCGGAAATAATTTTCGCCGATTTGTCATACCACGAGTAATGTAATTCGCCAACGGTTTTATTTTACAGTAATAATAATAGGTGTATCGGTTTAACCGATCGGAGGAACGTAAATCCACCCTCTTTTCGCGCCGATAATGCCTGTGTACGGAATTAGTTGGGCTAAACCGAAATAATGACCGGAGGGCATATATACGTTCGTACCCCTCGTTCGTATAATTTCCATTATTCAAAATATAACACGTACAAGCTGACCTATAGTTTGCGTATACGACGTGATCGCGGTAAACGGGTCGCACGAAAACGAATCCGTTTCCAATGCACCCCCAGTCCACCACCCCACATTGGAAATTTTACATTCCGCCCGGGGCAACGGGCGATAAGTTTCGAATTCGTTCACGACACGATTGCCGGGACGGAGGGTCGCGTACGAAACCGTATCCGAGGGTTTTTGACGTTTTAGCCCGGATTCGTGGTCCGATTTTAACAGATGGAGCTCTCCGCTTTAGGAAGAAAAAAAAAAAACAACACCGATTGAAATTACGTTTCCCACGTGGGTCCCACTGCTACGCTCGTCGTCATCGTCGTCATCAGCATCATTGTAATTTGTGCGTCTCTATACGCGATACTCCGTTTGGTCGGCCGACTGTACGGGGACGGTTATAATGTTGCGTTTTTCGTATATTGTCCGGCGAGTGAACACCTAACTGCATGATAAATCATTTGGCGGAACGCTATACGAAAATCCAGAATTAGACTTACTAATTTATATTAACTGTATACTACACATCTGTGAGAAAAAAAAAAAAAAAAAACATACGTACCGTTATGAAATACGTTTTAAAAACGTCGTTTCACCGAACGCGGCACGTGCACGTACCCCCCGAAAATCGGCCTTTTCAAAATCAGCGTGCGTAAATCAACAAGTCTACCCGGAAACAACTGCTGTCGCGACCCTTCACCGCCGCAATGAATGTTAAGTGCGTCGGAATTAAAATCCCGCGAACACACCAAAAAAAAAAAAAAGATTTTTTTATGTACACGATAAAAAACAAAAGCCTACTACATACTTAGCACAGTGGTCGGGCCACTGTTATTGGCGGGAAGTAGGCTAGATAGGATATATAGGGCGATTTACTCTAGTTAATATAATTTAGTTTAGTTATGTGCACAACGATTGCATATACTAAATTTAAATTGAAAATTATATTAATTTGTAATAATTCAAAATAAATTACACTCGTCTGTGTTTACCAGTCTCACGTTTTTTTTTTTTTTTTTTTTAAGTCGAAATATTCGTGGCCACGAATAAATCGGAAAATAATATGCGCAAAAGGCTGTGATTTTTCCGAATTTCGTCAAAATGTTCACTTTAAACGATCGTAATAAAAAAATGCATTACATTGTTAAAATTGTAGGTTTATTTTTAAATAGTTAATTTACACATTTTTTGCGTTTATTTTTCGACAAAAGTGTACGTTTATTTTTACTTCATATATCATTAATACATTACGAGACAAGTATAATAATATCCACACGAGTCTTGTATAATACGTTTATACAAATCTAAATAATATTAGAGTAGAAAATAAACTTAAGGATAAATGTAAAATAAGTAATTTATAACTTTTAACTTAATTTAGTTATTTATTTAATTTTTTTTTAAGATAACTTTAATTAAACTAGTTTACAAAAAAACGGTCAACATAAACTTCGGCTAAATGCATAGGCTAACCTAACTAGACCTAAATTTCGGGGGGAGGGTGGTGCTAAAATTATTAACAGTCCATAAACCCGGTAGGGGTAGGGGCGAAATTCCTAATTATTACTCTTCAAATTTTCAATAAATGATCAATATCCCAAAACATAACTCCATTGATAATAATACTTATTGTGGTCGTTATTATTATTATCGATCAAACATGAAACCATTATTTTTCTTACAAATGTAAAATATTTCAAACCATAATTGCTATTGAATAATGAATTTGAACGGTAATTTTTGTTTATGTAAAAACTAAAAATGATGACCAGGATTTTTTTTTTTTCGGGTGGGGGTAGTTGCTAATTTTGAACCCGGGAGTGCTAAAGTCCCCTTAGCACCCCCCCCCCTTATCGTTTAGCCTAAAGGTTTCTCTGCGCCGTTTTAACGTTTAAGAATTTATTTATCGCCACTGCCGTCGACATAATAATAATAATGATAACATTATTATAGGAGTAGGTACCAATATATTATTATTATACCGAGAAAAAAAAAACCAGTTTCATATAGGTACACTTACTTACCCGCAGTGTACGCGAAAACGTTTACGGAAAATGACCAAAAAAAAAAAAAAAAAAAAAAAAGTAATAATAAAACCTACATTGTCGTTAAAGCCGGTATAAATAACAACAGGTACTCCGCAACACTCCGCAGGTGGTGCAGAGTGTGCATAATTTCGATTTCCAAAAAGAACTTTTTTTTTTCTTCTACATTCACAGATTCGCACGGATAATATTACGGGTAACCATTAATATACGCAACGATGCACGTATATATATAGTTATGGTGGTGGTACATTTTTTTATTTATTTATTTTTTTTTTTGTCAAGTTTATGTTATTTTTATTTCTAGTTACGGAATACCGTTTGACGACTATACGAGTATACGACTGTTCACCTGCTGATAATGTAAAACGACAAAAATTGCGATGTTAGCAAACATACAGTGCCGAAATAAGAAAAAATACGGGTGTATTATGCAACTGCAGTGCTCGAATTTAAGGGGAGGGTTCGTGTGTCCGCTTTCATTTTTTTTTTTTTTTTTTTTTTTTAAATCCATTCAAAAACCCGAAATCGATAAAATTTTAAATTATTAATTTAACTTGTACGCCCCGTTTTCACCCCCCCCCCACCCGCTCGTAACTCAATTGTAGAAACGTGTGGGGTTTTTTTTTGTCCAGAAAATAATATTAACAGAAAAAACATTTTTTTTTTATTTTTTTCTCAGAAAGTAGGAATCCAGAAAATGAATTACGTACAAATTCTAGAAAATGTCTAAACAGAATGTAAAAAAAACAGCAAATAATTGAAATGATCAGAGCGTAGTTTTCCGGAAAACGATATGGATTATGTCTCGCAACGGGTTACTACTACTACTAGTTTTTTCTACTTTCTGTGATTTTAATTTCTGGTCATATTTTACATTGTGTCAAACACTACTTTCGGGCGCATTAAATGCGTTCAAATTATTTTCGGTGTATGTTTACCTAACGTACCACCAAACGGCGGCGTTTGCATTGACCGACCGATAGGCCGTTTATTTTTTTTATTTTTTTTTCGCGTGGCTCTCGTTTAGCCACTTGAAACTCGGCCGTTTCCGGCGCCCGTGTATAAAATTCGAATGTCTGTTCAAATACACCCGCGCGTTATTATATTATTATTATTTTTTTTTTTTTTCGAATCCGCGGCTGCAACAATAACGCTCTACGTTTATATAGTGGGTACACCTATATATATATATACAGAGAGAGGCCCATGAACGTGCGCATTATTATAAACGCGTTTAATGCGTCCGGCTGGCACGCGAAAAACATACAGGGAACCACGGGACGCACGTGGAGCGTAACATAATTTCGGGCTTTGTACGTCCCGTATTTTTATACCATTATACCTGTACGCGGGGCGGTGTATAGAAATAAAAGCCAAAGGGTCGGCGGCACCCCATCGCCCGCAACCCTTTTTCATTACAGTGTATATATATATTATTCTATATAAATACGGTTATTTTTTTTCCCCTTTATCGTCGGATACGTGCCGTTCGTTTTGCGGTCGGAACATTAATACGCGGAGACGCGTGCGAACGGCGACATTATTATTTTCCGGATCGGTTTTACGGGGACGCCGCCGCCGCACCGGCACGCATTCGGCCGCGTCCCGGGTGTCCTCCCGTCTAGAAACAGCGTTTCTCGACATCTTTTCTCACCCCATTTTCACCGACCGCAGCAATTTAATTTTAATTATTCAACGATTGTAATGTATTTATTAAAATTAAAAATCATATAATCTATACAAATTTCACTGCATATTCCGATCGTTCTCAGCGGATATTTTTATTACCTACAATAATGTATAAGTTATAAAATTAGATTTTAGGTATCTCTTTCGTGGGCAATTTTTATGACGGGCAAGTATTTTTTTCCTGAATACGTTTTTTCCCCAGAGAACCTATGGGATTGGACGTGAAAATATTAATTACATCGGCTATTTATTTAATTGTTGAATACAAGTGCCGTACTTGTACACTGAAGCGTCTCGTCTCGATCGCAATTGGTGTTTTCGGACTAAAACCTGACGGGGCTCTCCAAGTCTCACATTCACACAATATCTACCCGTGTAAGAATCGTACCGATCGATCGTTCGGGTTTGGGATTCGTTATGTTTTCGGTTTTTTTTTTTTTTTTTTTGGTTTTTTATCAGCCCGCAGGTACACGTAATATAACACGATATACGTGATTAGAATTTGAACGTTATATTCAGAATAATGACACGAGAAAAAACCCACCGCGTTTCCGAATATTATCGTTTTTTAATTGTATAACAAGTGCTAGTGGCGTATCCTGGGGGGGAGGGAGGGAAATGAGGAGACAATCAGTCGCGAGATCATATAACGAATTTATCATATATATACTTAATTTGTTGTAATCGCTCTAGCATTAAGTTTAGGCTCTATGAGGGAACATGAAAAAAAATATACACACTAAACAAAAGTATAGTCCGATATAAAGGGGGTAGGTTAGTCCCCCACGTTACATTTCAGATTATTCCAAGCGTATGTGTACTCAGTAAAAACAATTAGGAGTACATCACTGCATATTACTATCGGAATTCGTAGTGAACGTTGTCAAAATTGTCATTACGCGGCCGTGCACCGTCGGCGATTGTCGACATTGACAAATGATATTCGGTAAATGTTGACCGCGCCTGTGTATTATACGATAAGGTACATATATGGGGGGCTATCGCCGTACATACCGTGATGTTTTCGTATTTTATGACGTTACCGTCATAACGATAGAACGAGGTGGATTTATTATAAGGTGAACATTTAAAGGTTTACCGGGCCCGGTAAAAATACAAAATTATCGGTGACACGTCCGGATATGCGACAGGGACAAACGTTCGTCGATTATACAATTTCGATAACTGTTCGACAGCCTAATTATAACATACACCAAGGTTCGTTATATATAGCCGTATATATTCAAGGAGGTTTATAGATAATATCTATACTAATATATAAAATGATAGCGTTTGTTTGTATGTTTGGGGTAAACTCCTGAAACTACTTATTGGATCGTATTGCAGTTGTTTTTTTTTTTTTTTTAAATTAAAGAGGACATCACAGAGAAGGTTTTGGGCATAAATTTAGTCCGATTAAGTTAATTAATAATTAGTTATTATCTATATACTAATATATATATATATATATATATATATATATATATATATATATATATATATATATATATATATAATGATAGCGTTTAAGCAGTTGCTAGCAATTCAATTCGGTATTGTCACGGGCGAGGAAATCGTGTTTTCAAAGAGATGGGCAGACAACGAATAATAAAAGACCGCGATCGGGCCGCCGGCAAAAGTCAGTCGATGGGCAGGGCGTTAAATCCAAAGGGGCCATTTGGTTTTTCACGGGCACTGACCGGTGTGTGTGTGATAAAAATGTCGTTGACGCGCTGCAAAGAACGAGGATTGTCGCGGATGCGATGAAACGAATAGCAAGGAACAGCGTCGTGTATAATAAATTAAATTTTATAGGGTGTGCCGCCGAACAAAACCGTAACGGCCGCTGGCTCGAAACTGGGGCGGTGTGGGGGAACAAATAGGTAATATTATGTCGAAATCTGACAAAGGATCGTAAGCATTTGGATTACACAATGCGTAATATTGTATATTGTGTTGGCCACTGCACAGTGAACACGGCCGTGCAGTTTGTGCTGACTCGGCTATATATGTATTATAAATGATTGTAATATACGTGTACCAATATTATATTTAATACGCGTCTCGCATGCGATTCGACGTAAAAGGCTCCACGCGGTGGTATACATATAATAGTCGTAAATTTGATTTAACAACCCCCGGGAGTGGCGGTACGTGGGATGGTATCCGAAATTGCAAATATCTCTCTTGAATACCGCCCGTAATTCGCTGTAAACATTTCGTTTGCGCGACCGAAAACTACTCGGATTGTATATTAACCGACTGGATGTTCACCGTAAAATATGAAAAAAAAAAAAAAAAAAAGGAAAACTTGCAGACCATTGCCGATACAAAAAAAAATAAAATGTTATTGTTATCAATACAAACACTGACAATTTCATATTTTTCAAACTCAAATAATTTATTTTGTATTTTAAAAGTAATATCAAAATAAAATTTTTAAAAAAATACAAATGGTTTACCGTTGCTTTCGGTATATAAACTTTCCAAACTTTCCGCCTACTCACCTCGCAACCTGATTTTATACAAAAAGTACAATAGACTTTAGGAAGTTTAGAGGTACCATATCGCGTTTAATTTTGTAATTTTTTTTTTTTATTATTATTATGAATCTATATATATAAATCAATTGCCGTATATTCATGTATGTGAAATCATCACTTGAGATCGGCTCGACCAACTTGGCCGATTTGTTTTGATTTTTCTGTGTTATTGTTAGCACAAGGTTTATATGCTAAGGTACGGTTTGTGTTGGAAAATTATTGGAAAATCCACCAAAAAAATTGAAAATTTGCAAATGAAATGAATCGATACACATGTAGCAAATCTACCAAAATATTCCGACGAAAAAACGAGAAACCACCGTCGAAAGTTATCCCGGAGTAGAAAAACACGGATGCCCTTGACTGGATATTTGTAGTTCATCTGAATAACAGTGAATGTTTCTCCACGTGATCAAAAGTCCTTTACAAGAAATCGAGGAATAAAATCTTCAAAAAAACTATTTGCTTGAGTAGACGATCCTTACTAGCTGTGGTACTGGGGAAACGGTCTTGGCCCTTAGAATACCAATGTAACCAATCAGTTTACCATTCCAGTTTAGATGAATACTTTTCAATGACCATAAATAAAACACAGGGCCAAACATTAAACGTTTCAGGTTTAGACCTAACCGTCTAATATTTTTCCCATGGTCAATTGTACGTGGCTCTGTAACGCATCTCATGCAAACAAAATCTAACTGTGCTGATTCCAGAAATATTTAATGCGTAACGCCAATTGAAACTTGTATATATATACTATCCCGCACAGTTCTGAGCATGTCAGTATTGAACGAAAGGAATATGAACATGTTTTTTTATATTTTGCCAAAATTATAAACAATTTTATTTAATAACAAAATTGTATGTACATTTGGCCAAACGGACCTGAATCTGCTCTTCGGATTCTTGAGTTCTCGTAAATCTTCGCGGCTCGAGCACGGCTAGAGGCTACGCGCTAGATCAGATTTACGTTTGCGTAGCATATAATAGAATACCTACGAAATACCTCTCTATCAGAAATTATCAAAACAAAAATTTCGTCAAAATTTGTTCGTTTAGTATATTTGTTAATTAATGTATATCACGGTCGCCAAGCTTTTATTATTAGCTTTTAGTAGCTTTTGTTAGCGATTTACAATAATTTTATTTCGATGTCACTAAGGTAACTATACTATAATCAACAATAAAATACCGAAATCCCTGTGCCAGCCAACCTTTAGGGGCTGAATTTCCGAATAAAACGTACCCAATGTTCTTTCCTGGATCTGCAGTATGCCTTCTTGTCAAATTTTATCGGAATCTATTCAGCGGTTTAGGCGTGAAAAGGTAACAAACAGAGTTACTTTAGCATTTATAACATTATTAGTACCTCTAATCAATCCACTTGAACTAAATGCAAAAGCCGTGCGGGACAGCTATAGGCCGGTTTCTAAATAATCAACAAACTTAGCCCGAGCAAGGCCGGGCGGCGGCAGCAGCTAGTTTAATATAATTACAAGTCGTATTACAATCAATCGTAAACCTCGCGCCACGGTTAGTTATTCAAATTTCTACGCGATTGAGACGTCGTAGTGTTAAAATGGACGGCCCGCAATTATTATATTACACGCGTTGCATCCGGCGATTATTATTTAGAGGCAACGGTTAAATATAAAACATAAGTTATAATAATGGTTAGAACTCGCTGGTTCCGAAACGGTAAATTTATCGCTCGGTCCCCGCGGTTTAATATGCTGTTCGTCTACGCTCCATTCAATCATACGTATAAATTATCGGTCGATCGATTTAAATTATGAGATCGTAATTATATAGAGTCTGTTGGTTATTTGTCCGGTGTTTAATGATATACGTTTCTTGTGCGGATTGACAAACGGGCCGAGGCGTGCAAGTATACCTATGCCAACCAATTATTTAAATTGTAATTATATCAGCGTTCGGCAAATAAAATTTCCATATCCATTATATAATGTGCACGTATACCATAATATCGTGTAACACTGCGTTTATATAATATAATAGCTATACCTACATATATATATATATATATTCGCTCGTCCGTTGTATTCGATGACCCCCTCCGAAATGGCAACGTGTGTATTTTTCGTACATATGTTAGGGTGATCGGGTAAGTATTCATTTTTATTTGGACTTTTTTTGGAAAATTTAACAGACGAGCAACAAGAAAATGTTACGTCACCTCCGAAAATAAGAATGATAAATACTATCGGTTATGTAACATTTTAGAGCTGTTTGTTTCTTAAATTTTCAACAAAAAAAAAAAAAAAAGGTTAATATTTAAGACTTCAAGATATGCCCCCCCTCCAATGCATCGAACTATATCCGAAATACATTCAGAAAATATGATACATTTGAAAATCGGAGCAGGGTATCCGATAGAAAAAATGTGATCACATCACAGTAAAACCAATACGTTGTTCGCTTCGCTCAGAATCTAAAATTATTATTTTTTTTTCATCCAGATAAATTCCACTTGTCTATTATTTTATTATCTTTTCCTATAGAAATGTTTTACTTAGCTGCGGCTCAACATCGCCTTAATACACCTGCGTATTATTATAGTGGCGTGCCCAAAACGACGTCGGTTGTTTAATTTATTCAAACTGTTCGTTTTTACTCTTATATTTATTATTCATTATATAGACAAATCCTCCCCACCGTAAAAACAATAACATTTTCGATCTATTTCGCATACCTATATATTTTTCGTGTGCTACGAATAATATATAAACATACATACATCTACATAAATATACCTATCATACCGGGTTATCGTTAATTTATAAAAAATTAACATTTTGGCCGGTACAACCAGAAAATAAAATATGAATAATTTATATAATTTATAATATACGACCGTAAATTATACGGGCGTCGACGCGAATCGAAAAGTACCCAATTTGTTCGCAGTAGTAATTATTTTTCACCGTCAGAGCTGTAGGGTCGAAATGCCGGCGAAAATGTTGAAAAAGTAAATAATCCTAATAATTGCATTAATACATGTCCGAAAAAAAAAAACAGGATTTAAACGTAAAACAGGCCGGATGTACCGTGGATTGTTCCGGTGTTTGTCTAGGGCATTCGAAAAAAGAATTCGTTCCTTAAAAAATTAACTTATTTCTTTCTTGTTAAAACCAAATAAATAATAATGTTTAAAAAATCAGGACATACTTCTCACTGTGGTCCATGAACGGGCCACTGTTAGAGGTAATTTAGTTTAGATACTGAAAGCAACAATAAATCATTACAATCAAAAAACGAATCTGAGTCGTGTCTTTACTTGTAGCCAAGGTAATCCAGAAATCGAATACTAAATATTACTATAGATATGAATACTCAATAAAATATATACTCGACCAAATAATATTATTACTTATGTTTATCATGTTTACCCTGTATTTATATTCTATACATTTAGACATTTGATGATGGTTCTGTATAATGTCCTTTATCTTTTTCATTAATTTGACCACAAAACAAATGTAATAAAAATTATATATTTCCCGAAATAAAGGTTTTTTCCCAAATTAATTTTCACAGTCTGCAAAGTATTCCATTTTTTTTTTCTTTTTCAGAAACTCCGTTTTCTTTTCTCGTCAATCCCTATGCAGTAAGAGCTAAATGGATGGCTGCTACATTCACGTGGGAATGCGTTTGTAATGCACCACGACTTGCGAGTATCAATTACCTATATACTTATTAAACTATAAGTATATAGGTACACATTTTATAATAAGTGTGTAGATTAAATCTAAACGTGTACGTACACTTTTAGAAAACAGAAAAAAAATCATCGTACCAATATAATATAGATGAGTATATTATACAGGGTGATTTTCTCGGAGGATTTTAAAAGGAATTTTTATTTATGCAGTTATTCAATCATTATTATAGAGTGGGATTGTTTAAGGTTTATTATAACATTTTACATTTTACATTTTGTTCTCTAAACAAGTATTGACTATTGATTTTCAAACTTGACATTTATGAGTTACGCCAGTTTAAAATGATGACTGAGGGAAGGATTATAATCTAAAATCGGAATATATAACGTATATACTTAATGACTCATAAACGGTCAATCCTGTTCGTATCAACGTTTTTAGAAAAATATACTCTTTTCGAACATGTGTCGCAAATGGGAGCGGTTGCTATTATTTTTTTGACTAAAATATTGTAAAAACATGTATACTGAAAGTGTTAAATTACTCGTAATATAGTAATGGGTAACCTATTAATATTTTTCGATATTTTAATATTATGATTACTTATAAGACGTAAACATTTTTAGAGGGAGTGGTGTCAAAATTTCAATGGGGAAGCAGCTGCATAATAGTCTAACCTTCCCCCTCCCCCCGTAATACCACCAAATATACGGTAATAATGACGGAAAAAAACCGAAATCAATTTCACTCGATATGTCCGTATAGACTATGTAGGATCGCGATAAAAAAAAATAAAAAAATAAAAAATAAAAAATCACCCTGTAGAATCGAAAACCGACGAGACGCGTTTATTCGAAAACGGGATCGTGTTTCTCGCAATCGCGACAAAAACGTAACATATGTCGAAAACATGTTATTATCATAGATGAGTAGGTACATATAATAACACGATGGACAATCGAAAAATGTAAATGTATATTATGTATCCGTAGTATTGTATTAATGCGTTTGCAGTATGCGTAGGTACAATTAAACCACTGGTTCCCAAACTGGGGGGCGCGTCCCCCTTGAGGGGGGCGTGAACGCATTGCTGGGGAGGCGCAAGCAATTATTACGAAATACAATTTTTATTGATAATATTATTTTTATTTTAAAACGTAGAGAGGAAAAAAATTAATTAACCGGTTCTCTTTATCCATTATCGGGTATCGGTAACGGATAACCGATAAAGACTATAAGTGTTTGGCCGCAGCGTGTAACTTAATCGTTTTATGCCACGTTATTTGTAAATTAATGGGTACGATAATGGGGAAAAAGCTATTAGATTAGTTTAGAATCGATTTAGTTTCGTTTTGCAGTTGCATAGTGCACGTAGTATCGTAGTACGTAGTCATCGCGAGTGTACGTACGTAAAAATAATGGCTCCACAAAAAATAAGATTGTATAACGTCGATTATTTAAAGTTTGGTTTCACGTTCATTGAAAAGGATGGTATCCAAATGCCACAGTGTGTTATTTGTCACGTTGTGTTAAGTAACGATACTCTCCGACCAAGTCGACTAGAACAACATTTAACCACAGTTCATCCGACGCTAAAAGAAAAACCTAAAGAGTTTTTCGTTGCTAAAAAAAATTCTTTAGGTAAAATAAAACTTGACAGTACCGGAGAATTTCAACAAAATATTGTTGATTGTTAATGATTGTTACATTTTATTATTTACTATTATTTATATTTTATAATTATTATCATCAATAAAAAAGTAGACATTCCGAATATTGTATAGTTTATTTGTTAAGTACACAAAAAAAGGTGACCGATTTTTTTTCAATTTATAGGAAGGGGGGCGCGAGATTTTCGAAAATCTACAAGCGGGGCGTAGAATAGAAGAGGTTGGGAACCACTCACTTAAACGAATAAAGCTTTTAACGAATTAAAAAATATTGTTAGTATTAAATATTTAATACGGATTTACGGAGGGGGTGAGAGGTGATGGTGTAATACACCCTCAACACAAATTTGTTTAATTTCAGTCGGCAAATCTGACATTTTGACACGGAAATCGTCTTGAACCGGCATTTGGCAAATTGTCGGTAATTGTTTCGACTAGAAGATGGGTGTTCAAATATTAATTCGATCAATTTATTATAATAATAATAATATTTATCAAGTCTGATTAGAGACTCCCAATATTGTTTAATATTTATATGTCACGATTCCATAGAACAAATTGAACACCGATAAGAACGACTAAACAAAATAATTACAATTTGTGATAAGAACGGAACAATACGCCGTAGAGTAGGTACTCTATGGTCTATGGCTCTATGCAATACGTCCATAGCAGAGTGATCACGTCTACGCGCCAAATTGCATATCACTTACCAGTTATGTTATCATGATGTATATTCGCTTTTATTGTTTTAAATCGTATAACAATTGATGTAATTTTCTGTTCCGTTTATATGACCAACAATTAAAAAAAAATTTAATAATTTAACAATGAACAACAGAAAGAGAAACATATTACAGTTACAGTGTCTATCGTGCAATAGTGTTTTTGATAATGATTATAAAAGAAAACACGAAATAAAATAACATGCCGGTAAAAAAAAGTACCTCGGTCAAGCATTTCGGGGCACCCGATAATCCATTTTTAGCTGTTTCTGCCATTGCCATGACAAAACAAAAAAAACTCAAGTATGTACATTTTTATTTTTGAAATGTTTATTATACTCATTATCCGATAAATAATTTATTAGCTTCACAAATTAAACATTATGTTTATTTAATTGTAGGAATTACTGTCTTCTTTCCACGCAGTAGAACAAGAACAAACACAAATCTATTTTAACAACCCCAGACTCCTTGGAGACAAATTGTAAGAGACTGTAGTCGGCATTTTATTAATCGGTCGGCAAATTGTTTGCTCGATACATGGGCCCTAGCTGGCCCGTACACTATATACGAGATGCGTTTCGACTTTCGAGTGCAGATTCATATACGAAATTGAAATACATACATATATTACGTCCGTTTAAGTAGAACGGTGGGTATAATTAATTTTTTTCTCCCAGATAATTCGTGCGCGTTTCTCGTATAATTATTATCGGTGTATATTATTATTGTATATTATTATGCGCGTGTTCCCCGCACTCGTCAACACACGTACCGAGAATACGATAGATACAAATTTAAAAAAAAAAAAAAAAAACCTCTAAACGTTTTTGATACACCGAAATATTTATAGTTGTAATAATAATAATGATTTATAAAAAATAAGACAATAATTAATAATAAACGAGCTGCCGACGAGTTCGGGTGTGCGCCGTTAATTTTTTTTTTTTTTTTTTAGGCGCAGTATATTTCGCGTGTGAATACTTTCAAACGTTTCCGCTGTTATTTATAATGCGTTTAAATATAATATATAGGTGTATGTGTATAGTTTATAAACTGGTTTCGACTTACGGATAATAGAAGCAAAAAAAAAATACACGAAATAACAACGAAAATCGCCGATGAAATAATAAATTTATCACCCGGCGCGCGCGTATTATAATTTGCGATGATTTAAAACAAAAAAATATTTTTTTCTGTTTCTACTTACGGAGTAGGGCACTTAAACGTCATTATAGTTACAGGCAAGGAATTTAGTTTTCACCTAGTTTAATTTTCCCATTTGTAGTTTCAAATGAAAAACAATATGTAAATTGTTAGTAAGATGCTAAATATCGTTGTAGCGCATCGTTTTGTCGCCAACGACCATACCACGTTGAATACACCAGTTCTCGTCCGATCACTGAAGTTAAGCAACGTCGGGCGTAGTTAGTACTTGGATGGGTGACCGCTTGGGAACACTATGTGCCGTTGGCATTTTTTTTGCAGTTTTTCAAAATTATTTTTTATTTTTTTTCCTAATCCTATTCATAAGAATTAGACATTTATCTTATTTAATATTCGAAAAATCAACTTTGTCATAAACCGCACGCGTTGATTACATTTTTACAACGATAAATTCCACTGCTAACAAACAAAAAAATAATTCCGTAACAATGTATTGAAAAATGTAAGGACTTTTAATTTGTAAATACAAAGTAAATTACTACTAGTCGTAATAAAATTTATGTGCATTTTTATGGTGCTAAACAAGTTTTGTTCGCATACGTAAATTATGGAAAACTGCCATAAATTTAAAAATTATTTTTATCAAAATTTGAACTTTAAACAATAAAAAAAAAAAGTTAAGTAAGTTAACTTTTTTCTCTGTTACTAGCAGGTACAAATTATAACGAACCATATCAAAGTTTTTACCAACTCCGAATGCTTATAACGACAATATTTTTGTCGGTTTTTTTTTTTTAATATTTTAAATAAATTATTTTAAATCTAGACATTTTTCCAAACTATTACCTGGCAAAAAAAAAAACAAAAAACATATATTTAAAGTATTTCATGACAGAATCTGGCCCGTATCTGACCTGGGCGAAATTTCTTTTTTCAAATTTATATATTGATAATTTTATTACCAACAATGAGTAATGATATATACTTAGCCGTACCCGGTACAATCCGATATTTTATTTAAAAAAGAAAAAAAAGTTAGGTTACGTTTTTCAACTTTTTTTTTTTTTTAACTTCCGGTATAAAAAAGAACGATAATTAAATATTCAATGCCTTTAAAACACACGTTTAAGAAAAAAAAAAAAAATTTAAAAACGAGAATGGATAAGTAATAAACTTAATTTGTTCCCACAAACGTTATACATATTAATTTTGAAAAATAACTTTATATTTTTGGAGGGTTTTATAGAAAATGTGTTGCCTCGGGTCGTAAGACGTCGAAATACGGGCCCGGATAGAATCGGAACATTTTTACCAACTAAAAAAGTGAATTTCAATTCTGGTTCACCGATTACCAGTATCAGATTAAACGTAAAAGCAAAAATATACACACATTTTGAAAAGTGGATTTTTGACCAATAATTATTTTAGATTCTGAGCAGAGTGAAGGGTCTTGTGTTTTTACAATGATGTTTATTTTTTTTTCTTTATTTTTTTCTGTAAACACTTTTTCTACCAAAAGAATTCCGATCTATACACTTCTGTACTATTTCCGGTAGCAATTTTTGTCTAGTCAGTACTTTAGAGAGATCATTTTTCGATATATTTATTAGTTTTTTAACGCGGTAGAAAAAATTACCAAAAATTAACGAAAAAGCGGCAAAAACACGATTTCGTCGTACTTGAGTTTTATTATGTTATTGTAATTCCGAAAATAATTATTCAAGAGATCTGAAATGTTCACAACAAATGTAACTTTGTATTAAATGACGTGAAAATTATTTAAAAAAATGAATTTCAATTTTGAGCTATTTATAGAGAATTCGATTTTCTCAAGGTTTCAAATCTTAAAGTGAGAAATTTTGGATTTTGATCCTGATTTTTTTTTTTTTGGTTTAATTTACTTTATTCAAAATATGTTCAAAAAAAATCAACAAAATCGGTAGTCACGATTTTTTTTATAGCCGTTTAAAATTGTTTGATACATATTATTCCGATACGTAATATATTCCAATAAAATTACGTAAAATAATTTTTGAAAGTTATATCACATTTTTCATAATTTCATCGTTTAACTACATAGTGTAAAACATACTCTTTATGAAATTGACTATAATTGTCATATAATTACACTGGAGCTCTGCTCAGAATCGTTTTATTAAAAGAAGTGATTTATCGTTCTTTTAAAATTCAATACATCCGCTAAGTGTAAATTTTTATTTTTCGTTAATTTCTCTTTTATTATCCAGGAAGATGATTGCAAACGGTTTATACTGGCAACATTACTGGGATATTCTCAGTCTGTGCGACATTGCAATTCCATGTGATAGTAAATCCTCTTATCAGTTCCATTGTATAACAGCTGCTTAGGACAACAAAAACAAAAATATTATTATTGTTTTTGTACTCGTACGGCGGACGACTGTGGTAAAAAAATAAAATGTATTTTTATTATTGTTTCAACATTCGAATTCATTGACATTATTAAAATTAACTAGTAAATTAACATCACGCAACTGATTATTATCGAGACACGATCAAAATTTACGGACATCGTACCGATACTGGTAAGTTTTTAATGATATCTTGTTTGAAAATTTAAAACCAACAAACGTTTTCCGTGTTAAAAGTCTAAACGACTGTGTCCTATTAGTCATCGTCCTTAAAAGGTATGATTTTAAGTCCTTGACGACCAGTCGTTTGTCGACAAAGAATATTGTCCTTAAAACTCTGTATTAGGTTTTGTGCTTTTTTTTTGTATGTAATATTGTTCTGTAGGTATTACTACATTGCGTATAAAATTATAATCATTTTCTTGTTTATTATGTGGTATCGATAATTTTTTTCATTCCATAATAAACTATAGTTGGTTTTCTTGATTTTGTTTTCTTTTGCAGAGCTAATAATTTCGTATTTGTAAATGTTATATTCTATTTTTCTTTTTGTGTAGTAATTTTTTTTTATGAACTTTGTCAAAAATCAGTAAGTGTTCATTAATACTGACAGTAATACACCTTAATACTGTTTTTGGTTTTATAAATACAAAAAATTATTCAGCCGTGATCGGGATTTCGATTATTTATAATATGTTGAACAATTTTTTCCATTTGTCTAACGTATAAAATAGTATGACGACCGCCATCATGATTAATGTTCCCTATAGATTTATACAATGGTTTTTCGGTTCTTTATTTATGCTACTTGATTTATGATTAATTGTGTGTTACTAATGTGTACAGTGTGCTAATCTATTATTATTGAACATTAAAATATACTAAACATGTAGTTAGTTTGAAAAGTTTCATTGATTAACCTATTTCACTAGGGTTCATTTGAAAAAGAAATATTCTATCGGCAGAACCTAGTTATTCATTCATTTTACATATCTGATTGTAACCTTATATTTGTATTACAGCTGATATTCAATCTTATTGAACTTATTTGAAATGAGTTCTGAAAATAATGATCAAGATGGCCAATCAACACCAAATAAACCTATTCCTGGATCTCGACAAGAAATGTAATATTATTTATTATATTTACTCATTACTATATAATATTTGTCTTTAATATTTGTTTAATTTTTTTGAACATTAGTTTAAACAGTATTACGGCTGCATCGCCTCCAAAATTCCTATCTTTGCCTGAAATCATGGTAGCTGCTAAAAAACTAGAAGATATTGCTCTTATTCACGAAATAGCGGTCAATGAAAATTTTAAATTAGAACCACAAGAACCACCAGATAACAGGTGTGGTAATCAATCAAAATACAATTAAGTTATATTAATTATTATAAATTATTATGTTTCATTCTGCAAGTTTAATGAAACAAGTCAAAGACATAATGCACAAAGCATTTTGGGAATTATTACGCGAACAATTGAACACCAACCCTCCTGAATATTCTCAAGCTATGATACTTTTAACGGAAATCCGTGAGGTATCTTTAATTTAATTTGGTTTTTTTCAATTAGTGTTAATATTGCACAATAATACACTGTTCTTGTACCTATTTATTCGGTGAATTTATTCCTAATATGAGAATTATGTTATTATTATAGAATTTATCAAGTTTACTGCTGGATCAGCATACTAAGTTAAAAGAAGAAATTCATCGAGTTTTAGATTTAGAGATCATACAAAATCAAATAGACAATAATATTTTGGATTTCGAGGTGACTGTATAATAAAATTATTGATCAAGTGAAAAATATTAATCTTTTTTTTTGATTTTTTTTTTTTTTTGTGCAGTATTACACACAATTTATACTGAACCTGATGAAAAAAATATGTGCTCCAGTAAGAGATGATTCAATACAGAATTTAACACTTCTAAAAAATCCTGTTGATGTTTTCAAAGGAATAATAGAGGTAAATTATGTTACAAATTATTATATATATATATATATATATATATGTATATAAACTAAATCATAATGTATATATATTATTATATAGCCATGGGTTTTTTATTAAAAAAAAATTAGATTCTGAGTATACCATAGAAGCTATTAATTTTAGAAATATGTGTTTTTTTTTTCTTTTCAAAAAATACTTTTTACTTAGTATAAATGCATAAATTTCAAACAGTTTTTCTAAAACATTAAAAAACTTGACAACAATTGTTGGTTGATACATTGGTTTTATTTTTGATGATTCTAGGTAACATTGGCTATGAGGGGAAAAACACGACTAATATTACTCTGATCAGAATCTATTTTTAATTGCAATAATTTACTGATTGATACTGTATCCAATATACAAATTAAATTACCCTATATTCTATACTTCCAAACTTCCCCCTATTGCAATGCATAAAAAATTATTTATAATTGCATATAAAAGTTATACCAATTTCTAGTCTTATATTAATAATTAATAATTATAATACAGCAGACTAAATAACCTTACATAATATTAGGGATTTATTTTGCAGAATAAATTTTATTAGTATGCAATTTATGGAAAAAAGGTACTAGTTTTAGATTGAATTTATAATTATTATTATTAAAGTTAGATATCACAAATACAAAATAGCATGATAATTTGATATTTGTATTTATTAAATGATTTTTCTATTGTATGTTTATTATTGTGCTAAATACCTAAACGAACAGTTAAATATTATATTCATTTAGTGTATTAAACTTTAAAAAATAAAACATTACCTACTTAATAATATAGCTGTATAAATAATTGTTATGGTGGACTCATTATCTATCATAGATGTTTGTATTATTTTCAGTACAAAGTATGTAATATAAAAATATCGGACTATGAAAATTACATTTGGCTTTACATAAAAGATAGAAGCTAAATATTCTTACTCAATATTGATTTTGAAATCATGTAAGCAACATTTTAGTATAATTATTCACTAATTATATACAAGTTGTATATGATTAAACAAACAAAAAGTAATTATGTAAAAAGCATATTTTTAAAAAACAATTTGTTCTGAAATGACTTTAAACATTGATAAATCACTTAATTAGTACTTTAGGCGTTGATTTCTTATTTTTGATGATTTTAAATTTATATGCATTTAAGCGATTTGTAGATTTCGATTTTGCTAAATATCCAGAAAGATATTTGTGATTTTCGGCCAGTATATTACTACTTAATATACAATAATAGTCATTAGATATAAAACTATTTGTAAAATGTTTCTGTTATTCAAAGGAGATTTTCCACCGCCATACTGCATAGTTACAATAGCTATAAACAATGATACAAATATATTTATTAATAAACCATTGATTTATTATACCTAATTATATTAGTATTGTTAAAATATTACATGTACTATGCTTGCTGATTTCTTTATTTAAATATTATTACTATGATATTTGTTTCATAAACAATCATTAATTTCATGTCTTTTACATATTGAATATTTATTTACAGACCCTGAGTTTAATGAAACTCGACATGGCTAATTTTACAATTACTGCTCAACGACGAGCATTGAATGCCTGCAGTGCTGACTATGAGCGTGAAAAATTTGCTGAGTTTTTAAAAGTGAAACCAGGTAAATATTCTTTATTGATAATATTGTATACAATCAATTATAAATATATTTGATTTTTTTTCAAATTGTAATCAGATGCCCTAAACTTGACTACGGAATGGTTAAAACGCCATGTAAATTTTGAAAAGACTTCAGAATCTTATAGTGATATAATCGCTAGAGCTTATATGGAAATATTTAATTGGAATGAAAATGATATATTCCCAGAAGTAATATACCAGTAGTACCGGTAAATTGGTATTACAATATTGATAAAATGTAATAATATTTTTATTTTTTCAGACTCTGTCATTAGACAAAGATAGATACTTGACGACAAATAAAATGCTCAATATTTTGATACTCACAGCATCGGCATTTATTGTTACAATATCATCTATCAGTAACACTATTCCTAATGATATGGAGTTTAAAAAACTTTTAAAAAATCATATTTTACTCATACTCAAGGATAATGATTCTAACAAGTCTGTATTATATTATGCAATTTGTAACTTAATGTTATAATCAATATTTTTATTTATAGAGACAATTTTTCATTATTGCCAAATATTGTGGAACAGGCCATTAAAGACTCCAACGAATACTTAGCATCAAAAAATAGTTCACCTCTTTCCGAAGATGTGATCAATTTGATTGAGACTCAAGTTTTGTCAATTAAAGAATCCGATCATAAAATAAAAATGCTAGTTGGTAATGTCATTATAGTTTTATAATAAAAACATTGAATAGGGATAAATAATAGTGTTTTTATATTATTCATCTGGTTGTTGTTTCAGAAAAGAGATTTAAGGAGTTCATTGTAGCTGTCATCAGTTCTAACAATGCAGTTCCTCAACAGTGTCCCCTCGGATTGTCGGCATTCAAAGATGAATTAGCAGCTGTTACTGGCAGTTTTTTGCACCTCGTCACATATAACAGAAAAGTCTTTTCTGTGTTTTATGACGAAATATTGCAAAATCTTCTGAATCAATGTAGTTCACTTTGATTATCCTGTGAATCAAGATTATTTACTAAATCTAATAATAGATTATTACATCCATTGCTAACCTTTTAACCAATGACCATGTTTTATTAAAAATGATTTTTGTATCAATTACAACAATGTTGGCCACATTTTATTTGAGAGTACATTTATTTTATAATTGTATTATAATATATATTATGTACATCTATTGTAAACCTGTCAGATTGTCTTGCAATTAAGAACCAATTTAGGCTAGTATAAAACATTACTGTATCTTTACTGCCTACATTCATTGAACAACTTATAAAACTGAAATTATTATGTAGTGTAAGTTTTGATTTTTTTTTTTGTAACAACTTAACTCGGAAAACACATTATTTGAACTAATATTTTTATTTTTACTTAATATCATCTTAAATATAAAACGAATATGATTAAAATATTTTATTTGTTCTATGGTCCGTTTTAATTAAATTATCAGGTTATAGTATTTTGTATAATTTATAAAGCATTTATTTTTTCTTTATTGTATGTATACCATTTATTTACTGGATGTTTTTTTTATAAACTACAAATTAGTATTTACAAACAAAAATTGTTCCGTTTGACATCCATTGTTGACGATTCTAAAATTCATATTATATATTTAATACATGCATTACAACACATTGTAATAATAATAGACAAATAGGTGTAATAAGGTGTGTCACATTATTATACAATTGCCATTGTTTCAGATAGAACTAGTTTGTAATACTTGAATCTATACAGCTTTAAATTAATAACAATATAAAATTTTAATATTGTTATAATTGTTTATAATTGCATATTTTAATACTGTTATAACGATAAAGACGTAATATTATGTAATATTTTAATATTTTATTTTTGTTAACTAATACAATCAATATTTTTTCTAAAGTTTTTAAGGCTCAAGTACTACATTAGGTTAATTTTAGTAGAGACATTACGCGTTGTTGAAATTAACTGTACTGAATTATTTACTATAACGACTGTTTTAAATAATATATTATAAATATATAATTAACCTACATCATGAAAATGTGTATTTTTTTTAAAATTTGTATTGCAACAAAATGTATAGTGGTCATAGAACTGTTCGAAACTCCCGGTGATGACATTTTGAACAGGGGGAAATAGGCCCCCCACATATAATATTGAGTCTCTTTACTAAATATTTTTACGGGTTTTATATAATTAACTTCCGATAATAACATTTACCATAAATTATCTAAAAATCAACAAATATTTATTAATTTGACTATATTGAGTTTTTTTTGTATTTAATTTAAAATTTTACTTTCAAATAATTGGAAATTAATTTCAGCGGACACCTAGCCCCCAAGAGTAGGAACCAAATTCAGACTAGGAGATTGAAGTGTTTGTCCAAGCCACCCAATATTTTTCCTAATAAAATAGGTACCCAAAAGTGGTTTTTTTTTTTTTTTTTGCTGCACTTAATTCTACCGTCGGCTAATAAAATAATGCTACCAGCTGATGAATTGGGGCAAAAATTCTGGTCAAAAATTAGTTTATAGGAACAAAATAATACACAAGTGTACCCCTATAAATTTTGAAATGGGGGGGGGCAATCTGTAACTAACTAGTTATGGATAAATACCATTAAAAAACCTGCACATTTGTGCATACATCTTTAGATAGAAATCGGTACAATACTCAGTACCTATACTCCTTCAAACAATGCTACATAATTTGTAATTTTATAAAATATAATCATTTATATATTTATTCACATTGAAATAAATGTTATATAATAAAAAGGTATAAAACCAAATCATCTAGGTTTTTTGTTGGTACATTGAGCTTAAGGTAATAATTGGTACGTCTTCATAGGCGGCCATTCATAAAAAGCCAATGTCAATAAAACCAGACAATGTTTATAGGAAATTCCGTAAAGCATAAATGACTTATTAAAAAAATAAAAAATAATACAAAGGGGGGAGGGGAATATGATGTCTAAACCCCCCCCCACCGTGGCACGCCCTTACTGTTAATTAATTGGCCGTCACTACACTCTGTGGCGATCTTGGCACAAATATTACAATTTAAGTAAAATTACTGAACTTTTGTGCCAATTATAATTTATAATAATATAATGCAGGCCATTTTTTAGTGAATATCCACAGCTTTCCCTTGACAAAAAAAAGCTCTAACAGTATCAACACCCAACCTTCTCCAGTTCAGTCTTACTATGTTACCTCCCGCCGCCCCCTCTACTATAGTGCAATCTTCCCCTACCTAAAATACAATACTTTAGTCCCTCCCCCTCACGGAATGTGTTAGTAGTATTATATAATCAATACATTTACCAGACTGCTACGCACGGTTGACTTTGATTTAAAATTTTATTTCGTTATTTCGTTTAGTCTGTGTACATTATTATATTATGTACTGTATAATATTATCATTAAAATATACCTAACATGTAATTATGTATTTTTAGTTCATGAATTAAAAATATTTTAACACCACCCCCCCATCAAAAAAAAAAAAAAAAAATTGAACCAGAATACGCGTTTGTATACTCGTTGTGCTTGAACGTGCGCGTTTGGAAAAAGGAAAACCTCGTTAGAAAAAAAAAAAAAAAAATGCCCTGATACGACGACGGGACGAGTACGCGGATTTCGTCAAAAAAAAAAAAATAAAAAATAAAAAAAACCAATAGGCCAAGGTGGTGGGAGTATTGTGCCGGAATAACATAATAGTATTTAGTTATTTGGCCACAGCCGTTTGAACGGTTTCCAAAACCGCCCGGTGACGCGCGTAGTTCGTAAAGGTGGACAACCACAGAGCAAATTTTTAGGGTACCTGCAATTATTTTATTATTTACACTCGAATTCGTCTCACGTTCAGAGCGGACGTCGTGTCGGCGAGTTTCTAAAAATATGACGAGCATTATAATATTATACGCTGCCTATTTATAGTATTTATTTCAGTAGTATTTTACAGTAAAAATTTGCGGTCGGCCAAATTATCGCGGTCGGACCGTATAGTTCCACAGGGACGGGGCGAGGGGACTGATCCCACACTCACCAACCTACATCCCAATGGGGGTTAGGGGTGGCGAAAATATTTTTATTTTTTTTTTTTCACCAGAAGACTTCGCCCGATCTTGTACACTCGTGTACTGTTTCCGGTAACAAATTTTGTCTAGTCGATACATTACAGAGGTAATTGTTTGATATACCTATAAGTTTTTTAACGCGGCAGAAACACGATTTCGCCAGACTCTAGACTTTCCTCACCTCTCTCGTTTGTACAGTTACGTTGGGTTTATTGATTTCTGTGTTACCATGGCAACAATGAAAAAAAAAAATAACCCGCATTATTACTTCGCTCAATACGTTATACACTTGCAATTTATCGTTGCCTACAGTTAATAATTAATTTCCTATTCATATAGTACTTTCCCGACATGCCACCCACAACAGTGACCCATCCACCCACCACGGTGCGAAATATATACGATTTTTTTTATTATTGTTTGGATATAAAAAAAAAAAAAAAAAAAAAACGAAAACGCATCGATAACATAATTTTTATTTGTATTGTTAGTATATACATATGGATAATACGCAGGCACGCAGGCCTGGATTTACAGTGGCTAGGGGGCCCCAACGAAAATAAGCATAAGTTCGCTAATTTAGCGGCAAGTTTGATTCGTTAAATTCTATTAAAAATTGTCTATCCCGAATCGTTTTTGCCCACCCCCTCCCACAACCCAGAAATCAGCACTGACGATATGTGCTTGTTTTTGTTGTTTGAACGAGTTTTCGGCTTTGGTAAATATTAACATTCGCCATGCTTTTCAGTAGAAAAGGATATTACGGAGAAAAATAAAAAAAAAAGGGATAATAGTTACTATAGTAGATATATGCAGATAAGTTCCCTTATACTATTTACGCAAAACCGATTTAAATTTTGTCTTGGAAATTATTGGAGAAAAATCATAAAAGACCTACAATTTTTAATATTCATAAAATATTCATAGTACGTCGGCATTTTCCAGACATGGCGTAAGGCTCGATCGATCGGTTTGCGTGCAAACATTTACAGTGTACAAAATATAAATGCCCGGCAATTCGATACAAATATGTTTATTTTAGGTTGTCCATACTGGTACAGTAAAAAAAAGGTCTAGATCATATGTCCAGACCATTATTTATTCCATGAGCGTTTAAACTTGAAATTTTGACAAAACTCGTAAAAAACGTTTAAAATTTAATTTTTAGACTGAACGATCAATGTTCCTGCCATTTTAGTATTTAAAAGATCTATGGTAGGAAAATACTGAAATTACCGCGAAATATCCGCTGTCTGCCAGTGAACTGTAAACTCGATGGAGTGGACAACCAGCTGAGGTTCGGCCCACCTGTTTAATCGTTCCTATCGCCGATTCGTCAAATACTACTGATAAACCACAAAAACTCTTGTTTGTTTTGTCCATAGAGAGAAGAGATCGATACGACGTTCGTCGCCGTCTCTGTGTGCACTTGTGTCGGTGAGTTTCGGCGTCATTCGTTCGTAGCGGTCACTGGAGAACGTTTGCTCTCCGTCATTTTTTAATTTTATCCAAAATTTTATCCAAAATTTTATTGTTCTTTTTGCATTCGTTTTGGTCATGAACTTATTGGCAACTACTACATTCTGAACTAAAGCGAAAATGTCAAACGCGCTGTATGTCGTAGTGACATGCACAAAGTTACTTTGTCTGTCGTGTTAGTAAGTGTCCATCTTAACTCTTACTCAGTCTGTATTATATTAAAATCGTTTTGATTACTTTTCTAACGTTTTATCGTGTATGCACTTAGCTATTCGACCGATTTCGAGGTGCACCGCAACTGGTTGGCAACGACTTTTAGTCTTCCCTTGGAAGAATGGTACTCGGCCACACATTCGCCATGGACACTTGACTATCCTCCGCTGTTCGCATGGTTCGAATGTTTACTAGCCCAAATCGCGTTCTATGTCGATGTCAACATGCTGTCAATAAATAATCTTAACTACTCGTCCGAAGCCACTGTACGTTTTCAGAGAATGAGCGTTATCGTCACCGACTTTGTATTCTATTATGGATCCCGACAGTAAGTATATTTTTCTAATGAAAATTAAATACAAGTTAACCACTATATATTATAATATTATAGACATCACACTGCCAATAACTTGTTTAACGTTTAATATCAAATCTTGTTGATACTAAATTTTAAACAAGCATTGCCACGTTTAATTTTCGGCAACATATTTCCCCTTCTTTGCTTTTGATATCAGTTTTACCATGTTGAATAATATTAAAAAAAAAACATTTAAACTTTTTAAAACTAAGCATATGAAAATATCATATAGTAAAGTAACATTATTATTTAATACAGACTGGGTAAATAACTTGGTTAGATAATGAAATTGTATTTTAAAATGTGGTCTAGAATAGTGTTCGGCAACTGCCGGCTTTTGCATCTATTTCATACGACCTTTAAATACGCTTTAAATTCCAAAATTACGAAAGTAATTGAATATTTTTTATTTATAACTACCAACTAAAATTTTAAACACTCGTCAAACACATATCAAGTATTTTATTACGTGTTGGTTATCGATAAGATAAGGTCACACTTAAATTCTATTATAGATGACCATCTCCACCTCGTACTTAGAGCGAGCACTATACCCTATTCAACAATAGAAAGGTTTTGTAGAGATCATATGCGTCTGGATTTGGAAAAATTAGCCGTTATAAAACGTTGCCTGGGGTACACCACGTAGAGGTTTTTTCCTTGTACCACCCTATACATATACTGGACAAAAAAAAAAATATAATTAGTATGCAATGTACATATGCAATACTTGTTATCATTACATTAAAGTGTTGTTATTATTATTCATAGTTTACTTATTTGATATTATTTATTTAGTTTTGTTTTATAAATTACATGTTTATTTTAATTTTAAATAAATGATGCCTGACACGAAAAAAAAAATAGATAGGTACCGTTTTGCGCATGTTAAATGAACAAAAATTGCTCATCGGACCATCAAATCCCCTTCACATAATCGACAACTCCACACAACCGATTTTGGTCGGCGACTAGTACTGTTCTCTTGTGGAATAGGGTATAGTGATTTTGATGTGGATATTGTGAACAATATTGAACAACAAAAATCACATTAAGCCTATTTTTACTAAACAATTGTAATTTCAACACTTTTATATAACATGATTTTATTTTTTTTCAATAAGTCGTTTATTAATAATTTGTTTTAATTAATTAAATCTTAAGCAATTACAATTTTATAAATTCTTAGATTGCTGACTGCCAGTGTCGTAACAACCGAAGGGTGTTGGGGTTCCAAGCTACCCCTAAACCTCTATTAAGTTTTAATAATGGACTGAATGATATTTCATTATTCTTTAATATCAATTAATTTAACATAATTGGTTATTACTGACTATAGTAACCTGATTATAGTAAACAGTATTTTGCTAGTCTTTTTTTTTTCTTTTTTTTTTTTTTTTTTGGTATGTAGGACTCATAAAAATGGCTTGCATCTCAATCAACACATACCTAGTTACAGCACTGCTGATCACTCCAAGATAATATAAAATAGTCTCTACATTCTTAAAATAAATATTCAATTTCAATTTCAAATTAAATTGATAACCAATTTTAATAGTCAAAATATGAAGTGTAGATTAGGTATATATAAATAATTGTACTGAAAATACATGAAATCTAATAGAATAATTTTACTTTTATTTAAAATTAGCTGTCCTGCATAGCGTCAACCGTGAATCTAGTTCCTCCACCCATCGCACAACTATTGATCCTATTGCAGTCTTGTATTTTATCTTCCTGCTTACTTTTTAAAAAGAGGAATTTTTTTGTTTGTGGACAACCCAATCAAATAATAATAATAACTGATTTTTTTTTTCATCCATGTGGCCAAGGTAACCCAGAAAGGATGTATGCTTTTTTAAAAAAAAATTTCTGTCTAAATCTAACTAAATGTTTTTTTTTAAATTCCATATTACTTTAAAATTTTATGTTTCAGTTGGCCTTACTCATTAAATGTTATTTAATTTCCATTAAATATTTCTGGAACGAGCACAAATAAATTTTGTTTGCATGAGACACGTTACAGAGCCACGTACAATTGACCATGGGAATAACATTGGACAGTTAGGTCTAAACTGGTAGATTGGTTGGTATTCTAGGGATCAAGACCTTTTTCACAGTCTGTAAGAATCGTACACAGGCAGACAGTTTTTTTAAAGAATTTATTCCTTGTGTCCTTGCAAAGGACATCAGTCCTTTGATCACGTGGAGCAACATTCCTAATTAATAACATTCACTGAATTACATATATTCTGCCAAGGGTGTTCGGAATAACTTTTGACGGTGATTCCTTGTTTTCTTTGTTGGAATACTTTGATAGATTGTCCGCTCTACATATGCATCGGCCAGACTGAAATTGCTTCACTTCTTTTCGAGAGTCTAAACTAAATGTAGCTTGATCACTACTTTTACCGAACTCGTTGTTTTATTTTGTATAGTTATTTATACTATTTGGTTCCAATGGTAAATTCCGATAACCATTGTATTAATCTACTTAAGTATCTAAGTTGATCAAGTATATTTGTTAACTTAGAGAGTTTTATTAACAAATAAAATGTTCTTTAGATGCGCTAAGGCTATGGTAGCAATAGGGTTGATGTCTCCAAAGAAGAAGAAGAAGACTTGTAAGGAAGAAGATGAAATCAATGTTTTTATCATTGAAATCCTGTTAGTAGCTAACATAACATTGATGATTATTGATCAAATCCACTTTCAGTACAATGGATTTCTGTTTGGTATACTGCTTATATCAATAGCTAACATTTTAAAGGTAAACATATTAATTATAAATCAAAATATTGGGATATACATCTTTTAAATCATTTTTTTTTTTTTTTTAGGGTAATGATTATCTTGGTGCATTTTGGTTTATTGTCTTATTGAATCTTAAACATATTTATTTGTATTTGGCGCCTGCTTATTTTATATACTTATTAAAGCACTTTTGTTTTGAGCAAAATATAAAAACCGCGTTTAAAAGATTGATAAATCTAGGATTGATTGTAATCGGTGTATCTAGTGTCTCGTTTGGACCTTTTGTGATCAATGGTCAAATTATCCAGGTAACAAAAATGATACAAAATATTTTTACCAAAATCTTTATTAATTATAAATAATTATTTTCTCTTTAGGTTGTAAAACAACTCTTTCCATTCAAACGTGGTCTATCACATGCATATTGGGCGCCTAATTTTTGGGCTATATATAACTGCATGGATATCGGCGCTAAATTGACATGTAAATTTATCATAATTTATATATATATATATTTTTATTTTTGTCTACAACACCCTATGCCCTTGTTATACTTTGCTTTTTTAACCTAAATACTTTCCCTGTAATACATATTAAATTTGTATTCATATTTATTAGTTATATGCTCTTGGGTGCAGTTAGGTTAGGAAAATTGCCTATAAAATTATAAAATGTATCCTCTTAATAACTATTCTATCCCATACTTTGTTATCCCAGTCTACCCCCGAGTGAAAGTAATGTAAAGATCAATATTTTACCACTTAAAAATAGTTGAGGGTTGAGGACATATATATATATATATACACTCTGTGTAGATTATACAAATTAGAATTAAATGTTGATTAGGCTTAATTATGTATAAAATGATAACTTGTTATGAAATTTATGAATCAAATTTCAATTTGCCTGATACTTTTCATTATTATTTAACAATATTTTATATTCTATAGTAATTAGTGACCCAGTGTAATTTGTTTTAATTTATTGTTATAAATTTGTTACTTATAAATTTTCAGATCAAAAATTCGATTTGATCAAAAATGATAATTCTACTTTGACTAGTTCAATGACTAGAGGTTTAGTTCAAGAATATGAACATTACGTTTTGCCATCTATTACTCCACTAATTACTTTTACATTAACCGTTGTCTTTATGGTGGTAAGTTTTATATGTATAGATTTATTATTTTATTATTGAGTTTTTAATGAGTAAATTTGTATTATTATATTATTTAAAAAAAAAAAAAAAATTAATAAGCGTATGCTCATAAATAGTTACAAAAAATTTGAAAAGAAAGGTAAATGTACATTCAACCCAAGTCCTAACTCATAAGAGATTATGAGTTATTAAAAAAAACACGGACATACTTCGCACCAAGATGTAGGTGTAGTCACTGTTGTAGGTGGGAAGGAAAGATGTAGAGGGAAATTTAGTTTATATTTGTACTCAACGATAAATCATTGCTAACAAATAATAATTCTGATTGATGTTAATTATATTTTGAAATATCGTAATTTTTACAATTTTCATCAAAATAACATATACTTTAAACATTTATAAAAATAAACTATTACATTACCTTCAATTTTATTCTTTTTTGTCATTAGTACATTTTATGATGAATCTTGTGTCAGATTGTTTATGTATTTCTGTTAGGCCAAAAGAGTTTTGTTTAATTAATTTCTAAAATAACTTAAAATGCCTATAAATAGTTCAAAATTGGCTGACATGTTTTGAATATTTTCCCACGCCTAGTTAGGCCTAATATTAATATTCTATGAAAATTTCAAGTATCTACGATTATTTTTAACCGAGTTACAACAAAAAGAAAAAAATTAAAAATAATAAAATCATTATTGCTGTATTTTTTGTAAACAAATATATATATATATTTATATTGAAATTAATCGGTTGAAAACTCAACTTTTTTATAATCGAAAAACATTATAATTAAACATCTTTCTCCAAAAATATCGGTTTTGAAAAAAAAAACCGATATCTAGTATTTGTTTATGTATCAGCCCACCCTAATATCATTATACATAATGCATTCAATCATTTAAAATTACTTTATAAATTTAATTATACTAATTATTTTTATTTTTAGCCATGTTTGTATAAAGTGTGGGTATCTCCAAGGTGTCCAATTAAATTTGTCCGGTGTATTGTGCTTTGCGGTCTAACTTCGTTTATGTTTGGTTGGCATGTTCATGAAAAGGCACTAATGATTGCAGTTATACCGTTAACGTGAGTTACTGAGATTTAATTTAATTTGTATAACTACAATGTTTAGTTTTTGACTTATAACTAATTTATATTTTACAGATTATTGATTTACACCAGCACAATTGATTGTAATCTATTCGCAATACTATCGACTGTCGCCGCATACTCTTGTTTCCCATTATTATTTATGCCAACTGAATTCATCACCAAATTGATACTAATTGTATTTAATGTTTACTTTTTGTATGTTGATGGTAAGTTTTTGCGCTTGAGTTACATGGAAGGTATTTACTTGATGAGTTTGTGGCCATTGATGTTGACTACCGAAGTTGGCTGGAAGGTTTTAAAGTTGGATAGACCATATCCATTCCTACCATTGTTGATTACATCAATGCATAACAGCCTTGGCATACTTTATTGCTGGGTAAAGTTGTACTTATACCACATTTTTAAATAATATCATTATAGACATATCTATACTACTTACTTACTTGAGACAACTAAAACTATATACCCTAAAACGATATCCCAGCATTTTTATAATATTTAAGTATTAGTAATTAATTTATTAATTATAGTTTTATTTATTTTAGTTTTATATTATTAATTTATCGGTAGTTTAGTTTTAGTATAATATTATTATATCATTATTGTTAGGTTTATATTTTACTAGTATGAAAGATGTACACATCTTACTATATGACTGTTAGAGTTAAATATTTTATTTTTAATCAACATTGTCTACCTGTTGTAATGTCACCATATTGCAGTGGTTCTTAACCTTTTTCGAATGATGGAACACTTAACATTTTATAAAACATTTGCAGAATACAGCTGTAAAAATAAAACAGTATTTATATACATTTTTAAAATTGTATAATGCATAAGTACACAAAAATAAACCTACAACGTAACCTAAAATGATTCTACACGTCTTATACTGTTGTGTTTTAGAAATCGATAAAAGTAAAATGTAAAGACGGTGAAACTAAAAATTTCGTTTATTTTATGGATTTTCGTCCACTGATTTTTACATATTGGCGGAACACTTACTCAAAGTTCATGTAACACCGGTTAAGAACCACAGCCTTATTGGGTAGATATTAACTTATCAATATGATACTCATTAATCATAGTTTATTATATTAGATTGAAATCAAAATTAGCATTGTATAATTATATTATTATTCGTATACTTAGACGTGATTGTGTTATACACACGAAAAAAAAGAAGAAAAAAACATTAATATTAAGTATTAGTTTTGATAACCATTGTTTTACTAGTGAAAACAAATAATTGTTCCTTTTTAAACCTTGAAACCTTTGTGTGTTAAGCTTGAATTCCATTTAAATAAAATACAATTTTTAATCTACAAAAAAAAATAGTCTATGCGTATTATTTTATATCAAATATCGTACATGCAGTGTATTTGGTTGTTTGTTTAATCACGGTAGTAATACGGTAATATTATGATTTAATGTATAAAAATAATCGGTCTCTATGGAAATTTAGATGGGCGGCGACCAACGGATATTTGTGAATTTTAGCGAGTCGTTCCTCGCCGTAGACGAACGATATAACACACTGGGAATATTCTAAAATAAAACACTCGGGTGTGTGTGTGTGTACATATATTTATATATATGTAGACATATATATATATATGTAATAATACCAGCAGTGAGTTCATTAATATTTTGACACACTTTTGCGTACTCCCCTCCCGCCGCCGCCTCCCCAGAAATAAGGATATCGAATGGTGGTTTTTTTTTTTATTTTCTTTTCCCTAACATTTTCCATCCAAACAATTATGTTTATATGACAACTGGAATGCCAAAAATATCCCGGATAGATTTCCGTCCGCGAGGCCCCGAGTCTGGTGGGGACGAGCTTAATTAGCAATCCCGAACTCTATCAGTCGGCCACAGACGTTAGTGGGACCTCCGTCGGTATACATATTACATTTTTTGTAAGTACATTTTGCATCATCATCATCATCATCATAAAATTATCTTTCTATATATTAATATTAATATTACGGATTTTATTCTCTGTTTTCTATTTAACCAAAAAACAAAAAAAATACAAAAATAATTATCGTTCCGCGGTTTTTCTAATATAATCGGCCAATTTTTTTTTTTTTTATGCGCCCTGAAAATCCGCGTGTACACCGTTAACAATTTTTTTTTTTTCATATATTTTATATATATATATATATATATATATATATATATATATATATATATATATATATACATGTTCGATCGACATTTATATTCGCGTAAACTTATATTTTTATTATTTTTTGGGGATAAAAATCCGAAAACCATCCTCACGTCTCCGGTTCGTAACAAAGCGCGCGCGATCGTTTTGGCTCGTTGGCGGCGGACGGTATTATTTTCGGGTACCCGTTTACATTTATTTCGAACATAAAAAAAATCGTCGACTAAATAATAATACAATAATCGGTGGTGAGCCGATATTGTAATTAACCGATAGATCCATGCAGGACGAAAACACTATTTTTTTTCCCCCGTATTCCGGAGACGTTGACCAGTGTTTTTTTCTCTCTAAAATTATCGTCGAACCCCTCTCAAAACGCGATTATTACGATTATAAATTGTTCTTGAATAATATTGTACTATAATACAAATAGGTATATTTATCGACTCGCTAAACGATTATTATTATTTTTTTTTTTTTCCTATATTTATTTGTATTATCGCGATTTTTTTTTTTTACTCTCTCCGGGGCCACCGGGAATTTTTTTATTTTAAACAATTTTATATATATATTAACAAAGAACAATCGTTTAGGCGCCCCCGGAATCGTAATTATAACGTGTGGTGTTTTTAATTGAAACGGTTCTAGTTAAATTTATTTCGCCCGCGGGTAAAAAGTCGCCTCTTATGTTATTTTCCGCCGCGGAACGTTTAAAAAAAAAAAAAAACTAATATCGTCGTAACGATGACGGACGCCGATTATTCGGGGCAAACTAAATAAATAAATAAAATGTTTAAAAAAACCGACGATTTGTTAATAGTCTCGTTCTGTCCGAAACGCGTAGGTACGGGTCGTTTCTCCGTAGAACATTATACGGCGGTGCGCGTTTATATAAATAGACGTGTTAGGATTTTTTTGTGGGTCGTAAAAAGGCAATGTTGGCAGGCCGAACCGGCAGCGGCTAAATATAATCAATGGGATCCGATCCCTCCCACATATTTTCAGAATTACCGTCCCGTGCGTACGTTTCTACGAGAAATCCGTTTTCAAATAAAATTACTCGCTCGGGATCCGGTAAAACGGATTTTCGTTGTTTTTTTTCATTATTATTTATTTATTTTATTTTATTTTTTTTTTTTTTTTTTTTCCTCCGTCTCATTTTACAGAGACTAGGCCCGAGAAACGCGATTAATTAGAATTAACCATGTCTGACGAAGAAGAAGTATACACGTAAGTTTTATTTATTTATTTTTTAACAATTAATATTTTTTCTATATATATATATGTATATATCTCGTCATACCATCGCTACTATACGGAAATATTTTTCCATTTTATACAGACGGGGGATTTTGTTCCCATTTACCCGGCGCCGCCCAACGTTTTCGTTATTTTTAACTCTTGTAGACCGTCCAAAACCGAAATGTGTTACTGTGTATATTTTTTTCGTCAATATTTTTCGCATATCATATTACACACGGTATATTCTTATAATAGTTATATTATAAGATACCGATAAATAATACATTTTGTAATTTAGCAACAGTCTGTGTGTTGTAATATATTATTTACTAGATTATCGTATGACATATATATATATATATATATATAAATATGCATAGATAAATTCTATTTTATAAGAATAAAAATTCACGTTGCACGGTATTGTATTTTATATTCCAAACATTCCGATTGCATCTCACCTCTCCCCGATATTATTTGCATCGTGCGTTTATTTTTTTTTTTTTATGTTTTACCCATACGTTTCCGATAACCAAAAGAATTAATTTTTCGACCGATCTACTTGTACGGTGGGAATTATAACTCGCCAACGAATTCGCAATACCGTTTTTTGTATAATATCTTCTATTACGCGACATTGAGTAGTTGTAGGTACCTACTCGATTTAAAGCTGTAAACACATAAGCTATGATATGAATTTAATTATATTTTAAAAACCCGAAATCCAAAGGGGGGTTTTTTTTTTAACTTGATTTTTTACCTATAACACTCTACATGGTAGGATGGCATGTATAATTATTTCGGTGTCAATTATAAATACCTAAGTGCTATAAATTTTACATAGAAAATATTATGTTTCAGTGATTCCGAAGAGGAAACGTAAGTTTCAAAATTTGTTAAATATAATTTGTTCGCTTATAAATCGCTATTGCAAAAGCATTTGAGAGGAATGCCGACGGGTTTATACTAGAGATGGGCAACATATTTTGAACATCGATTGTTTCGATGTATCGACACATCGAAATTTTAAACATTAATAGTGTCGATAGGTCGGATTTTCGAGGAAAACATCGATGTTTTTCGATGTTTTAACATAAAATAATTGCGTGGCATAAACAAGCAGAAAAAAAGTCATCCGATGATGACAGGCAATCGCCCATTTTTAAACCACCCCCCCCCCCCGGTCGAGTTTTCAAACCTTTTTGTTTTTGAAAAAAAATAGGTGAATATTAAATTACCAAAAAAAAACAATTTAATTCAAGGCATAGGTATATTAAATTGTATTATATTTAAACGTAAGTAATTCTTAAAAATATGCCACATACCGAATACATTACCATAGTGTATCATCTAAGGATTGTAAAAATAGAAGTTTCTTTAAAAGCATTAAAGCCCCGAGAGGCCAGCGAAGAAGTCTTCTGGAGTTCTAGATGGTCTCATGAATCATGTAAGTTTTACTTATACGGTTTATGACGGCGATAATATGCCGAATTCCGCGAATCGCAATAGTCCCGAGCAAGCAAATCACCTGCCCATTTCCAGCTCGATCAGAAAAAAAAAATATAAATTTATTAAATTATTATACAAATAATTAAAAAAAAATAAAATACTAATATAAACATTTTAAAACATCGAAATAAAACCTCAATGTTTTCTCCGATGTATCGTAGACTAAACATCGATGGTTTTTGCCCACTGCTAGTTTATACTCGTGTCTGGTTGAAAAACGGTAAAAACAACATTTGTCCGATGTATCGAGATTGAGAGTCTGGGAGAACAATTATTCCAAATGCATTGTACATAAAATTTGAGCTAAAAATGAACTCAGTGACGAGAACTTAAAATTTATAGTAAAATATATATATATATATATTTTTAACTTTTGCCAAGGAATTCTTCTCTTGTGGTTTCAATTTAAATATCCAGTCACTTGAATTTATTTTATTTTTTTTGGCTTAAACTTGCTTATTTTTGCACGCTTATCTTAATTGTAAATATGTTATAAGCCAAATGATTTTGTGTATTGAGCACCCGAACTGTTTATTTGGCTTATTCCTTAATTATTAATGGAGTGTACAATGATTTTTAAAGTACATTACTTTTTGTTCTAAATATAGCTAAACGTGATACGTATATTTGTAATTAAAAAAAAAAAAAGTATAAAACGTTTAACTGATACTTTTAAACTTAACGTAATGTCTATTGACTACTTTTTTAAAGAAAAATTCTCAAATTAAATAACCAAAAATAAAATACAAATTTAAATATATGGTCGTGTGTACACTCTATATGTTTTGTAATATTCTTGGAATTTGTCTAAATCGTCAATTTTTGGCGCAGGCAACCGGAGCCTGAAAAAAGCAAAGAGTAAGTTTACTGCGTTGGGAGTAAAAAGTAAAACATGTATATTAAAACTAAGTTGATTCTAAAGTAGAAATTAGAAAAGGCTTAGTGCAGACAATCCATACATAAGCCTTTAGTTTATGCATTTATTGTTTTAGTAGAAAAATTAGAATGTAGATGGTTATACAATATTTGTTGTTTAATTGATTTGAAATTAGAGAAACGTTACAGACGTTATTATATGATGATTAATTTACAAAAATATTAGCTAGTACCTAATATTTAGATGTTTTGTATATTTAGAACTGTTAAAACAAAAATAAAAAACGTTTTAATTATAAATGTTTTTTGAAGTGTAAACAATACATAAAAACTGATTTTGTGTGCAATTTTTTTTTTTTAACAATAAATTTTGCATGTCTTGACCATTTATTTCGCCTGGCGATAGGCCACATGGCATCGTTACTAAAAATTATTTTTATTTCTGACAATATATCCTGTTACAGTTTACTGATGCCAAAATTCAGATGACCCATTTATTAATCATACATTATAAATAACACGCCCCCCGCAGGAAAAAGTAACACGGTGTCATCAAAAACCACTAAAAAAAAAAAAAAAAAAGAAAAAAAAAACAATAATGTATTGATATTGCGATTAGTGTGTAATTTTTGTTTTTACTTTTTTTTTCTCGGAAACTTTAGCGGAGATGGAGATCCCGAATTCGTCAAGGTAATAATCGTTTGTTCTAATACGCATATTTATTTAACGACAACTACAGTTGAAGTGTTTACTTGTAATTTACGTATGATATTTTTCGTTTCAATTCTAACAGAGACAAGAATTGAAATCCTCAGCCTTAGACGAACAGCTCAAAGAGTACATCCAAGAATGGCGCAAACAACGGTCAAAGGAAGAAGACGACTTGAAAAAGTTGAAGGAAAAACAGGCCAAGCGGAAGGTGATGCGCGCGGAAGAAGAAAAGAGAATGGCTGAGAGAAAGAAGCAAGAGGAGGAACGCAGGCAAAGAGAAGTCGAAGAAAAGAAACAGAAGGATATCGAGGAAAAACGTAAACGCCTGGAAGAGGCTGAGAAAAAACGCCAAGCCATGATGGCCGCCCTCAAGGAACAGACCAACAAGTCGAAAGGACCAAATTTCACCATCAGCAAAAAAGAAGGCGTAAGTCGATTTGTCATTTTCTCGACAATATGCTATTATTATCATCGTTTCAATATTGTAATATTGTAATAATTTAACTTTGTAATATCTCCTTATATGAATAAAGGCGTTAAGTATGACGTCTGCCCAACTTGAACGCAACAAGACCAGGGAACAGATCGAAGAAGAAAAGAAAATATCGTTGAGTTTCAGAATCAAACCTTTGAACATCGAAGGATTCTCCGCACAAAAACTACAATTCAAAGCCACTGAATTGTGGGACCTGATCATAAAGCTAGAAACGGAAAAGTACGATCTGGAGGAAAGACAGAAAAGACAAGAATACGACGTAAGAATTATATAATAGTTGTTGAATTGGAACGAGTAAAACATTTTCATGAGGGGAAAAAAAAATAATGACTTGTTTTTCAGTTGAAAGAGTTGAAAGAACGTCAAAAACAACAGCTCCGTCACAAGGCCTTGAAGAAAGGTCTCGACCCAGAAGCCTTGACAGGCAAATACCCAGTAAGTATACGCCGCACCATAAAATTATGCGATACCTAAAAAATCGTATTGTTGATCATGCCGTCGATTATTTTTTCGTGTAGCCCAAAATCCAAGTCGCTTCCAAATACGAGAGGCGGGTGGACACGAGGTCCTACGACGACAAAAAAAAGCTTTTCGAAGGAGTAAGTGTGCACGTATTATATATATTATCTATAAAAACGAACGTTGATCTATACAGAGATGTTACCAAAATACTAGGGTTTGGAAGAGATGATAGGCGAAAAGTCCGAATTTAACTGGAATCGTAAATACGAACAATTCATGAAAAGAAGTAGAAGTACGTAATAAATCTATAACGAATGCGGTGTATACCTATCATCTAGTCGTTTTTTGGCGACCAGAAAACCTATGCGATTTGTTGCCCAGCACGCTGTAGAATTTTTCCACCGATATGTTTACCTATAGTAAAATATTGTTTGTCCGCCCACACTTTTTTTTTTGCCCGGATATTTGATTTGTATCCCTGTATACTCGCAATTATCGTAGTTCCTAATATTAAACCCTGGTTTTTAAGTTTTCGCACCTGCATGCACGTTACCCAGCCCTGTTTTTCTTTTCGTTTTTAGGGTTACATGGAAACGACTAAAGAGTCAATGGAAAAACAATGGACCGAAAGGAGTGACCAATTTGGTGGCCGCGCCAAGGGTAAGTAGAAATCCGTCGTCGTCATTTATTCGTACACACCTACCGCGTATCATTGGAATAGCGAATAATAATTTCATAGATTCGTAAATTCAAACGCTGCTACAGGCACTTAACAATTATTCGAAAAAGGAAAATATTTAAAATGTGTTCTCGATAATAGACACGCGTTTTGATTTTTTTTTTAACGTATTTATTTATTTACTGATTACAGTTTTAATTTTTTTTTTTTTAATCTAAAATGATTTAAATATAAAAAAATACCTCTCGAGACGGAACGAAAACACAATAGAACCCCCCCCCCATGCATATATTTCTCGACGACAAGGTAAAATCGTAATATAATTACAGTAGATTCTCGACGTTTCAAAATACATTTCATTTTAAATATATATTGTAACCCATTAGCGCAACTAGGAGGGATGGGGGTGCTTTGGTCCTTAGCACACCGAAGTTAAAATAAGCACCCTCTAAAAACAATAGCGTGAGGTAAAGGGGAAGGTCCACTGACGAATTACAAAAAAAAACCTGAAGCACTTCCTCGCCCAAATGTGTCTATACCCACGTTATTGTTGTCCTCCCCGTTTACGTGCATTGAGACGTCGGGAATTTATTACGTTTTCGTGGTGTTTTATTATTACCGTTTTGGTTTGTGTGGAGTATGCGAATGGTTTATGGTAAATATTATACACGATGTATTTAAATAATTAACCGCATGCGCCGCTGCAATTACGATGTTTCGTTGACTCAGTGATTTTCATGGACCGGACGCGCGTGTGATTACAGGACGGCTACCGAAGTGGTTCGGCGAACGTCCAGGCAAGAAGAAGGACGACCCCGAAACACCCGAAGAGGAAGAACTCAAAAAGATCGAGGATGATGAAGAACCTTTCATTCTTGACGACGATGACATCGAGGAAGAGGTAAAATTAAAAAAAAGCCCCAACTGATTTTCGATTTCTCTCTTACAATAATAATGCCTGCTGGGTTTTTTTTTTTTTTATTACATATAGGTCGAAGAGGAAGAGGAAGAAGAAGAAGAAGAGGAGGAAGAGGAAGAGGAAGAGGAGGAGGAAGAAGAGGAAGAAGAAGAAGAAGAGGAGGAGGAAGAAGAATAATAATTCCGTTGTTATTACGATGTCTGAAAGACCATCTCCAAACGAATAATTTAAATTATAATATTTATATACTTCTGCCTCAATGTAAAAAAAAAAAAACCATTTAATTGTACTATTTAAATACTGTTTGTTTGTACAGGACAAAATATATAAATAATAAACACCCGAGGAAGTTTATATAGGTTGTTAAGTATTTAAGTATAATATTAATTATACGGACAATCAATATCTATCTATCTATCTATATATTAATCATGACGGAATGATGTGCTATTGTCCTTTTTAATTTATTGAGAAAAAAAAACTTGTGAATTCACACGAGTCGTATTTAATATTTAATGTTTTATATTAAATTTATTCGCTTCTATATACAATGGAAGTTTGTTTGATATTTTTTAATTTATAACTGACATTAAAAACGTCTTGTTTAATTATTATTGTCTTCGTATATTCTTATACATACAGGCAGTGGCGGATCTACGGGAAGAGGGAGGAGGTTCAAGTCATCTGATCCGCAGTTAATTTTTCCTGGTTAAACTGGCCTATTATTAAATCTCGGAATTCGGATGCATTTGTTTGAATGTTATTTTTTGTTTAATAAAAACAGAAAAGTTATTCAATTTTTTCCTATAATAATTACAAATAACTATTTGATCATAATTGTTAGCCTTAAAAAGTAGCCTCTCAAAAATAGCTTACCTACAGTTCCCTAACTCTGGATCTGTCTCTGAATACAAGGTGATTTTTGATATCGTGATCCACAGATTGTCCTCAAAGATTTTGAGTAATATTGATTTTAGTTTTTTTTTCATTCATTATAGCATTGGTTTAATGTTCTTATTTACAATATTTTCAAAATGTTACCCTCATTCCGTAAACCATAAATATATATCAACTTTTGATTCAAACCACATTTGAGAAGGGAATATTTTTCTAAAATTGTTGATATACAATATAATATTAATATAGCTTTTAATATTTTGTGTTAATAACAGTGTAAAATGTAGACAATAGTATCGGGGACGAGTGGAATAATTTAAAAATTAATACAAATTTTATTACCTTTCCCTTTTTTTTCAGACTAAATTTTAAACTAGAATAACTCATAAAATGAGTAAATTCAAAATATATATATATTTTTTTTTTTTTGAAGTCTATGTTGAAAAGTGAAGGTTTTCATTTTAAAATCAAAAGTTAATATTCATTTAAGGAGTTAGTTAAAGAGGGGTAAAAATAACTCCCTAGGGGTCTAAGGATAAAAATTTAAAAAAGAGAGTTAAAATAAAGCTTAAACAATTTAACAATTGGGAAGAACATAAATCAAATTTACTTGAAATCCTCCGAGAAAACAGCTGAATCATGTTAAAAAAAAATCACCCTGTATACTCGTAGTTATTTAGGTGTGGAAGTGCCTTAATATAGTAAAATACCACTAGATATTGAAGATACTAAATAAAAATAAAAAATGATAATGTTTATATCGTTAGTTACTGATTATATACTGATATATATCGGTAAATAGACAACCCAATACATCGGGCAGTCTGAAAAAAATATTATTAACAAGGCTCATAATTTTATAGGTGAGTGAGTAGTTATTTGAAAGTCCATATTGAAAATTTTGCTGTTTTTTAACACATACTCATGCATATATTTCAGTACTCTTAAGCACTCGACGTTCTGAGTCATGATTTTGCATAAAATCAAACAAACACTGTTCTCTAGGTCTGTACAAATTAAAAAAAAAAATATTTTAATTAAGTACAAATATAATAAATATATAAAACAATATTATTATAATTCTAATCACAATAACTGTTCAGTTTATAAAAATAATTATGTATGTAATGGCGCACAGTATTATAATAAAAAAGTATTCATAATCATAATTTATTTTAACCTTAGAATTAATTTTTATCTAGAAACAAATTTACTTTGATAAAATTACCAAAATCTGAAATTAAATTTATTTTGGTCATTTCGAATTCGGTCTGGGTATAATATATTCTATTACAAGGTACGACTATATTTATGATTAAGGAATATAATAATGAAAACAATATTTAACATTCATTATGAAGTTTTTATTACAATTAAAGTTCATATTAAATAGCACTTACAAGTTAGAATTTGTTAAACTTGGCACTCTTTTTCTTGATCTTATCTTTTTTCACAGGTTTCCTACCATTCTTCTGTCGACGGTGCTCCTTAATTAATCTCTGTTTTAATATGTGTTTGGTGTCTAGTTTGAGACGATGCTCAGATTGCTTTTCCCGTAATTTAGCATTATGGCGACCCCAACGAGTATCTAACCTAAACCGGAACACTGAGGACAAAATTATAAACGCGTGTCATTAATACAATCAATGTTAATGTGATGATTTAATTTCAAATGTAGGACAGGATACCACAGTAATTATTACTCTGATAGAGCATTTTGGGACAATGTTGGTACTGAAAAAATTCAATCATAATAAATTTAGTCTAGACTCTAGAGTAATTGATCAAATCTAAACAATAACAAATTTGTTTTGATCTTTTCACTGAGTAAAACTAAGATATTTGATTTAGAGCTTCATAACTGTATAGAAATAAAATTTAGTAGATAAGTTCCTTTTAAGTTTGGACATAACACTGTAGTAATGCTTTATTGTTGATGGATGTGATAATAATTATACTTCTGTAAATAATTTCCTAAAGATGTAAAACATCATATTGATATCTTAAAGGGCACAAGTACTATGTCCACTTTTTGTAATTTTCGATAAACGCAAAAAGTTTTGTTGTCATGGTTATGTTGTGAATATAGCACTCCACGAACATTCAAAATAAACGGTATATATTAGTCAATAGCATTAGTGTACTTTAAAGTATCAATATTAACTCATATGAGTTATTATCCAACACCTTATGGTGGTTGGAAAGAGTTTAAAACAATCCTTATTCCAAGCCCCTGGTTTATAAATTCAAAATTTAATTCAACTATTGTTAGGTATAAATATTAAAATATATCTAATTTAGTATTTTCTTTATGAACTCAAACTTGGTATGAATAGAATATAATAAATGTAACTGATTATAGTAAAATGGTGTCAATTAAAAATATATATTGTAATATTCATAGCTTTGATTTTTATAAATACTCACGCGGTGCTGATTTCTTCTCTTCGTCTTCATCTTTTTCATCAGATACCGAATTCTTCAATTTGGATTTCTCTTGCCATTTTTCATATCTATCACTTTTATAAGTGATTGGTATCCAATTTCCCGATTCAGATTTTATTTTTTTCACTTGTTTCTTTTCAAGACTCTGTGCACTCACATATTTATGACTTACTGGATCCCATTTACGTTTATTTGTACGTTGTTTGCCCAATGACTGTTCCGAATCACCCATTAAATCTAATATTCCTTCAGTTGATTTCAATTCACCAACAGCCAATCTAAAATTAAATAATAATGTTAACTATGAATGGAAGAACAATTAAAAATATGCAAAACATTTTGTAATATTAAAATAAAATGCATTATCCTTTAATTACCCCTCTTCTGTATAGGCATCTGCTGGTTTATATGGTATGAAGTGTTCAGACTTTTCAGATGGTTTTGGTTTTGGTTTTGGCTTTTGTTTCTTTTTTTGACCAGTTACACGAGGTCTTTGTGTAATAATGTCATTAAATGTTTCCCTAATCTCTAATTGATTACTACACGGTAAATCAACTTTTTTTAACCGCACTCCTTCGTGATCCATTAGTTGCTCACGTTTTTTTCGGTGATAGTTTATAACACTGGGCAAATTTCTTTCTCTTAACAGTTTCATCTGAATTGATTGTATAGAGTTTGTAGACTGGCCCATCTCAAAAACAGTCTATAAAAGAACAAAATATTTATTAAAGAATAACAAAAAATGTTTAAAGGTTATTCAAAAAATAACAAAATAAATGTAAAATATATATATATATATATATATTAGTTTTTAAATCGAAACCAGTCGTAAACATATACAACTATATATACTCTATAACACTCCAGACTAAATTTTTTCTTCATATTTTTTTATTTTATGTCAATTATTTGTATTATACATATATTTTTTTTTATAAATATCACAATAAATGTTTTGTCAAGATAAGACAATATAAACAATGTCATAATATTCAGTTTCGATAATAATTAATTAACAATTTATTATTTTGTTTACATTAATAGGTAGCACAAAATAGTTTCAAACAAAAACTCACAGTGTCTGGTCTGAAGCTCTTTATACGACTAACAAAATCTATTCGTCCCATATCTGATGCAATTACTTTATTAAATATTGGATGCTCTGCAAGAGCGGTTAAGTCGATTTTTTTAGCTCTTCGGACACTATCGACTGATGCTCCTGGTCTTGATTTGATATAGTTTTTATAGCCATTCACGCAAGTTTTTTGAGAATTAATCTAGTGGAAAACATAAAACACAGTAATAATACTTTATCATTTAAACTGCATGCATATAGTTCAACTTACCACTTCAATGGTGGACGTATACCAACTTGTAAGTTGTCCGAGTTCTTCTTCTATCAATAGTTGAGGAACTATACCAAAAAGACCATCAGTATCATCATTTGATTTTGGAGTTTCAAACACGGGGCAAAATGGACGACCCAAGAACAAATGTAGATCTAACAAGTAGCACATTTCATCACGAGTCACTAGACTGTATGCTTGTCCTGATTTTCCAGCTCGGGCACATCGTCCTATTAGAATAATAATAATTTTATTGAACACTTATGTATTTTATATTCCACTACCACTTTACATACCAACTCTGTGCACAAATAATTTAGATTTAGCTGGAAATGTATAATTTATAACAACATCTAGTTGTGGAATATCTATACCACGTGCTGCTATATCAGTGACAACTAGTGTCCGTACAGTGCCTGTTTGAAATTGACTAGCATTTATTTTCCTGGCTGTTGGATCTAAATCAGAGTATATAAATGTATTTGATATCTCATGAAAATCCAAAAGCTAAAATAAATATACACACAATAATTAATACTCAGATTTATCTTATACTATAAGGACAATGGCATATTTGTATTTATTTAAATATAATACTACAATGAATTTATATCTAAATTATTTATGATTACTTACTAAATGAATAAAGTCAACGTGATGTTTGGTCGGAGCAAAAATTATAGTCATGGAATCTGGTTTGATAACATATTTTAAAAGACATAGTAATGCAGCATCTCGTTCTTCGGGGCGCACGCTAAGGAATCCTAATCCTAGAGTATCAGGAATTTTCGACTCGACATCCAACCTAACATTTTAAGTAAATTAATATTGAATAATTAAAGTAAATACATACAAAGTAATAAGTATATTTTCAACAATATTATACATTAAGGATAAATTATTTATTTACCTTATTAAAACAGGATCAGAAAGTCCAGCCCGAGCAAATTGAACCAAAACTTTTGGCAATGTTGCTGAAAACAGTAATGTTTGCCTAGTCTCTGGTAGACGAGCAATAATTTCTGTTAATTGTTCACCGAAACCCATTTCAAAAAGTCTGTGGAAACAATCAATAGTACAATGTTTTTTTAATATAATAACAATAAATTAAGGATAAATAAATTAATAGGTTAAGTGTTAAAAATAATAACTTGCCTATCTGCTTCATCGAATACAACATATTGTATGTATGGCAATTTTAAAGTCATTTCAACACATAAATGTAAAAATCGACCTGGAGTTGCTACTACAATATCTGGAGCGCTATGCATTATACTAAACTGTGCTTCCATTGGATCGCCTCCTAGTATCACAGCTGATTTTAAATTGGTAAATTTTCCTATTTCTTTTACAAACTTCAACGTCTAAAACAGTTGTTATACATATTACATTATTATTCAGTTATAAATAAATTGTATTTCATACAAAAAAAAAAAAAAACTATGCAATGGCAATATCTAAATACTAAACAATTTTTATTAATATTTAGGAAATAAAACAATACCTGTACAGCAAGTTCACGAGTCGGTGACAAAATTAAAGCACGGATGCCTCTATGGCCGTTAACAGTGTGTTGAGTCAATTTTTCAAACATCGGTATTAAAAAACAAGCAGTTTTTCCACTACCTGTTCTAGCCATGGCCACGATATCACGATTTTCCAGAGCGATTGGTATTGTCTGAAATCAAATAATGCACATATCTAAACTGTTTCAGTAACAAAAGTAATTCTATTCAGATATACTTTTCTTTGTATTGGTGTCGGTACTCTGTATCCTCTCTTAAGTACGCCTTTCAACACAGGGTAACTAAGTCCCATTGCTTGGAAGCCCCCTGACCTTTTGCCATTCTTTTGTTTTAATTCAGGCTTTATTATAGCCGTATCGCTAAACCCAATTGGCCCTTCGTCGTCCATTTCTCACCTGCAATCAAATGAAAATAATAATTTAAAAAAAAAATACAAATAACAACAAGACAATTGTAATAATATTCAATGATCATTTGAAGGTAAATAGTTTAAAACAAATACTTTTTAAATAGTCAAACCTTACTTGAACGGACCTACGAAAATCAAAATTGAAAATAAATTTTTGTAAATAAGCAATAACTTGTCATTGCTATTTACAATACCACGTGCAAATTGATAATACTATTGATAACAGATAAGAGATATCAAGTATCAAATTCAGATATCACAAATATACAAACAATAATATTACACTAAATATTATTTATTAATGGATTTATTTTTTTTTTAAATTGTCTTTTGTAAATCATAAATACTAATAATATTAAAATCAAGATATTCGTCCACGATTCAAACAACTTCTGTGCTAATATTATCAATGGGAGTTCACCAAGTAAACATAAGATAGAATAATTATTTTGAACAAAAATTGCTGAAAAACTTGATATACTAAGTGAATAAATAGAATAAATTGGTGTTCACTGATACTACTTATAAACATGAACGATTTAAAATAAAATACTTTGTATATTTTATATATAATTTTAAAAAAATGCAAGTATCATTTTTAGCATTCTTATTGATATTTTATTCATTGTAAGTACCTACATAACCCGCATTTTACAATATTTAATAAAAATTATTTGAATTGGTAAAATGTAACCGTGTGTATTATTATAGAATATGTTTGTATATGCAATAAGTTTATATACTATTAGAAAAAAAATATTTTTTCATTTATTTCCAATTATTGTTTCAATTATGTACTGAATATTTGTGTATCTTAAATATGTATTTTTAAAGAGTTAAAATAATAACATTTTTAAGGGCAAAAATGTATTTAATGTATATATTTATCTGCTTTAATATCTCGCTTACCAAGTTAATAGGTGAATATTTTAATTTAAATTATCAGAATATAAGTTATAAGTATAAGAATAAAAGCTTACCTATACGTTTATTAATATTTTTCAGATTTATAATTAAAATAAGAAGAAAAATTATGTTACGTGATTATACAAGTCTTTGAAAAATGAAAAGTCCAACTTTATTAATTATGAGTGTATCATTATTGATGATACGATTATGCCATCTGTATATTGTTCATTCGTGGTACGTGCCAGACGAATACTGGCAGTCTTTAGAGATAGCTCATTATATTACTTTTGGTTTTGGATACCGCACTTGGGAATGGATACTTGGTATAAGAAGCTATTTATCTATATCTTGGATTATAATTGTGTACAAGATGTTACAGTTTTTCTCCATGGATACTTTACAACTTTTAATATGGAGTCCTCGCTTTCTACAAACACTTTTTTCAACATTATCAGATTATTATTTTGTGCGGTGGATACAAAAGCATTCTAAATGTTCAAATATATTTTGGCCAGTTGTATGTTATATGTCTTGTCCATTTTTAGCTTACTGTTCAACACGTACTTTGGTGAATACTTTGGAAACAAATTTGACGACAATAGCTCTCTATTACTATCCATGGTCTTTGAGAAATAAAGACGTCAAATTTTTATGGATAGTTGCACTCGTCTGTATTATGAGACCAACAGCGATAATAGTATGGTTACCGTTGATTATATTTGATTTTTTCGCTCATAAACGATACACTGTGATTCATCTAACAAGATATATTTTTATTGGTTTGATGTCACTTACATTTTCTATAATGTTTGACAGTTACCTACATGGTTCATTTGTTGTTACGCACTGGAACTTTTTGTACTATAATATTATAAAAAAAGTCAATGCTCATTATTCAATTGAACATTGGTATTGGTATTTTATCAGTGGATTACCACCAGTGTTGGGACCTATATTTTTGATATTTGTTTATACATCTATTAAAAAATTAAGATACATCAATCACATTGATACGGATACGAAATTGATGATTACAATATTATGGACTTTGTTTGTGTTTAGTATGATTTCTCATAAGGAACAAAGATTTTTATTGCCGTTAATACCAATGATATTCTTTGTAACATCTCAACAAATTTCCTTAGTTTGTAATGCGTTTAGAAAATCAGCGTGTTTCACTGTTGTACTGAATGTTATAGCTTTGATTTATTTAGGACAATTTCATCAAATAGGATCTACTAGTGTCATGTCTTATTTAGCTACACTACCTCAAAATTCAACTTTGTTATTTCTAATGCCATGCCACTCAACTCCACTTTACAGTCATCTTCATTACAATATAAATACAAGGATTTTAACGTGCGAGCCAAACCTACACAATACGTTAAATTATATGGATGAAGCGGATGTATTTTTTGAAAATCCGGTGGAATGGCTCAAAGATTCATATGCATCAACTAAAAATGGTAAACAGTTACCAACACACATAGTTATGTTTGATGTACTATCAAAAAAGTTACAAACATTTTTGACAGATGGAAACTACAAGAATATTTTATCAATTTTCCACGCTCATTTTCCATCTAACAAAACTGGAAAATACATAAATGTGTACTCTAATAACATATTATAACTCTAATTGGAATAAACATTTTAAAGTAGTTGTACATAAAAGATCTCTAGTATTGTTGGTTAGATTTTAATTAACTACCTACATTATGCATTCAATTACTTAGAGTATTTTTCACTTTGGTATTTCTGTTTCCTGATAATGATTTTTTAAATCCAAACAGGTGGTAAATTTACAGAATCTACTACATAATACTCCAGACTGAATTTTTTTTTTCTACATGTTTTATTTATTTGAATTACATATATCTGTATATATAAAAAGACTTGTCCTGGGTGATTCATCATCGCCTAGCCGGAACTGCTGAAGCTATGGATATGAAATTTTCAGTAAATGTACTTATTACTATGTATAGGCGCACTAAGAAAGGATTTTTCGAAATTCGAATTTTAAAGGGTTAGTTATACCTAGGGGTACAAGGGCTGATTAAGTAAAGTCATGTCTAAAAGCTTCGTATTTGTGGCCACATATCCAGAAAGTTGCACTTCATAAAAATATGAGGGTTCATGTGAAAGGTGACACATCTGCTGGGATTTTCGCTGAGATGTTACTTAAAATAGGAGACGGAAATTTCCCTTCATTGGAAGGTGAGATCACTATTCCCTAAAATTTGTGTACAGTTGTTAGCTCTTTATCAGAACTAACTTCCAGAATTTACCTAGATATAATAAATATCAAGATGAAACCCATCGAATGGTTGTGCGAGCGAGCCATCTTAACTCCAAAGAACGACAAGGCAGCCGAAATCAATGAAATTCTACTAAAGGCATTTAATGAAAAAGCTGTTGAATATAAATCTTTTGATTCGGTGATCCAATCAGATGATGCTGTCCATTACCCTTTAGAATTTCTTAATACTCTGAATCCTTCTGGTCTTCCATCACATAAAATTATCCTTAAAATTGGAGCACCTATAATGTTACTAAGAAATCTTAACCCACCTAAATTGTGTAATGGAACTAGATTGCAAGTTAAAGCTCTGCACAAAAATGTAATAGAAGCTATAGTTATCACTGGGTGTGCTAGAGGAGATATAGTTTTAATCCCGAGAATAACGTTAATTCCAACTGATTATCCCTTTGAGTTTAAAAGAATACAATTCCCACTCAAAGTTTGCTTTGATATGACTATTAATAAGTCTCAAGGACAATCATTGAGCATGGCAGGGATTGACTTGAGAGAAGAATGTTTTTCACATGGACAGTTCTATGTCGCATGTTCTAGAGTTAGCTCTGCCAGTAGTTTGGTTATTTTAGCCCCAAAATGCAGTACCAAAAATACTGTTTATAAAGAGGTATTGAGATGAACAAAATATGTCAATATAAATATTGGTGGGTTTTTATAACACCATAATGTATTATTACAGAAAGTTATAATTTTTTGGGTATATTTTATTTCAACATTTTGTCGATTAGAATTGTATCTTACAATTTGTCTTCAAAATATTAAAATAATTTTTTGCTGACTTCTGATTGTTACAATACATGGGCAACCTAGGATAAACTTAAAGCAGCCTGTAATAAATATAAAAACTGATAAAATAAAAGTTATAGTAGGTTACACGAAAAAACTGTACACGGGCGAAGCTGGGTTATTCAGCTAGTATATATATATATTAAATGTAAAACAATTAATCTCTAAAATGATTTTTGTTTTATTATTTATTTATTGGTTATTTTTAAACTACTTGACAATATATATAAAATATAAATTATATAAAATATTAGTGTTTAATTTTGTTTTTTAAAATTCTTCAGTTTTAATAACATTTAATAATTTAATATATTTCATTATATGGTCCATTAAATTATTTTTAATTTAAATATTACGGTAAGGGTATAGATAATAGTTACTGTAATCTTAAGAGTCAACACAAATATTTTAATAATTTTGAGCCTAAGGAAAGTTTGTAAAATTAAATGAAACTGAATAAAACAAAAACCGTCATTTGCAGTTTTAACATTTTCTTAGTGTAAGCTTTGGTACTAATAGTCTATAATAGTACAAGCATGTACCAATGCACATTTTCTCTCATAAAACACTTGATGGACAAGAAAAAAGATTATGGAGTTTAAAGCTACAACAATAACTAGGTAGGCAATTGATTTCCTACTAATTATGCTAATTAATTGTGAAAATTAAATTTCCATATTAAGTCTATTCCAAATAAGTCTGGAAAAATGTACGACGAAAACGCGTACGGTTTCGCGTAGGTATGTCACGTGATCTGCCGGTGACGAGCGCTGTTGTCACCGATCCGGTTGTATACAGCCTGACTAATTTATCAACTGTCAACACTCCGCTTGCCTACAGCCTGTCGACAACGTATTCCGCGTATACACATTCATACCTGCTTTCGGCGTTTTTATTTGTTTGTTTATTTGTTGTGTTTTTTTAAATTTGATTTCACACCATGAGTGACAACGATGAAATAGCGAAGCCATCACCAATTACAAAAAATAAAACCGGAAAAGTCAGTATTTTATTAATTAAATAATTGTATTTACTATTTTTCAAATTGTGTGCGGTATTATACTTCATTTATGCCTCCAAATATTAATGTTTTTTTTTTCGAATTTTTATTATCGTAATATATTATTAAAATGAAATATTCTGATTTCAGATTATTGACGAATAACGTAGAATTACCATAAAAAATCTTTATAAGGTAAATCTAACCAAAAATCCAGGTATAAAATGGCAAAAATGATTGCGGATTCCACCGGTATTGGTAAAACTACGGTTGGAAATGTTATAAAAGAATATAAAGAGTCGAAAACAATAACTATTCCAAAAAGAAAACGGGCCAAAAAATCGTTTTTGGACACCATAGATGATTTTGACAAGAACGCAGTTCGTGGGCACATTCATAAAATTTGGTTTGCTCGTCAAATTCCTACGGTTGACAAGATATTTCAAGCTGTGTCCTCCGATGATAGTTTGCCGTCAATATCTCGTACAAATTTATTTCGCCTGTTAAAAGCATTGAATTTCCGTTACACTAAGCGGAGTCGGAATAGTGCTCTTACAGAAAAAAATGAATTAGTCGAGTGGCGGAGACGTTATTTACGAGACATTGAGCGGTATCGTGAGGAAGGTCGACACATTTATTACCTGGACGAGACGTGGGTAAATGCCGGTAAGTGTACGTCGAGAACATGGGTCGACACAATATTCAGACTCATTGTTCTTGACATCGGTTCGGAAGACGGTTTTGTTCCCGATGCCTTATTGTGCTTCGAGTCGAAAAAAAATACAAGCGATTACCACGACGAAATGAACGGGGAAACGTTTCGTGAGTGGATGGAGGGTATTTTACCACGATTAAAACCAAATTCTGTTATCGTAATGGACAATGCGTCGTACCACTCAGTGGAAATTGACAAAGCCCCTTCATCTAACTCCCGGAAGGCTGACATAATAAAGTGATTAACCGATAAAGGAGAAGTTTTGGACAGGCCTATGGTTATCCCTGAACTACTGCTTATGGTATAGCGTTTAAAGCCACAGCACCAAAAGTACGTCATCGATGAGCTAGCTAAATCCTATAACCACACTGTCTTAAGATTGCCGCCGTACCACTGCGAGCTCAACCCAATAGAATTGGCTTGGTCGTCGGTTAAGAACCATGTTCGAATGAACAATACCACCTACAAACTTCCAGATGTGAAGCAATTATTAATTCAAGGCGTGAATCGTGTAGACTCCACCATGTGGACAAATTTTATACGGCACACGAAAAAAGAAGAAAAAAAATTTTATGACATCGACGACATCATTGACGATATTTTGACTGCGGAAACATCAGATTTGCGGTTGACCATTACGGGAGACACATCAGATTCAGATTAAGTACCTTAATAATGTAAATATGACTTTTTTAATTTTGTATATATATGTAAATATGACTTAATATTCGTAAATATGAAATTACCTATATTTTTTGTAATAAAAATATTTTTCATTTTCATAAATATGACTTTATTTTTTTGTACATAAAAAGTACCCAAATCTTTTGTAAAATGTGTGATGCGTAAAATAATACATGAGTATGTATAATAAAAGTACCTGTACAGAACCTTTTAAAAAATATAAAAAGAATAGTGTATGCTACGACGTATATAGCCCATATAAGTATAATATCAAAGAATACGCGTGAGACGAAAGCGGGCAATAACAAAAGTATATTATTTAATTCGCAGCTGTGGAACCATTGTTATTTTAACAATGTGTATACACGGCGGCTAGCTCCGGCCGCCCACCGATCACGACGAATGCCGAATCTGTAGCCAATCACAGCGGACCTGCATGCGCGATTTTTTCCAGACTTATTTGGAATAGACTATACAAGAGTCAAGAGGGGAAAACGTTTTAATTATAAGTATTATAATTTCATAACAAACTTCATCGTTGTTCGTCAATTTACCTTTAATGTGATTTATTTAATATGTTTATTACGGATATTGTAATATATCCTGCGTGGTTTTATAATTTATGGATTTCGTTCGCGATTGTAGGTATATTGAATGTAATATTTATTTAAAAAATATATATACATTAAATAGTACCCATTATTTATTATATGTATACGGTAATGATGAAATAATTATTGGGTAAACGTTTATTATATTGTATTCCGAAATAATTAATTGTATTTTTCGTTTCGGAATAATAAGTTCGCCAAAATACTTGACTTTAATATATTTTTTATCAAATTCAAAACTTTTAGGCAATTTATATATCTATACATATAAAGGCCCCGTCGATAAAAAAAAAAAAAAAAATCTCCCGATTCGTTATTGTGCGAGCGGGTGATGATTTTGTTAAAAAAAAAAAAATCACCTTGGTTTTTTGTATCGTTCGGGAATAAAAAAATCGAACCCGTAATCTGTCTTTCAGCGACGGGGGTAATCAGCTCCTGCCCACGACGTTGTAAACACAACTAAACAATTACACGCAATGTATTTCAAGATTAATAAAACCGATAATCTGCACTTTTTACACACCGTCCTCGCGAGAAAATTGCAATATATATATATGTATATACCTATATCTTATAGGTAGGTAAGGTTAACTGAACTTTTTTTTTTGTCTTCGCCTCATCCAACTGTTTAAAGATCGGCCAACTTGGTCCTAAATCTCCACCAAACACGATGTCCCACACCATCAATTATATAAATCTTTTAAATTAAAAATATTATGTTGCGCCAAAATGAATAATTTTTAAGTACAAATGAAATGGACTGATATGCAAACAGACGTGATTGAAAACAACTCTAAATAGAGATTTTTATAACATCTTTGAGGTCACACCGGTTTATATTATTGATCTAGGTTTGGCTGTGATTTAAACGACGAGTTAAGATAGTACTATCTACATAACCATCAAATACAATATTATTAATGATAAGTATGATTAATGCAAAAAAAGTTCTTTTCATATTTCTATCTTTCTAGTAAATATTACTCCTAACATTATTATTAATTAATTAATTAAACCAATCCAGTCATAGTTCCTAGAGAAGAATACATTTGCAAATCGTAAGTAAAATATTTTGTTTTAGATTGAAATTAATATTAAATTCTGTCATAAATATAATTTTTTACATCACATATATCAATAGGAAATTAAACTAAAAAAAGTTTATTTAAAATTTAAACTATTAACTACATTCCGGGCATAAATTATGTTAAACTGTAAATATTTAATAGATTAAAATTATAGAGTGCCAAACTCTACTATCTGTTTTGTTTTTTAGATGACATTTGACACCACAAACATTTTTTATTGCATAGAAATCTACTAATAAAAATAGATGAGTTTGAACTAAAAATATATTAAAGAGGTCACTTAGTCAATTTCTTAGTAATTTAGAAGCTCATAGGAAATCGTAGAAAACCAATTAAATTTGAATTGGTTATTCAATATTTGGTTTTTTAATGTGATAATATTTATTTTTGTAACAAAAATAATATTACACTGTATTGTACTAATGTGAGCAAAACACGAAAAGCGCAATGTTTTTTTTTTTTTTTTGTCATAGAAAGTTAAACTATATTTCTTGCATTTTTTTTAATAGATAATTAAATTTAATGATATAATTAAGAAAAAACTCTGATCATTTCAGATATTTTTTTTAAATGTTGTTTAAAATTTTAATGGGTATTACCATCAATTTTATAATCAATTATTTACTTAAAGATTTGTAATGTTATATGATATTGTTCGTAAATATGGAAATAAAAATGTATATGGTTTCTTAAATACCAATAAGATACCAAAATATTAAGATTTAGTGTAGTATTTTTTGGATTCTCTTAAATATTTTGTTACAGGCATATGTCTACCTTTTGTGGAAAATTAGAAGAAAAGGAACTTGCATTTATTCCATAGATTGTTTTGAATCTCAATTTTTTAACTGTAATACATTTATGTTATCTCATTGTCATAAAGATCACATGAGTGATATTCAAGATCAATGTTTTCATACAGCTTTCAAGAATATTAAAAATAACATGGTTCTTTATACATCTCCACTGACAGTAACATATTTAAAGCGAAATAAAACTATTAATCTCAACAAAGATCAACTTATACCATTAGAAATTAGTTTTCCACATTTGCTCAAAGTGAATTCAGAAAATTATGAATATAATCAATAAATTTGTTTATCGGTGTAGAATATGCTTTAGTCGAGGTCTCCATACACTTCAAAAATTCCATACACGTACATAAATAAAAATATGAGCAATTGTATAGTTCAATAGCAGATTTAGATAACTATGTAACTCCAGATTTTACTAATAATCAGATACACGCATGTTGAAAGAGTAACACTGATAGAATAAACTGCTTGGAGTTAAATAAACAAATAAAATGTGTTCAGCTTAATGCTTTAACATTTACTACAGATGTAATAAACTCAGATTATATCTGATGTCATGGCTCAGATGGCCATGAAATTGTCAAAAACGGTATAACTAAAGTTTGTTATTCGAGTCACGCTAGTTGTAAAGAATTAAGAGACATAGTTAAGTTTTTAAATCCAGATAAATTGTATTTGAATGTAATTTCTAATCTAACATACAAAGAGATATATTCTAATTTAACTGCAAACAACTGGGTGCCTAGGATACAGAGAAAAGATAGTGATGAAAATACTAAAGTGTTATTAAAATTATCTGACAAATATAAATTCAATCTTAATGTACAAAATAATAGAACAGAAGAAGTATTCAAAAGATGTCGCCTCGAATCTCCCGAAAGAGATTATATAGATATAATAGAAGAGATATAATAATAATATTAATCTTTATATTTAGTATTTTTATATTTTGATAACTAAATATTATTGTCCATTTTGTACAATTAAACCTTTAACTTATATAAATTATGAATGAAATCAATTTTATAATATATTTGGTTTATTTATTTAATATTGTGATGTTAAAAATATTACTTAATGGGGAAAAGTTACACTTAATAGAAATTATAATATTGTGGGTACCTATTTCAGATATTTGAAAAATCAAAATAACAAAATACAATGGAAGAATTTGGAAGAGAGCCTTGTCCAATGAGAATATTAGAAGATCTTGGTGGTGCTTTTGCCATGGGTCTTATTGGAGGCGGTATTTTTCAAAGTATTAAAGGTTTCCGTAATGCACCCACTGGTTTTAACAGACGTTTTAATGTAAGTTGAACAGTAATGGTCCATTTTTTTTTTTTTTTTAAATTTATACAATACTCTATAATATTTACATTTTCTTAAAAAAATGAAGTGTCAAAAGTGTTTTATTTAATACAATCTAAATATGTACGTATTCTAGGGTGCCTTTCATTCTGTGGCAACCAGAGCACCTAACATAGGCGGCAGTTTTGCTGTTTGGGGAGGATTATTTTCAACCATTGATTGTTCACTAGTAGCAATCAGAAAAAAAGAGGATCCATGGAATTCTATAGCTAGTGGTGCTTTGACCGGTGGCATATTAGCAGCACGTAATGGGATACCTGCTATGACAGCTAGTGCTGTTTTTGGTGGTTTACTATTGGCCATGATTGAAGGATTTGGTTTATTTTTCATGCACATGTCAGCTGAACAGTTCAGACCTCAGCCACCAATTTTTGATGATCCAACCAATAACCCTAATGCTGGTTAATTCTAACAAACAAACCTACAAATATTTTTATTAGAGTTTACATGTATTTTATTTAAACTAAGGTAGTTATGAAATAAATAAATCGTCTTGTGATTATTTTATACTGTACAAATAATGTCAATATTATAATTTTTTTTAAAAACCATGTTCATGCAGTTTCAGTAGGTGTTGATCCTGTAAAGAACATGTTAGGTACTATAGCTCCATAGTTGAATGTACAAGAGAAATACCTTTTAAAGTGACAAAATTATTGTATTATGGTAGGTAAGATTTTGTGTAAAAGATATCTTTATTTAAAATTGTAGGTGATTTGAGATTATAAGAATGGATGACTGAGAGCTGTTATAATCATTATCTCTTCTGTTAAAATAAATAATGGTTATATTATGCTATCTAAATTTAATTGTGATTATTTTTTTTAAATTTTTGGTAAGACATTCTTAATTAAATTTTTTACAGGAAAAGTAAACTATTAAAAAAGGTTTTAAAGTATATCTATTAAGGCGATTTGAAATATCCCAAATTTAAAATGAGTATAGGCAATTTTATGGTGATTATAATAGTTAGAATTTAGCATATTGCGACTTTATTTGTGGACCTGATCAAATATATTCTTGATATGGAACATTAGTGACTGGTTAATAAACTTAAGAGTGCAGCAAATTGAAATCGAGAATTATGATGACATTCACTTATATAATCCATCTATGAATCTGTTTCCATTTTGTTACTTGAATAGAGTATTTTTCCTCGTTCTAATTAAAAAGGAATTTGTTAATCTCTCTCTCTCCTGCTTCCCAAATAAGAAAATAATAATTTATATTACTCTGCTATACTATATATATATATATATAGATTCACGAGCATTTATTTGTTAATTTCAAAAAGTCCTGAAAAAATAAAAGTAAGAATGTATTATTTAAATATTTGTTAACAAAAATCAATGAATTTAATCGAAAATAATTATAAGTGGTCCAGTGGTGTAAGTATACAAATTCGGCCCCAATGTGAAAAACTCAAAGGGCCCTTTTTCTATTCGTAAATGCGTAACAGAATAAAACTTTATATCTGTCCTCAATACTGTATTTTGTTAATATTTTTTTCATTGTATTAAATAAATTAATATACATAGATATTAATCATCTGTTAATAGTCGTTCTTGCTCCGCGAAATTCCTTCAATATTTCTTTAAGATTTTTTTTATTTTTAAAATGACTGTTCAACCGTTACGGGTATTGTTAAAAAAAAAAATTAATAATTAAACAAGTTATTGTTATTATTATTTTTTTTTTTTTAATTTTCATGATATAAAAATATTTTTGCTAATGACACAAAAAAAAAAAATTAGTATTCTGGAAAGGCTTCCTTTCCAATTTAGGGCCCTAATGCATCCGCATTCCTTAGTTTCTTTTATTTACGCCACTGAACTGATACTTGTTTTTAGAAATATTGATAAATTGTATTAAATGTATGATTCACCTTAATAGATTGAAGCAACGGTTTGACAGATAGTCCCGCTTTTTCGTATTTATCTATTAAACTCTTAGTGTAGGTCATAAACTCGTCGTGGTCTTCTTGCGATAACTTTATGAGTTTATCTCTATATTTGAGCATTTCTTGTTTTTCGGCCATATTAGCTATTCTGTTGTTTTCCTATAGTTGAACGTATAATAACCATTATTATTACTTAATGCAAATAATATATCGATATCGAAATTGGTTGGCGTTGGAAACTCACACACTGTATGTCGAGGTTCTGTTGATAATCTTTCATCTTGCTGACCTTTGCCTGTCTTTCTAACATTTCCAGATCACGTAATACTTTCGACTCTCGTTGCCACCTGTCCCGCTCCCATTGGCGGCTTCGTTCTAACCGTTGATTTTCCTCTTGTTTTTTCTCGTCGTACGCTTTTCTACTGTCCGCGAGTTCTTTTTTCATTTGGTTTGCCAACTCTTTTTTACGGAGTTGTTCTTTTTGATACCTAAACCAGAGGTTAATGTATTCGATGCCGGTATACAGCTGTATTACCCGCCGGAGACTCGTCGTTTCGGAACACTACGCGTAATACTTTGGCTTTTATGGCCGAAAACTTGGTGGTTAAAAAAAAACTAATCAAAATGCTGAAATTCTATTTGCATAATTAGAAATTAGAAGGCGAAAGCCACTCCTCATGTGCAAAAAATTTCAGAATTCAACGCCTAAGGGAAATCACTTTCTATAGACCGGCAGACAAACAGACTTTGTTTTATTATAGTTTATAGAAATATTTCTATACGAACTTCGCCTCTTGTATTTCCGCAGCTTTCTGAAATGCAAGATCAGTTTCTAATTGGGGTTTTCTGGCCGACATTTGTTCACACATTTTTTTATTATTTTTCAGCTAGACGGACAGTTATAAACAAAACTATTAGGATTATATATTTTGTGTATATAATTACACTACTTCTTAACTTACTTCTTTTTCTTTTAATATTCTCATCGTGGCCATCTTCTTTTTAGCGTCGGCCATTATCGCTATTATTTCGTTTTCTTCCTTTTCTTCCATTTGGCGTACTTTATTTTTGTTTTCGACGATTTCTCGATTGTCGGCTAAATTTTTTAACATACTCTCTTTTATTGCCTGCATCTATAAAAAAAAAAAAAATTTTACGTTAATCGAAAATCTAAAATATCTATTTTATACGTACTTTAATCTTATTCTTTTCATTTTCTTCCTGGATTTCTATCGCGATCCTTTCTAATTCTCGTTTACCATCTTCTTTCAATTTAATATCTTGATCGAGTCTATGATCTTCTCGTTCTTTCAATCTATGTAAAAAATAATAATAATAACACAATATAAATATATTACAACACTTCGGATTAAATTTTTTTTTTTTGGTGGAGGGAGTTTTACAAATTTCTTTTTAGTAAGAACGTAGAGAACTTCTCTTTTAAAATTACGGAATAGAAACAGGCTCGTCGGTGGGTTATATTTATAGACTTATTTATAAATTAATGTCTGATGTCATGATTTTGCACGACTAGAAAATAGTTTAAACATATGCGATAATATTCATAATACTTCTGCATAATGTTAATTTGGAATTCAAAACTATTTCAGTCAAATGTCTAGGCAAGTATAAGTAGGAATATAATTGATGTTTTCCATGTTGAGGATAAAATTGAAGCAACTATAAAAATTTAAAAGTTTGAAATTTGTGCAAAACGTGTTAAAAAGAACTCATTCTGTAACTTTCCGATATTATACGTTTTTTTGAAATCTTCGTGTGAATTTTTTTTACAGAAAGTAAATTGTAAAATATCTGAACACTTGTGGAGCATGACCAGTACATTAAAAAATAATTTAATTTAATTGTAAAAGGTAATTGCAATAATATTGTATGTAAAGTATTAAATTAAATAAATCTATATTGTATGTTTTGAGAAAATCTGTGTTAATATTATAATAAAAAAGGTATGTAAAATTAAAATAAATCATAAAAACATTATTTTCTTCATTTTCATATTTAAACAAAAATGAAAAGTAAGTATTTACAAAAACGGGGGTCCTCGGACCAATTTAAGTTTTAGCTAGGGGTCCGTGGCTTCATACTATTTAGGAACCACTGCTATAATATACGGTGGTATTAACATTATTTCAACAATATCTCACTGTTTTAGTAAAATAACTGATTTTTCTTTTTTAGTTTTCGCCTCTTGTAACTTTTGTTCTCGTTGTTCATTTGTATATCGTTCTGCGTCTAAGTTCTGCTCTTCGTGCAGTAAGCGCATCTTTTCTAGATTACTTGCTTTCTGTGCGTTGTTAAACTCCATCTGTAAAGCCCTTTCCTTGTACACCTAAATAAAACGCAACACAATTTAAATTATTATGCTCAATTAATATTATTGTTTTTTATTATTATGCCTCAATCATTTGCACTCTACTGGACAGCGTTTTTGTCGAATCTTTCTCCGACCACTTGTTTAACCGTGCCTTTTCTATAATCATATTTCTGTGTTCTAAAACTTCAAGTCTCCTCTCTTCGTCCCTTTTCAAATGTGCCGCTTCGACATCGGCCATTAATTTCTTCTTTGCTTCCATTGCTCTTCCCCTTTTATTCTAAATTATAGAAGGTAATGTCACATTTATTTACTATTTATCGGTACCTTGTAATGTTTTATTTTTATAAGCGAGACATATTTTGTTACATTTGATTTCTTTATACTATATTTCTATATATAAAAAACCGATTATACACATGATATGAAAAAAAATAATAAATAATTAGTTTGAGTAAATGTTTCGTGGACAAGCAACAGCGAACCTAGGCAAATGGTAGCCATTACTTAAAATCGACTTGTGGTGTCAAGTGGTGTTTTTAGTGAAGTTCACATATGTGTAATACAGTAGTAAAGTATATTTAGAGAAATTTACATGAGCTGCATATCTATACAATTCAATGATATATTCGATTTTAATTATTATTGAATAGTGCAGTTTGTTTTAAGTATTTTATACATTTAGTTAGAAAGCCTATATAGTAAAAAGTGGGCAACCGCGCGGTGCACGTTGATTGGTTAACCTGTTATCTATGGTAAGTACAATGTACAAAGTCTATACACGTTTAGATGTATTTGGCAAGTATTTTTCGACAAAATCACTAGGTTTTTCATAAATAATACATGTTGTGATTTTGTTTCATTAATAATATAGTATTATATAATCAAAAAAAAATAAAAAATAAATTCAAGATAAGAAAGTCTCTAGGCTGCGCTGACCATGGAGACAAAATGGCGGTTTTTTAAAATAATATTAAGCTGAGTTAACCACTCTCTTACACATAGACCTCTTTGATAAATTTCCACAATTATTTTTTTTATGGACAAAGTGTTTTAATTAGCTGTCCAAGTTAGCGTAAATTCGTTCCCACTCACACCTGTTTACATATCGGTCTGTCTCTCTTGATCCGTTCGGACCGACCACGCCTCCAAGTCTTCTGGGTGAACCCTCCGTCTAGATGTATAAGTCTATAGGCTCTCTAGATTCAGCCATTTAGGCGATTTAAATTTATCGTTTTACTTTTTAAATAATGCAATCTGCTTAATATCATATAAATTATATAAAATATTTATCGAATCTAACCAATACAGTTTGAAGTACAAATATATTATTATTGATAAGTATTTGATAGGTACAGATACTCGTAAATCGTATTATTTTATTTAGATACATTTTTATTCGAGAGACAGTGCAAGCCATGAGTCATACTTTACTAGGATTGCTCCATGTTTCTGCTATTGCTTTGGATTTAGCTTTCTGTTCGTCCTTTAACCGCTTAATTTCTTCAAGTGTAGCATTATCGTCGTATTTTTTAGTCAAAGCCTTATTTAGCCTATTCCATTGGTCCTTCGGAATTACCAGTTTGTTCGTATTGGTATTCGGGTCTTTTACGAATTCCATTTTTTGTTTTTTTTTCGAGAAAAGTAAGTAGGGAAAATACTTAATTACTACTACTACTTATAATAATTATACCTATATTTAACTAAAAATAAACAAGATTTGTAACTAACACCGAGAGAATGTCCCCGACGCTATAATGTCTAATAGTGATTGCTATAGGAAATTTATTTAATAAAACAAATAATAACAATATATATTAAATTTAAATTTGAACTAATAAATAGTCGATTAATTTACGCCAAAGAATAATAAATATTCGAGTAAACAATACGATTCTTTCGATAAGAAAAACTATCGATAGTTTGTGCAACCATTGATAAACCGTACAATCAATCGCTAAAATTTTGCGCCAATTTATTTGAATTTATCTACCAGTAGATTGATAATATTATTGTACACGATTGACAAATACAATACGAGAATATTTTGAGTTTTTCAAATGTTTGTGTATAAACATTGAACTATTAAAAGCTAAATAAAAATTCCTTAACATTAACAAAATAACAGCAGAAAATACCTACCTATATCATTGATACCTAATATAATTGTGCATTTGTATCTATTCATGAATAACCACATTTTTGGTAATTATAATTCATATTACTTAACTAATACATTTATGATACGTAAATATAATATGATAAAATACACATAATATTCGGTTAGACATTATTTCCCTATCACAACATTTGGCCACAGTAATTTGATCGGTAATGATATTACAGACGATGGATCAGCAAGTACCGATTGTCAGAAAATTAGCAGAGGATGTTGTGAATAGAATCGCTGCCGGCGAAGTGATCCAGAGGCCAGCTAACGCGTTAAAAGAACTTTTAGAAAACAGGTACCACGCACAATTGTTTACAATTTAACAAAATAAAATGTGATTTTAATATTTTAATTTCATTATTGTCTTTTTATTAGAATATCACCGACATAGACATATAAAGATATCATTATATGCCCATGATTACCGATTATACTGTGATATTTGATAGATCTTGTAATAATTGACATTCATCATCTATGTGTACTAATGATACATTTATAAACAATAAGTTCTTTTTAATTGTAATATATATTTATCAAAGATCATATTTTAATTGGTTCAATATAATTTAATTAATATTTGTATTTCTTTGTTTTTGTCAGCTTGGATGCTAAATCCAAAAACATTCAAGTCACATTAAAAAATGGAGGATTGAAATTTCTTCAGGTAGCTACACCTCATAATTATTATTTATGTATATTATAAATTATTATACCAATTACACTTTTTGTTTTATAGATTCAAGACAACGGCACTGGTATTAGAACTGAAGATTTGGGTATTGTATGTGAACGTTTCACTACCAGCAAGCTACAGCAATTTGAAGATCTGACTTCAATATCTACTTATGGATTTCGAGGTGAAGCATTAGCTAGTATCAGCCACGTCGCTCATTTGACAATAACAACAAAAACTAATGGAGCTCTTTGTGCTTACAAGTACTTATTGAATAGTTTGTATTGTTTTTAGAAGTAACACCTACAATGTAAACACATTTTTATTAGAGCATCATACATGGACGGTAAATTAAAAGCACCGCCAAAATCGTGCGCTGGTAATGTTGGAACCATTATTACTGTTGAAGATTTGTTTTACAATATTGCCACTAGGAAAAAATCAATGAAAAGTTTTAATGAAGAACACTTAAAAGTTGTCGAAGTTGTAAGTGATAAAACACTTTAATATAATGATAAATTATTGTTTATTATATTTTATTTGAATAACATACATTTTCATTTTGTTCAAGTTGTTTAATTGTTAATTACATATTCAAATAATTCATGTTTTTTCCACCCAATAAGAGAATGAATTTTTATAAATATGTTAAGACAATGTTTTGATAATCTTAGTTATTAAATAAAAATAAAACTTTTTCGAACTTTTCAAATTATAGTAATAAATAAAATAATGTTAAAAGGTGAGCCGTTATGCTATACATAATCCTTTGGTTGGATTTACAGTTAAAAAACAAGGAGAATCATTAACCGAGGTTAAAACTAATCAAGATTCAACTCATATTAATAACATACAGACCATTTATGGTTCAACAATATCTCGGTAAAACATAATATCATTTTTTTACTTAATAATTTTAAGATTTTATTACTTTCATTTCCAGAGCGCTGTTGGAAGTAGATACATATTGTAATATCCTTAAAGTCAAAATAAATGGTTATGTATCAAATCCAAATTTTTCAGCCAAGAAGCAGATATTCATATTATTCATAAACAATCGTCTAGTAGATTCTCAAGGTAAATTTAAAAATGAACATTATAAAAGTGTCCCCAGTGAATATAATATTCATTTATTTATTCAGTACATTTTGTAATACTTAAATCCTAAAGTGGGCATTTAAAACTTCCGAGATTTCATTATTAAATAATACTTATTATATATTTTAACCACTTGGTTAATACAAAACATGAATTAATAAGACCAAATGTTGTAGTCCTTATGCCGTTAATTATATATAAAATAATGTTAATTAATAATATGTTTAATTTATTAATTACAATAATAACATATCAGATAAAACAACTATTTTTTGACTGGTCACTTTTAACAGTATTATAAATTTATACAGGTTTCTATTATATTGCTATAATATATTATTGCGATTCAATTATATACTGTTTTGTGTTTAATTACTTTCTAATAAATTCCCATTAGGATTAAAAAAAGCTGTAGATCAGGTATACAGTATTTATTTAGCTAAAGGATCGCACCCATTCATATATCTGAGTTTAAACTTAGATCCACTGAATGTTGATGTCAATGTGCATCCAACAAAACACGAAGTCCATTTTTTACACGAGGATAAAGTGATTGATAAAGTGGTTGATGCAATTCAAGAAAAACTTTCTGGTACTAATACTTCGAGAACATTTTATACTCAAGTAAATACATATTTTCTTATTAACATTTGTAAAGGTGTATAAATATAAAAAAATTTTTTTTTTTTTTAACTAGACAAGGTTGCCAGGCTCTAGTGATGCATCAATTGATAAATCTAATGAAAAAAATGAAAAAGTAGAACCAAAAGTAACAATAAATGTTTCACAAAATAAAATGGTAAGAACAGATAGTTCCGAACAGAAAATTGATAAGTTTCTTGACACGAGTAATAGCAATATGTCAATGTTGCCTAAATCAAAGAGTGATGATATTATTACACGGTAAATGCCTTTTAAGGATTTCATTAATTACATAAAATTTACCAAATTGATATAGACAGTATTTATTTTATTAAATTAGACGAGAAATTAAGTTGACTAGCATTTTATCTTTGCGGAAAGAAATTGAAAACCATTGTAATGAGACCCTGCAGACAATTTTTCAGAATCATAAGTATGTTGGTGCAGCTTCTCCTACTTGGTCATTGTTTCAACATGATACAAACTTATACATATGTAATTCCAATAACATTTTGTAAGTATAAACCAGAGGTAATTTATAGTTACTCTGTGTTTATAAACATTTAAAATATTATTATTATTTATTATGTTAAATATTTATATTTTGGTATTTAGGCAAGAAATGTTTTACCAAATCATGATGTACGAATTTGGAAATTTTGGTGTTATAAAGTTTTCAGTAAGCTCCAATAATATTTTACTATTATATTTATTTATTATATACGGAGGTAAACTCTATTTACAAATTGTATTCTGAATAGCAGTAGCAAGTATATAATAATATAATGGTATCTAGAGAGCCTGTAATATTCTAGGCTCTCTAATGGTATCTATTCAAAATATATCTTGACGAGTAATTAAAAATAATTGTAATAATAAATCACAAATATCTATCTTTCTAGATATACTTATCAAATTAATTAGTATAAATTTATTATGAAAAGTTTGTTAAAGCTAAACGTGGAGATGCATTCCATTATTAATGCGCCACATATGAAAATAATTTAGTTACTTGAACATAATTTGTATTATGTTTAAATTTAAAATTGTTGTTTTTCTTAGAATGCATTATCTATTTATGAGTTAATATCAATAGCGTTGGAAGAACCAGAATCTGGATATCAAAGAGGAGAAGACAAACCAAAAGAAGAATTAGCTCGTGATGCTACTGGCATATTAATGTCTAGAGCTTCAATGCTAAATGATTATTTTTCAATAGAATTAGATACAAATGCAAACATATTATCAATACCCTTGTTATTGGGTGAGTAAAGTTAAAATAAATGCAAATATTTGATAATACGAACAATTAAGTAAATGTGTTAATTTTTCAGAGGGATTTCTACCAGATTTAAATGGATTACCTCTTTACCTATTACGTTTAGCTAGCGAAGTTGATTGGTCTACCGAAAAAGAATGCTTTATGAGCTTTTGTCGAGAAACCGCTAAGTTTTACGTACTACATCCATGGAAACAAAATTATACCGACACAGAAGATATATCAGTAAGTTCTAGTTTTATACAAAAATAAATTATAATTTAAAATTATATTTTTTTTTAAAGGATACTTCTTCTGATAACAATTGGACTTGGTGCTTAGAACATGTGTTATATCCATCTTTGCGAAAATCATTTCAGCCCCCAAAAAAGTTTTTAGAGGATGGCACACTATTACAAATAGCTAGTTTACCCGATATGTACAAAGTATTTGAACGCTGTTGAAACAGTACGGTGTGATTCATTTGTTTATAAACGTACATATGTTTTTTATTTATCATGGATGTTCATTATATTTTATTAATTTTCTACATATGTCATTTGAGAAAATTAAAATTAGTAAGTGTTGATTAAATGTTTATTTGTTATAATTTTTTGTTAAACACCAAGACATCAATCCACGGTTAATAAAGTTATAATTTATATGTCTAATTATATGCCATATACTACTCATAACCTTTTTCCTCACTTATTGCCACAAAAAATTTGAATTATTTTTAAAACAACCTTTTTGTTAATGTTCCTTAATTTTGGTCAGGCAAGCTGTAAACACGATTATTTGGGTAAACACTAAAAACAATATACAAATTAAATTGTTAGTTGTGATAACAGAAAAGTAGTATTTTAGTATTCAATATTCGTGGAATTGATGATGGTTGATGATTTTATACAAAACTGCCACTTTTTAAGAAATTGAGAAAAATATGATTAACACGATTTTGTGCTGTTGAAAAAAATTTGCATTTTTATATTTATCTCTTTTAAGTTTCTGAAAACCGAACAGTCGGCCACTAAAAATTGGAATATTAATAATTAATAATTTTAACATTTTTGCATTGGTATTACAATTTTTGATAGTTAATAAACTGTTAATTGATTATTATATTTATAATTAGTATTATTTTATCAAATAAAAAGTGAATATTTAATTTTTTAAATATTAAATGTTTTAATCTTTAAAATAGATTATACAGAGGGTAGGTGGTGATTAATATAACTGCTAATTGACTCATGTTTTAAGTCGTTCGAAGACTCATTCAAATTATGAGAGTTTGCAGTAAAAAAAAAAGAAAATAAGTTATATGTAAATTTACAATTTATTTATGTTTTTAACTACCCGCCAAGAAGTGTTTTTTTTTTTTAAATATAAACAATTATTAATTATCAATAAACTCTTTGTTTTTTTTCCCCCCTCGTGTTGAAATGACTAATACGTTCAAATTAAACATATTAGAAAACCGACATTAGTCATCGCAGTTTGTTATTGCAGTTACCGTGGAAATTCACAACTCGCAATGCCTCACGCAGCTAAATAGGTTACCCAGCCGAGAGAAAAAATAAATTTAAACCTTTAAGGTACACCTACCTACGTATTTAAAATACCAAAGGGGGAAGGAAACACAAACATTGTGTCGGTACATATTTGTACGCACTTACTCATTAATTATGAATTACGATTGAGAAAACGCAATAATGATGATATACTTTGTATAGAGCTAATGTACGTTTAACAAGGTTAACACCAGTCGGCAATTCTGCCGGAGGGTGCCACCTAATCGACAAATAAAGCCGAACGTGTTGTATAATATTCGGCTATTGACTTTACGACGGCTACCTTTACGATATTTTTACACGCTTTTCCATACATCATACCGGTTTAGTAATATGTACGGTGGTCACAGTAAAATTTAATATTTGCGGGCGTTGGGAAATATATTAAAGAAGAAACATCACTATTGGCCGTCATAGGCCGTAATCACCAATTACAAATCGAGGGGACGGAATACGATAATAGTATCGTTTGTATACGTTCGACGAACGAATCTGTGGTGTAGGTGTGCACGTGTACACGTTCGGTCGGCGGCCGTGACGTGCGAATCAAACGGCAAAAACCGAATTAAACACGAAAATACCGTCGAAACGACGCGCCCTCGAATCATGTCGTCGGGCAAACACAGAGTCGTGCCTATGCAGAGGGGGGATGCAAGAGGTGGCCATTAGGGGGGTTCTTATTTGGATCATTCTTGTCTTGAAGGGCAAAAATCTGCTTCAAAACAAAAAATTAAAACTTTTGAGACTAGTACGAACTGAATTAACTGAATTCGTTCATCTCGCTGTATTAGCATGAAGTTTAACCCGTAAAACACATTTGAATTATTAATTTTTAAGAAAAAAAATTTAACAGGTATAATTTCAGCGGGAAAAATATGAAATAGTAAAAAAGTTGTAGTTTTTGTAGTCAAGAAAAACTTTTATGCAAGAAAATTTGTTTATATAATGCCTTGTTATTTTTACACCATCAAAATGATAACTAAGTATCGACAAAAGTTTCCTGATGCTAGAAAAGCAACTATAACTCAGAGTATTAATTAGCCTGTTCGTTGAGGAGATTAAATTATCGACAGCCTTGGTTTGTTTGTTTTTTTTTTTTTTTTATTCTGAATTAATGATGTACCAAAAAATAACCTCTTTATATTCTCCTTCCCGATCGACTTTAGTACTGTCTCAAGACACTCGAATGCCAGGAAGAGTAAAATACAGAGCGCAGCTGAAATCTCTTTTTTTATTAAAGAAAAAACGATTTTTTTAGAATTGAATTAGTAGGTTCTTACTAGTTTCAACATTTTTAATTTTTTTTTTTTAGAAGCAGATTTTTGCCCATCAACATAAGAATTCAAGAATGACCCAAACAAGAACCACCCTAGTGCCCATGCACCAGGCAGTATGGCCATAAATTTGATAATTAAAAAAAAAATAGTCTATAGTGTTTATAATTTAAGTTTAAAACTTATGTAATATCTGTATTATTATGTTTTCTTCAATACAAAGTACTAGATTTGTATTTATTTTTTTGCAACCTATTTTAATTTAAAAAATAAGTAATGACATTTTTTTTTTTTTGCTCATCAAAAATATTTTTCTCGCACTGGCACCGGGCGCTTATTTCTCTAAGAATGGCACTAGACAACCATAATAGTGTATCCATATCACGGGTAAAACTCGCGATTATACTTCCTAGCTCTATTCGGAAATGTTATGCTTCGGAACAATATTATGCACAGGATAAGTACTACGTACTGGATTTAATGGGATCTTGTAATTGTAATTAATCCTTAAATTAGAAGAACACCAAAAAAAAAAAGTATATACAGTCAAATGTACTAGGGCTAAGACAAATTGGACGCCTCGGGAATCTTATCCATTGAACATGGACATCACTGCAAGCATTAATTTCGAAAAGAGTTATTGATGCATTTAAAGAACAAAATACTAGAAAAATAATAATTATAATAACTGTGAAGATTTTGTAATGCTTACATCCAATTGTTGTTTAATTTACTATTATTAACTATTGACTGGTTGTTATATTTACTAATTATAATTTAATTTACGATTCGTAATAATAGGCAATTTTTTTTTTTTTTTCTTATGTCCCGGGCTTCAAAAGTTCTAAATCACGTTCTGGTTATGCGATCGTTTCGACACGGGGACGCCGCGCGCCATTTATTTCATTGCGGCTGTTTTGTTAGGTAAGAGGAGACCTTGCGCGCGTTGTCGTCGTCCGCACCCGGTTTCCTTATCGGGCGATAAGACGTCGCGCCATTTACTTTTATTCAGTATTTATTATTATAAGTACGCCATTATTATACACGTATACTCGTATATATTATAATTGTCCGCGCGCGCGTATGCGTGTGGGTGAATATTTAAATTTTCTGTTCGTATGTGTTTACGTACTGTATACGACCGTACGAGTAGGTATTAGTATTCGTTCGGACAATAACACGCCCAGTGCCGCAATTAGATCCGGTGCGAACAATTTTACGGGGCCCTCGGTACCCTTGTACAGTGGTATAACTAAGGGGGGGTGTTTTGAATGGCTAGACACCTCCGTTGAACCGTATTCATTAATAGTATACGCCTTTGTAACCGGTAGAAATAATATCTGGTTTTCAAAAAATAATTCACAAGTAACTTAACAATTTGATAGTATGAGAAATGGAGTTCGAGAGGGTAGAGAATTTAAAATATCTAGGAGTGGAATTAAATGTGTCCGGCGAGAACCATAAGGAAATACTAAACAAAATTACCTCAGCTAATCCTCAGTACTCCTTCGTTTTAAAGACAATCCTGAAATTTAAACTGGTATCAATCAGATCTAAATTAACTTTATATAAATAAATGATACGCCTGATAGCATTATATGTGTGTGGAACCTGGCCCACAACAAAAACAGACGAACAAAAACTAGCGAGATTTGAGTGAAAGGTGTTACGACAAATCTTTGGGCCCAGAAAAAACCAATACACGGGAGAATACGAACAAAGATAGAATGAAGATGTAATTAGTGTGTTAGAGTATTCGGACATAATAGCTACGATGAAAAGCAAAAGGATAGGCTGTGCAGGACATGTATGGCGGGGTCGAGAGCAGACAATCGGCCAAATTACAAAATGGATACCGACGAGCAAAAGACCGCTTGGCCGTCCAAGACAATGACGATGGATAGATAGAGTACACAAAGACCTTATCATGCTAGGAGTTCTGAACGGTAAGGAGTTAGCTACAGATAGTGGCAGACGGAGAGGAGCGGTGGTTACGGCGAAGGATCCGAACGGTCTTAGTATACTAAGCCAAAAAGAAAACACAAAATTGACCTACCACCTACCCTACCCCACGTACCAACTGCTACGGCCAAACACCACAGCTGGGTGCTGACAGCAACAACCAATAATGCTACCAAACCATCGTTATAATATAAAATACCATATACTAGCAACACAGAAAATCATCAATATAAAGGACGTCTTATTAAAGTATATATAATATGTACAGCCATAGAAAATGTACGTTAGTTTTGGACTTGTATGTAATTTTATTAAGAGGATACGATACTTCCCCCTCCCCCCCCGATTGCCAAAAACTGTTTTAGCACTGCCCCAATAATATTGTTTATAAATAAATTAATAGACCATAATAATCGAAAGTTTTCGAACCGATAAATCTTTTATTGTATTTATGTTACCGACATAGTTCTTCTGAATATGTTATGAAATTTTGGTAGTTTCACTACGACTACCGGATATAGTTGTTCCGCGCGAAACGGTTTTTCGTATACATTTTATTTTATATGATTGCACAAAAACTACTTGTAACGACACAGAACTATTTATATGTTTATTTAATAGTAAATTTGAATATTTTTCAAACATTTCGTTAAAATTACCTATTTGCAAGCCCTTAAATACGGATGGTAGGACGTTAGTTCTAATACACAAATAAATCATTAACCCTATGGTATTGGTTTTACAGTAAAATTCACTAAGAAAATATCACAAAGAAAATTGTTTGCATTAAAAAAATAATCATTGTCTAATTTCTCTGCAAAAAATTATGCTATAATTGTGGAATGGTTACGACCTAACTCTCATAATTTGCATAATATAATGTTTAAATGAATTTCGTTAGCTAAGCGACAATATTTGTTATCTACAAACGTAGGATTATTCAAGAAACCGGAAAAAGTGATTAAATTTGTTCGAACATCATAGTTCATAGATTTCATAGTTATAACAGTTCTATAGCAATTATAATTAAACAATTGACTTTGAAGCTTTGGGCGATAATAATCAGCCAGTATTTATTTATGAGGTCGGGCTATAGGCTATATTTTGTAAAAACGAAAATGTATTAATTCAAAAAGTGTTATGTTTAATGTTTATCTACGAGTACATAGACTCGCATATATTTATCCGAACGAATTATGTTCATTAACACACGTCTAATATACCTCAACGAGATTCTCTTTGAAATGTTGCTGGCTATAATTATTCGTTATAGGTACTTCATTTCTAAAGTCTATGAAAAAAAAAAATCGTCTGGTTCGTCTAAATATGTTCGAGTGTGCAGCGCTCGAAAACGTCGGTTCTCTATAATTGACGTCTAAATTCGAAGGGTCTGTACTCCGGAGACTGTTAATCGTACCAAAACGAGGGGGCCCCCCCTAGCTCCGATGTGACATCCGGACGGTATACGTATAACAATTGTGCGTCGTATACTCACGGTCATGAACATTTTAAACGATAAATTGCACGGCAACAAATCCGTATTTAGACATTTTTATTTCCATGGGGGGGTGGGGTCCAAAAAATGTATATTGTAATTTTAGTCGATACCAGATTGAATTTGAGTTTTGACGTTTGGTATACGATATAAAACAATATGCAGTTAATTTAAACGGAGTAATAAACTATATATGACCTAACAATATTTAGGTTGGTGTAAAAAAAAAAAAAAAAGGCGTACATACTTCGCACCATGGGTGGATCACTGTTATAGGTGAGATGTTGGGAAGGTAGTATAAAATAAAATAAACATCATTGTAAAATCACATTATCCCTCGCTCCGCTTAGAATCTAAAATTATTTTGAACATTTAAAAAAAAAAAAAAATCAAAGACATTTCGGAGGGACCCCTCCTGGGACTTACGGACCCCGTGGACCCCTCCTGGGACACGGCCTTGCGTGGCAATTACTCGGCAATCATTTAGTATAGTAACAATAATAATATGCTCCATTGGTACTCCTCATGTCGTTGACGAATTTATATTGAAACGTATTATCCCGACGGTTCTGGAAATGGTAATAATATAAATATTATTATATTATACAGGCACGGGTAGCGCGGTTAAATTCAATTTAAAACGACTCGTCTGCATATTTGATCCGTATCGATGGCAATATATAGACAGTGTTTCAATTAAATGTATTTAAAAAAAACATACAAAAAAAATATGTAATTTCTATTTTATATAGTTTTTAAAGTAATTTGTATTTTGAAAATATTCAAAATACCAAAATACCAAAATACCAAAATACATGACGTGAATAAAATTATCACGTTTGAATTCTGGCGCCAGTAATGTTGGTTTTAGCTTTTCAATAACACATCTATGAAATAACTTATAGGATTCAATTTAAGTTGATCGGCGTATGATAACAACTCGACACTTTTACTTTTACTGTTATTAAAGAAATACTACACCTATCTCAAAATGAATTAGAATTCATCAAGTGTTTAATTACAAATATTTCTCGTCTAACAAACTACTCGAAAATTCGCCAGTTGTTAATAAAATATAATAAAAATATATAAACGTTAAGTGTTTTATTTCGCCAAAAATATAATATATTCATAATTTTAATAAAGTCTAGTAAATTAAAAAGTATTTTTGTATTTTGCTGTGATTTTCGGTTACATATGTTTTATTTTTTATGTTTCTCCTATAAATTCATTGTTGTGTTTTGTATTTTCGGTATCCAAATCGTATGTATTTTGTTAGGTATGTATTTTATTCATCCCCACGTAATTTCGGCCGAAGAATAACAGTCGAGCGTATTACAGATTGCATACATGTATTTTATATTAGGTATATAGGTACACCTACACAATAAATATATAATGTAATAAGCGTGTCGGAATGTAACAAAATTATTCCGCAAGTACAGGTCGAATTTGCAATTTGTTTTTTTCATCGCGTATACATAATTATTATTATCGGTATACACAACACAATACAATAGTATTCTATCGAGAATTCGTTCGGTGTATTCCGAAACGTATTTTACGTATAGTGTTAGTATGTACCTATACAACCGTCGTACAATATAATATTATACCATCTTCCTCTCGCTCTCTCTCTCTCTCTCTCTCTCTCTCTCTTATTTATACCGAACATAAAATATGACACCGGGCCGAACGCGTCCGGACGCGTGTTCATTGTCGTGTCCTTAAGGACGCGGACTTCCGGTACACGAGCAGGACACGTGCACGCGCATACGTAATTTTTTTTTCCTTTCAAAAATTCCTCGGGTTACATCTACGTCTGTATAAGGGACCTGTATATATATATATATATATATACAGAGGCGGACTGGGCACAGATCGGCCCGGAGAAATTCGAAAATCTAGCAGCCCACGTATTTGTTTAATAACAATACGATTCTGTTCTATACAATTTTTAAAAACAGTGACTCAACTAGTTTAATTTGTCTCTGTGTATTAACGTATTATTGACAATTGGTAGAAATCAGTGAAGAATTTGAAATCTATGGCTCTTCAACATGTTTACCAACCCCAAGTAACATATACATATATATATAAAAGGAAGAAACTGGATTAGTTTATATTATCAAACACATTTTTATATTTCTTTATTTAATTAACTTAATGATTTCAATTTTAATGGGGAACTTTGTTCATTAACATAAATACCTCTAAACTTTTTATTTCCAATTGATGAACGGAATCTACTTTTAATAATTTTTAACTTACTGAAGATTTTCTCGCAATTCACCTGACTATAAATAACAAAGTGAGAGAATAAATTCATACGCCAAGTATAAATTGGTAAATTTCACCGAATACATATTAAATTTAAATAATAGCTTAAACAACAAATTAAACAACCAGAACATTTGCTTTGTTTTCCAGTAGCTGACTCTTTCATATGCATATTATACTTGTAGCTAGTTGTGTCATATACATATCAACTGCATCAATAGTTTAATCAGTTCTTTGAGAAAGAAAACTTCCATTTATTGATGGATATATTTTACAAAATGCTACAAGTTTCTCTACCAATGTATTGTGAGGAATATTTACTAATTAGCTATCTTTAGTAAATTATTATTTGGAACGTTTTTAAGATTATCGTCAAAACTTTATAGATGTAATAACTAAACATCGGAAATTAAATCTTTACTGAATGAAAACCTTTCATTTAAACTCATGTTTAATAGATAAATTGTTCTCTGGAAAATGTCTACCTTGTAATTATCAATCGGTATTATTTATTCATCCTCAGTTGTCTCATCAAATTGGTTTTTTTCTTCTATTCGCTCTTCTATTAACCACCGAACATATTAATAATTATACATTTTTATTGTTTATTTAGAATATAATTTTCACCGGCCAGAGAGATAAATTTCCCCGGTCAGTCCGCTACTGTATATATAGCTATATAGTTATCGGAAAAACGAGAATACGAGAATTATTGTTGCAGCCTAATATACAGGAACGCCGTAAAAAAATATCATCGTCAAATTTGATACAAATTGGACATAAAAAAAAACTGCATTATTTTGTCTATTTTTCTAGTGCATAATATAATATTTTAACGGCGATAATCGCTACAAAAAAACCGCATACACATTTTATACGTTTTTAAAGCGTACAAAATTGTGGCCTCAATTATTTGTATTATTATTATATAATATTATATTATTTCGATGTAAATATATATATTATTGTGAATTACAAAATTTTTTCAATGGTAATCCTTCTCGACGCATCTCTATTTAGTATTTACGACGCCACGATGTATTTATCTACGAATTATATGCATCTATAATACTACACAATTATTATATAGCTTTTGTAATAATCGTGCCACACGCCCCATGGAGTAATAAATAATAAATAATATTATATCATGATAAGCGTGCGCGCGGGTCCTATTGGCATGAGAGACAGTGATAATCTTTGCCATATTATCGGTCATTACCACAAAATCATGAAAAAACGCACATATTTTGCTCCTCCGATTTCCTTAAAACAGTGTTTGACCCAGGTTGCGGTTACGTATAAAACAATAAAAATATACCACAACCGTTTTAAACGAGTCCATTTCAATTATATGACCAAATCAAAATACACTCAAATAACCGAATATCATATTATAGTCATTAAATACAAAAATGAAGAAAACGCAATTTAAACTATTCTCAACTTTTGCGACGAAAACAATTGGAATGCCTTTGAAAATTCTAAAATTTGTATTATACCTAGCATAATATAATAACACTTGAATATCGTCGGTAACCGATTCTGATTTATAATCATTTGATTCGATTTCATCCTAATTGCCATAAAACATTTATTTATCTCAATGTGAAATATTATTAAATACTATGCCTGAAAAAAGACATAAAATATTAGGATTTTTGGTAGTGTACCGCCCCAAACTAGATTTCATGTATATAATGATTATTTTATTAGGTTATTGGTTTTTCCTGGTCATTTATCTGAGTATGATAACTGTGGATTTAATATGGAATAATTCGTTTACATCGCTGAAAATTCTATACGAAAACATACGACGGGACTATAATATTATTATATCCGCTTATCATCCTAAGCCCTTATACATATATCTACTGTTATCATATTACAATCGAATAGTATCTATGTATACCTAGTTTACGTGCTATATACGAACAATGACACGAACCACTAAACCATCGCTTTGTAATAGCTATAGAACAACAAATCTATGATAATAAAGGTTCTCATTACTGCAATTATTAAAGAAAAAATGTATTATAATCTTTTTCAATTATTTTTCGCGATATCAATTAATCAATTAAAACTATTACAGCAAGCACTACTACAATGCTCTCCTCACCTCTCTGTCCATTGTTGTAGTCTTATTTTTTTGAACCACGATATTATGTGTGAGAGAAAAAGGTGTGAGTATATCTCATGGAAGAGTTAATACAAATTATTGTTTTTATTGTTGAATTATATTTTACACGAGATATTGACATAGACGAATATTTTATAATACTAGTATATAGTGTAAAAAAACTGTGTAAATATACTTGTACAAATATTTTTAAAAAACACGTGTAAATGCTTGAAATAATTAAAATAATCAAATGTATATTATATGAATATGAAAATATTTACCCGTAAAGTTTGATATTGTCTGTTCCACAACTATAACAATTTTTAACCATTCTAATCAGATCTATCAGACGAATTAGGTAACTTAAAAACCGTAAACATAGTTTATTCACGAATCAAATATTAAAATGAATCTGTACTCTGTAGTGTCGAAAAATAATTCGCGTTTTAAATGAAATTAATTATGGTCAATGATAATATCACTATAATTTTACCACGGTATAAACAGTATTTTTTTCTACTGTCACGAAAAAACCTCGTCAGAGTCTGTTTCTCTCACATATCATTGACTTCTATAATTTGCACATTTAATATGTGTTATTCGCGGTCTATATGATATTATATGTCTTTGTTTTTAACTTAATCATCCCCTCTGAAACTCGATCGTCCTATATAAATATGTCTCTTTCCACACGAGGAAACCTTCCCGTAAATACCCGTAAATACCCGGCTAATTAGCGTATCTATCTTATGCTGTGCACACCTAGTTCAATGTCTTCTTCGTTATTTTTTCTACTGTATTTGGCATTTTATAATTTTTATACTAAAAATTCCGTGTGCGTATATTATTTTACTCGATTGTATACGGTATGCTTAGTGAAAAATGCGCATATTATATGTAGTACACACGCACCTATAAATCATAATACACTACCAAGTACATATACAATTTGTTTCGTTAGGATAATAATAATATTCAATAATTATAGGTTCATTACCGTTATTTTCCATATTTTCCATAGATTTTATATAGGTGCCATATCATAGTCATATCCGAGCATTTTACGCGTGTAATGTACCGTTAAAACTAGGAACATAATTTCTGGGCACCACGGTGTATGCATTTTAAAATTGATAACCGACTACTATAATATTTTATTATTTATTCATTTTATTTTTTTTTATTTTTACGGTTATCGTCGAACTTATACCTTGCTACGTTGTCCATTATTACGGTTTTCTCGATATTTATTAATGGAATATGAAAATATATAGGAAAACATCTCCTGCACAATACTATATATATATATTATAATAAAAAATAAAATAAAAATGCATTTTTATACGGTGATTTCGATTATTTCCGTTATGTATTCAGGTTATTGTAAAACGCCACCGTGAGAGGAACACTGTCTAAGTATTGTTAGAGTATTATTAAAGTAAGTATTATGGGGTATTAGGAGTAATAAGAGTATAAGGAAGAGTAATAGGAGTAATTGGACTTTGATTAGATACACAAGATCTTCCAAATGTTATGTTATTGTTTTGAGAGTATGGCCAATATATGGGTACTCCATACTACTACTCTTAAAACTGTAACATATAATTTTAAATAATCTGAATATATTTGATATATATATATATCAAAATATCATATATCATAAATTTCGATAAAGGATATTTTTAGAAATGTTTCGGTTATATTGTCTTAATAATAATATTAGATTCTGAGTGGCGTAGCAAAAAGAAACGTTTTGTTTTTACTGTGATGTGTGATTTTTCGATCAGAAATCTTGCACCAATCATCGACATTAGTGGTAGTTTCTGGTAACAAATTTTGTCTAGTTGGTACTAATACTGCAAATACGCAATGTTGGTTCTTAACAGAATGTAATTTTTTGATTTACCTCGCAGTTTTCTAATAAGAGAAAACAGGAATATTTACGCAAAACCGTAGATATAAATTGAATTACCCTATATACACTACCTTCACAACTTTTCACCTACAACAGTAGTAGTCCATCCGTCATAAGAAATCAGCTCATGAGTCAGCTTCTTTTTCTAATTCTATTACAGAAAATATATATAGACTCCAAATATTATGTGATTATATTCATATTTTTTTTTAGAAATAATATAAACACAAAATACTGTACGATTTTGTTTTTATATAGCGTTTAAAATATTCGAAATATAGACGAAAAAAAAAAATTTAATTTAGAAATTACTGAAAAATTAAAACATTGCGGTCTCTACTATTCCACCACGAACCCATGTTTCTGTTTAATTGTTTGACAATATAGGTATATTGTTTAATTACTTTAGTATTGTTTTTATAGGTATTCACTAGTTTACTACTAACAAAACAATAAATTGATAATTAATAAAAATAATAACATTTTTGTCGGTTGATGTCCTCAAATATATGTATAACGCGCGAGTTTTTTTCATTCAAGCGTATGAGAAATTTACATAATTTTAAATAAAATACCTACGTTTATTTTACTAACTTTTGTCTAAAATTAAGAAACGATTTGGTTAGTTGCGTTAGGTGGTTGACGTAAAATTGTCTCGAATATAATTTGACAAAGTATAGTGTGAATAATTGTGAATATTGAACACAACGATAATTTGGAAATGCGTCATTTATTGCAGGTTGGTTAATTGAAAATTGAAACCGTACAAATATTTTACAGTGTACCAATGTCAATGCGCTTTTACAGAAGTCGTATAATAAGTAATAACCAAGGACGTATTTGAGGGGATCAAAGGGGCGCTCGCCATCCCTGAATTACAAATTTACCAATAAAAATTAATTGTAAGTTATTGTTTATTTACTTCATTTTTTTTTATCTTAAATTTGAAAATATTCTTAAACTAAACGTACGACCACAATAAAAAGCATGACAACTTAGTAGAATTTCACTTTTGAATTTGACTTCAAAATGTTTGCATATATAAGAGTTATAACAAATATTCCCCACTAAATTAGGGTGCAAGGACGCATTTTCGAATGCTGTGATTATTCGTTTCTAAAAGTTAAAATAACATTATGTAATATTATATTAATATTACTTTGAAAGTTACTGTGGTCGATGTAGTCTATATTCAGGGGCAAAACTAAAGAAGGACTGGAGGAACTGTTTGTCCCCCTAAACTTATCTCAGTCGGCCAATTGGACATTTTTTTAATATTATAGTTAGCCAATTCGACATAAAAAAAATCGAATGGAAACCTAACTTAACTAAACAAGTACTACCTAACTTAACCAAACTAGGCACTAACAAGATAAAATATCAATATTGAGTCTGCATGCCAAAATCTAAATAATACCAATATTTTATAACAGTCTTGCAGCATTGCTCATTATTTTTTTTACAGAAAACTGAATTTAATACGAGTGTATAATTATTAAAGTCATCTTGATCTTGGCGCAAGATCAACCTAACCAACTTTGATCAGCATTCATCGAATGTATTTGTCTATTATATTGGGTATCTATTGAAACCTATAAGGTACAATACCTATATTAGGTTATAGGTAGTTTATGACTGCACGAGTTTGTCATAGTTTTATGTTGTAGTGAATATATAAGGGGAGAAGTTTAAAAAAAAATATATTTAAAAATTAACGTACCTACCACTTCTAATTTCACATAATGGAAATACGGACATAAAGAAATTTAAATGTTTAGGTACGCGCGTTTTTTTTTTTTTTACAATTTTATTGCGTGCCCCTTTTATTTATTTTTACCGATGTGCATATATGTGTATACCCAGGTCCGTAATTTATTTATGAATTAATACGGCGCCGAATCCTATATATATATATATATATATATATATTATATTTCGTCGTGGGTTTGGTATATCTTAAGCTATATGATTCGACCACCCACGCATAAATTAATTATTACGTTGGTTTTTTTTTTCTTTCTCTTAGTCGATGTAAATATTTATAACTACTACGTCGTCGTATTTCCAGTGTATTATATAGAGGCGTATTATACATTATCGTTTATTATAACAAGGTTAGGGTGGTCCGGAAATATATATATATATATAACCAATATGATAATAATATATATTATTATTTTTGTATTTAATAAATTAATACATTTACCCACTCGTATAATATGCCTCTCCTATATATGCATTACTATTATTATAATATATAAAATTACATCATTTTTGGAAATAAATTTACGGTGTACTTTTGTAAAAACTCTTTGGAATCGTATATTATATATTATAATTATAAATAAATTGTATATATTTATTATCTAACCAAAGAGGTAACATTTGATGGTATAGTGGGCAGTGATAAATTGCTTTTGATAATTGTTGTTAACATGGTTTAAAAGTCGCATCTCTAAAATATTGCATTACCAATATTTTTTGTCACCCATATTTTTGAGGGTGAAACCATTACCCACTACGTGTGGTTTTCAAATAGCAACTTATATTAAAAATTGCATAAATAGACGCAGTATTAGTTAAAATAAATTTTGGTGTTTTAAAGTGGAATATCACGTCAATGGGTCGATGAACGTTATCATCGAAAATGATAAATTTCAATGCTAAAATATATTTCAACTATAAAACTATGACTATTGCTGGTTTGGTCTGATCGTCACAAAAACCCCGTAAAGTATATTTGAAAAAAAAAATGATATATATGTTAACTGTTGTTATTAATGTAAATCATTTTTTTTTCTACTTTTTTTTTTTTTTTTGTTTTAGGAAAAATCAAATACTTTGCAGGGTTATACGGGTACATTAGAAGGGAGAATCCAACGGGAAATATTATTATTATATTCAACGATGATATATTAGGTAATCGTTGATATTATACAATAACGGATCTCGCGTTTGAGTATTTTTTGTTATTATCTAAGGACCGTCTTGTGTTCACGTGCAACCTATACCGAGGATACACACATATATAAATACAATAAAAAAAAAAAAAACGACTCGAGAATAAACGTTAAGTATTGAACGATAATAATAATAATAATAATAGCTAAGGTAGGTACAGGCATTCGGTAGGTACGTGCAACATTTTATTATCCCACGTGTGGGCGGTATTCGATATTTTTTTTCAACGCCGGGGATAAGACGACGCAGTAATCGATTTATACGATATTTTCAAACTATATTTCAGTACATGTGTTTTACCTAAATTGGTTGTAAATTTCATATTCAGCGGCCTATTAAGGGTCTTATAGTACGCCCAGAAAATCGTTTACGCCGTCGTAATATTATCGCGAGATTGCCCTGTGCAGTTCAGTCGAGTTGATTGTTATTATCGCGGTGTCGTTTCAAATTTTAAACTCGGCGGCCATAGTGCGGATCTGTTTTGTAGTCGGGCGCCGCTGATTGAATTTATAAGATTATAGTCGGCAGTAAAAACGAAATATTGTACGGCAATGATAATATTAATAATATTCCAATATTATTAAGTACAAATATCAGTAACGCGGGGGATGAACGACCGACCAACCGGCGGAGGCCCGGCGCATGCGCGACCTATTGACTGGGCTCGCGACGTCGCCGCCGATCGGTATAATGTTATACCGGGGCGTACGCACGCACGCACGCGCACTGTGGACGCGGTGCGCAGCCACCGGCCACGCGAAAACGACGACGACGGGGCGACCGAACCGCGCGGCCGTCGTCGGACAAACGGACCAACGCAGATTTACCGAGCGTAGAACGGCACGCCGCGCAGTACGACACGGTCGTCCGACTAGTTTTGTAACTGTTCATGATTACTTGTACGACGACGTTTATAACTCCGAGACGGTGAACTATCGAGCAATAATATCGTATTTTTTCAATACTATATTCATACCAATACATACGGTCCGGCGAATAATTTTCCAAAATTTTTATTTTTATTTTGCTTTTCCATACGCCGAGCGAGTATTTTTGATTTTGTTCGGTTTTCGTTTTGCGTTTTCTCCGTCTCGACGTGTTTCAATTTTTTTCCGTCGCGTACGTGTAATATATATTTTCATCGACCGAGCGATGGACAACGCTTCGATTTCGTCGGGGTCCTCTACCACGTCGTCCGGGGGCGCCACGGACGGCGACGAGCTCTCGGCCGTGCTCAGCAGGCGGCAAAAGATCAACGAGGCGTTGGAGGACGGGAAACCGGTGCCCCGGCAGTTTAACAGGCGGGCGTCCTCCAAAAACGTGTTCTTGGAGTTTAAAGAATTTTCGCGAAAACAGATCAACGAGTACGAGGCGACGTTCAAAAAGTGAGTTTAAAATTATTATCGTCCCAAAGTACCCAATCTGTATTGTCGGCTATTTGGGTTTTCCGGTAATTACTATATATATATATATATATACAACGAGCTCACAGACATTTCCGTTGGTTGTCATTGGAAACATAATAATAATAATAATATATTGCGCGTATATAAATCTGTAGAAATGAAGAACAAAATAATTTTTCCGTACGTTGCGCTGTTATCTCTCCGTAAGGGGTGGGTTTTCACTTTCTAACCACCGCGAAAATGACGCGAATTAACTATCGCGAAAGGGCGTGTCGCACTAAAAAAAAAAAAGGGGGTTGAGAGATAACGATTATTTTTTTGCACTTGCCGTGTTCCTATTTTTTTCGCGGACATTGTTCGCACACCCGTTCTGTTTCCGCGGCACGTCAATAATACAATTCAGGGATTATAATATATTTTTTATTGTTGCTTTTGTATACTATAAATAAGGTATTACGGCCGGGCGGCAGTGGCCGTTTGATCCGGGATTTCTCGACGGACAAACCCCATAAACTGCGTACGTTTATTTCTTGTAATTACATTTCAAATTATACATACAGAATCACCGACGAATATTATTATTATATCGTGTACTTCGGATTCCAGAGTACCGCGATTTTCCATAAGATTCACCTATCGAAGATTTTCGCGATTATCGAAAATTTGTACACCGGTTGGTTTCCTCGGTTATTACTACGCAAATAATAAACCGCCCGTATAAAAAGTAACATGAAACGCGAAACAATAAAAATTTGGCCAACGTATGAGAGGGAGGCATGTCTCACTGTATACACGCCACCGCAACCGACCCGGGTGTAACGTGTTATTATTATTACTTTTTGTTTTTTTTTATCGATTATTATTATTGTGCAGGCGGACAAAACACAATCCGTATAAACAACTTTTGACCGGTTTTTTTTTTTTTTTTTTTTACGGAAAACCGACACATTACGACGCGGTAACTAATTCGCAAACTCGAACCGAAATCGGTGTCCCGCTCCACCGTATATCGTTTTGATAATCACCGCGCGACCAACAATAATAATGATAATAGAGTTTAATTTTTGAGTTACGGTCGAGTTATCGTATAACGCAACGATAACATTCAAGTTACGATAATATGAGTTATTTAAAGTACTTAGATATTACAATCTCGTCGGGTATATAATTTTGTTATTTTTATATTATATTTCGTTATCGATTCAAACGCACCGAAGAAAGGTCATAGTCTCACCTTTTTTTTTTTTCTTTTTTTCTACAGATATATAATATAAAGTATCTATGTTGCGCATTGTATATTTGTTCCCTGTATACTTAACCAATAAACCTATACCTATATATTATAATAATTAATAATTATTGTGCGTCGCAACACGGCAACGTCATGATATTTTATATCTGGGTTTTTTTTTTTTTGCATTTGGTCCGTGCCAATTTTTTTTATGAGTCATTTATCCTAATCGTTTCCTCCCCTCCCCCCCCCGTCACGTAATTCTTACACCTTTCGTTTGAATTATTAAATCGCGGCGTTCTTAGATAATAATTAATCAAATAAAAATTATTTGCGGGCACATAATATATTTTTAATAACTGGGTACGTTCGTTAACCATCATTACGAACAATTTACTGCGGTGCACCTGTATAATATAAAAACTAGATTCCCGTTTCCTCTATCGTCTGGAAAACGTTAATGAGTATTTATATATTTGTATACCGATTAATTAGCGTAACGGTTTTTTTTTATTTTTATTTTAATCGAAAAATATAAGGTAAAAACATTTAAATGGGTAGTCACTATATTTGTATCAGCGGCGTATTTTTTTTTTTATTTTTTTTTTTTCGAAAAGTCTTATTTTAACTAATAAATAAATAATAAATTAATTAATGTTAAATGCTAATAATATAGGAAGTTAATTTTTTAAAATTAGTATTCAGTATTAATAGTAAATAACCTTCAATTTATTATACCCGAGTTTCAAATGTAAAATTACCTATCAAGTGTTGACATAGTCATCTGAAATAAAGTAATTTCAATGTTGTTTTTTTTTCTCAGTGAATAATTCTAAAAACGGGCGTGTAAGGTTCCTAAAATTTCGGACACCCCCCCCCCCCCCAAAAAAAAACAATTATCCGAAATACGCCACTTACTATATGTATATTAGTCCGGGAATGAATTTTCAACGGGGTGTAGGTAGTGAATAATAATTACGAATATATACCGCGTAGGATCGTCTTCTATAGAAGGCTTCTTCTTTCATACCTACCCCCAACCGGAATTTAAAAACCGTATCCCAAAAAGAGTCGATTTTTATTCAATAAATCGTCATGCTTTTTCTTGTAACTTTGCTGTGAAGTCAATACATTTCGGATTAATAAAAAAAAACAAAAAAATACTCGTAGTTGTCGTAAAGTCAATATGGAAGGTATACCCCCCCCATCACCGCTGTCATATATAAATTGCAATCACGTATCTCGAGGATTTTTCGAAAAACGGTTTATTTCATGTTTTATAAATTTTAATAAAAACAGTATTTGTTTTTATAGTCTCGATATTGAATATTATGTTATTCAAGGGCTAATTATTATTAGTGATATAATAAAATGTTATGTTATACAACTTTTTTTTTCTTTTTGTTTTTATGGGTATAAATAATATACGTTTAATATTATTGCTTTGTGTATTTTACCACGTTAAAATAAATATCTCGCTGATTACCACAGTGTATAAAAACACTATTTAATTATATTAGGGTATGATTGTAATGCATTTAAGCTTTGTAACTTGTACAGCGGTATGATTTTTATGTGATGAAAACGTTACAAAATGACTAAAATGTTTTAACACGTGTTTCGTATCGCACATTCGTTACTTAAGTGATCATAAAACATTATACAGCGACTCTATAGTTTTTATTGAATCTTTTTGTATTGTTTTTGTATTTTTTTTAAATTTAATATTTTGTTTTATTATATTATTTGACCTTTGTTCGTCTCGAGGTGTAATTATTTACGAATTATGAATATCTAACATCATTTGAACGTGTTTTCAAAATCGTGTCTATCAAAACCGTATTAATAACATGCCGAGAAAAAAATAATAAATTCAGCGTTATATAGAGTGTATGTTTCTGTTTTAATATTTTTTATTTAGAAAACAGAAAAAAAATTAAAAACCCAAAAGTAGTAAATATTATTGAGTAATATAATACGACTAAAATACGCATAGATTATAGAAAGTTAAGTATTTATATCAACTACACAATATTATAACATCGAGATAACAATTGATGTTTACCTAATAAATTAACATATAATTTCTCTACGATATAATTCTTAGTTTCCGATTAATGTGAATAACATTTGTTCAGTACCAACAGATATGCTCGAAAATTTGATAAGTTTCATCGTAAATTGTATACTAAATGGTGAAAGAGAAAAAAATCGTGAGTGATGTCATTGTTCTGTTTTATAAGCGTTGTTAAGTTTGCGGTTTCAAAACATGATTAACCGAACTTTGCTCAGAAACGTTTTTCGTTAGTAATGATTACAGTTGCGTGCAGATATAAATTAAATTCCAACCTTCCTAACTTCCCACCTATAACAGTTGTGCTTTAGTTTTAGTTCACAACTTAATAAATTATGTTGACTTGACCGACATTTTTCGGTTTGCCGGTAATATACTATATTTTTCTTATCTTTTCGTTATAACCAATATTTGTATAGTTTAACCAAATGTAATAATTGAATAACCAAAGGCCGTAATATAATATTGTAACTCGCGTTTGTGGATTTGGAATACGTATCCTTTCATATAATATATTCTTTTGTTATAGAGGTTTTGGTCGTATATACAATAATACAATATTATACGATTATAATGTTATTACAGACTTACTCTCGTGTTTTTTTTTCCCTCTACCGTTTACGTCCTGTCCGTTATGCAGACACACGTGCGTAGTCGCAGTTTATCTTGTGTAATGTCAATGCCGTAAAAATACGACCCATGGATTCTATATATAGGTATATCATCATAATACATACATATATACGTCTGCCGTTAATGGATTTCTTATGGATTTCTATATTATATGTCCTCTATTCGTATGATTATTATTATTATTATACCTAAGACTCCGGTACCATAATTATCTTGATCGTTAACCAATGCGCTCATACGATACCGCCGCTAATTGTGAACGTAAATAAAACTAAATAGTCATCGGTGTGTAAAAAAAAAAAAAAAACGGTATTGAACCGTATTTTTTTTTATTTTTATTATACATAGAATTATTATGTAATTCGGTCGACGGCGGGGTTATTGTACCCGTAAAGGACGTAAGTAGTACTGTATATTATAATATCTACTACTACGCCGTACTTACTATATAATAATATGTAATTTACGATTTACAACAGTCAAAAATGCAAATATTTCTATAAAAAAAAACGCACGTTATTAAGCGATTACGATCCAAATTTTCGAGTTTCTCGTCTTCCGGATATACAGACAGCACGAATAGGACCTCCTAATGTAACGATTATATACTTTAACGGAAGGGGGGAGCTATTTTTTTTACTTTATTCAAATACTTGGCGTAGCAATTTTGACCGAATTAGTTCCTTCATGTAGTCCGATCGATCGTATATCGTCGGGCCACTTTTTCGAATTTCAGTTTTTATAATTTCGAAAATTTTAATAAAAAAAAAAAAGCACAACATACAGAAGGCAACTGTGGAAGTCATGTTTTTTCCCTTGTCACCAAGGTACCCAAAAATCGACAAAAATACTAATTATTGCAATTATTGTTGTCGGTTATTTTTAAATTTTTAGACATTTTTATCAAATTCCGTTTATAACTGAGGGCAAAAAATTGTTGTTCGAGATACAGATGAGAGAACAATTTGGAGTATTATTATGCTAACCGAAAAACGCACATCTTTTTTTTATCGTATACAACTATAATATAATATTCCTAGCTACGCCCGGAATCTAAAAGAAAACTCGAAAAAGTGGCCCGACCAATCACGTGTGTATACGTTTACATATAATATTTCACGCTGAATTCAGAACTATTACGATTATCGGAAAACTACTGATCGAAAGAAAATCGGTTTTTATTTTTTTTTTCATTTTTTTTTTTTTTTTATGTGTGACCGTTAATATAATCAGCAACTTTTGTTGGCTATTTGTTATACGATTAACATTATATTTCTTATCGTTACGAATTATACATTATATAATTAAAATAAGATTAAAATAGGATTTTATACATAATGTGAAAAGTTATACGTTTTTATGTAAAATTGAATAATTTAATTATATAATAGATTCTATGATTGTACAAATATAGTTATCAATTTATTTGGTATAATTTAATACTTATTGTTTTTAATAATATTCTTTTAATTTTAGTAGGTACCTAATATATTTGTCTTATACATTTTAGGACATTGTTTCATAGGTCGTTTTGGGTCACACGTGTCCTTTAAATACTCCGGTAACTTACTGTTTTAAGTCGTATATAATTAACGAAAACGCGATAAATTTAGTTTATAGTGCGACATTATAATATATTGTAATACATAATAATCATTCAAAGTGAATAATATAATTGTATAGTATTTCAAGTGTTTATTTGCTTATAAATATTATATTTATAATAATCTATCTACATTACATTTATATTAGAGTAAAAAAAAAATAATAATAATAATAATAACAAAAAATTCCGCGGTCCACACTGGCAATTTATAACTATCGATTATTATAATTTTTGTATCGATTACAATCGGTCATAATTATTTCCCGACCCGGCGGGGTTGGCTTGAAATTTTAACACGACGGCCCTTTTCACCGTTTCTACTGTGCAAGTGTAACAAGTCGTGCCGAAAGAATTTATGCCAAATAGACAACAACAAAAAAAAAAATGTCTCACGTTAATATTATTACTGCAGTTTATACCATTAATCCGCATAAATAGTTTTACTTAATACTGATTACTAACATTTATTTTAAAAATTATCTTCTTATATTATTAACATTTAACATTTGTAATTTTATTATTAATTATTAATCGCCACCGACTTTGCGGGTATATAAAACATTATATACTCCATGAGTCCACGAGGTTTCTATAAATCTCAGGGCACCCCCCCACCATACACACAAATTTCCCTAAATTAGTCACCCCGTGAAATTTTTGTTTGCATATTGAGCCTTAAAAGATCGATAGTGCCAATTACAATTATTTTCTCCGCCCGGGTCGAAGAACTTCCAATTCTCGCCCCCGTTTATTTTAATCGTAATTTTCGGCCGATAGTAACTGCTACACGCTGTCTATTGACATATTATACGTGATAATTTACGCGTTTCCATTGCGCTTATACCCGTGGATTATATCTATGTATATTATTTTTACATAATAATTTGAGCCCGGATTTCAATGCGAAATGTGACTTTTATTATGCAAAAAAAAAATATGTATATGAAATACACGTGTAAATAAAAATGTATATAAATACAAATACAAATAAATAAAAAAATATGTCAAAAATTAATAAAAATAACGACTGGAGTATTTCATATAGGTTGTGAATGAATACGACCGATTTAAATTAAAAAACCATCATCATGAAGTAGAACAATAAATGCGAAAAAATAATACGCGACTGAATATATAATCAAAATACATAGAAAAAATGTTTATTTTTTACACAAGTAGTATATTAATTTCATAAAATAATGGCTTTGTTATTTTCTTTTTCTATACATTTCTTATGTATTTGTATTAAATATATTATACACTTTATTTTTTCATTTGTCATTTTATTGAGAATTAATCTCTAAAACACTTTTTTTACTATACATTTTTCGCCCTATTTTAATTTTTGGATATTTCAGGGACATATTTTAATGGTTTTTAGGTAATGGACTAGCGCTGAACAATCCGATTAGGATTGAAAAATATATTGGAATAGACTAGATATTAATCCAGATAGATGGATTTAATATGGCAATCCGAATTTTAAACACAATATTACGGTGAAAATATAAATTTTAGATGATATTATAAATAAGTAATAACTGTTGTTTAATATCTTAGTAAACGAGCATGCCACAAGACTTTTAATATCATTAATGTCCCCACATATTGTATTACTTTTTTTCGTTTTGTCTGCAATAATTAATATTCCACATTAGTCTTATGTGATAATAAAGTAAATAGTTTAACCAAAATCTAAACATTATCAGTTTTTTTTTTTTTTTACAAAAATGAAGAAACGAATATACAACAGTTAATGTATACGCAAGCAAAAATGTTGACTTGCAGGAATATTGGTCATTTGTTGGTCGTGTATTTTTTTTTTGTTTTTTTTTTTTTTTTGTAAACAATTGAATCATGTTCGAAAATTGGTGGAAGGGGGCACGGTCCCATTAGTGATATTTGAAAGGGGGCACAAAATAACACTATAGCAGATTTCTTTTGACCAAAAACAAAAAAAATTCAATATAAATGTTGTCAATACATTTTTATAAATTATAAGTTTATATTATTTTTTAAGAGAAGGGGGGGGGAGGTTAGGTTGAGCTCAATAATTACAAGAAGCGTTCATTTTTTTTTTTACTCAAGCTTCATAGTCCCTTATATTTTTTCCAAATCCAAGCAATGATTAAGTGATATATGTATATATAATATATTATTGTATAAGAATTTGACTTTAGAAATTAAAGAAATAAATAATCTACCCGTTTCGGTGCAGTTTTTCGACCGTATATAAAATATGTTGCTGAGTGAACGTCCGCGGACGATGTTTTGATTCATTATTCAACGACCCCGAGGTTTGTCCGCACGGAACGGAAACCCGCGTAACCCCGATTTTCGCGCAAGTAGGTCGGCTTTTTTTCATTTTTATTTTTTTCGGTGCAAATAAAATGTTACCAACCTATACACGGTCATGAATTAAATAATAATAATTTGTCCGGCGCGCCGTGTATACTAAATTTATACCGTTACGGTGGGCGTATTATATATGTATATGTATACAGGGTGATCTTTCTTTTTGTCTTACAAACACCCAGCGCGATCTTCTCTGAAGATTTTAAATACATTTTATTGCTGTTGTTTTAGATTCTGAGAGGAGGGAGCTGGTTTTGTGGTTTTACAATGATGTTTATTTTTCTATTTGTTTTTTTATTTTCCTGTAAACACTTTTTCTACAAGAAGACTTCGTTCGATCTTATACACCACTCCTGTACTGTTTTCGGTAGTAAATTTTGTCTAGTCTGTACATTTTTTGATATACCTATTCATGTTTTAATGCGACAGAAAAAACTACCAAAAAATGATGAAAAAACAGCGAAAACACGATTTCGTCAAACTCAAGTTCTATTATTTCTGTTTTTTTTTTATGTCGATTTCCGGGTCACCCAATGGCAACAATGAAAAAACACAACTAATACTACTTCGCTCAGAATCGTTTTTACTCGTTTAGGTATTATCGAAAATAATCGCCGGATAAAAGAATCACTCTGTATATAATATGTATAGCAACACAGGAGTATCTTTGAAAAGTATGCGTTTTTTTTTTTTTGTTAAATATTTTTATGCGTAATATAAATTTGGCGTTTGTCCCATTACTATCACGATATTATATATACATACGCGCGTCATGTGTACGATTTTCGATTTTTTTCCCCTAGTTTTCCTTCAATAAAATCGAAAGGACTGGAGGCGGCGGCGCCTTAGTCACAACGATATTATAATAATATTATATATACATGTGCATGTGTACCTGCCAATATTATAATACTCATAATATATTCACCGTATTGCGTGTTCTCGGTTTTTCTTCTTTATATTAAAATATACGTAGGTCCTATAATCCTATTTGTCAGAGTACTCTTTGACACACAATGATTAATAATCGCGTGTGCACCACACCAATAATAATAATTTTTATTATTAATATTATTATAAACGTGCGGTGATGAGTGTATATATTATTATACATGTATCGTATATATATACACCGTGTTCTGAATGACGTCACGGTCGCCACAATAATAAATACATAAATATAGGTTAGGGTTTATATTTTATATTAGGGCAGACCGGGATTTCTCTCCCCCCTTTTTTTTGCGTTTTTCGTAATCACAGGGGCGAACATATGGGGGGTTTTAGGGAGTTCAAACTTTTTCGAAATATCAGGACAAATTTTTAAAAAAAAAATTACTTGATGTCATAGTTATTTCAAAGTTTCCCATGAGATTTACAAATAAAATAGATTAATATATTGTGTATATATACGAGTACCTAAAGTGTAATAAAATATGATATTTTTGAACATTTTACATTGTTTTCACTCCCCCCCACACTTGACATTTTTTCTTGCGTTCGTTCCTGCGTAATTATATAGACGATTCCTAGGAGTTCATCACAGAGTGTGCCATTTCTTATAATTTATAACCGTCGTAAGTTTTACAACGTTTAACGTAGGTATGTAAAAAACCGTTTGATGGAATGATAAAAATAATAATTTATAAGTCACACGGATGACCTCTTATCGACTATATTCCTATCGCGGTAATATCAATTAACAGTCTGTATCCGTAAAAATATATTAAAATTCAGATATTGTTTATAACCCGTGGTTATACCTAAAGTCCCGAAATTAGTATTACAGGCTTCGCACGGGCTTACACGAGTCGCAGGGTGTGCTTTGGAACGCCCTGCAGATTCGCCTCTATGCTCGCGAGTAGTATTAAAAAGAGAGTTCCTGTTATCACGTATTATCAATACAATGTCTTATCACCCCTTTACTCATTACCTGACCATATATGTAATACCGGTTGACCCGACCGGGCTAATCTTGTCAATATTACAAACCATCACTGGTAATCGATATTATCGGTTATACTCGTAATTATTAATACGTCTACCACCTGTTATCGTACTATACCCGCGCAAAGTCGTTATAAAAAGTCTATTAGATAATGCGTTTGCATATATGTTACTGATAACAGACTGATGAGAACACGACATAGACGCTAATCCAGCGTATATAGATTATATTTATTTTTTGTCAAATTCGGTTTTTGTTTTATACACCTATAATAAGTACTCGGACCTATATATATATATATAATATTATGTGTAAACACTATTAGGCTCGTTCATATATAGCAGACTACAAACCGCGTTTACATAATTATTTATATTTGCATTATAATATTAACGCACGCGTATATAAATATAATGCACGCGTAAATAAACGGATTATGTATAAATTGTAATTTTTTTTTTTAGTTTTTTATCCTTTGATTTTTCGCTCTTCCCCGTTTACACACGCGCACGTGTGTGATGTGTACATAACATTGTAATTTGTGTGTGTGTGTGTGTGACACTGTGTTGAAATCGTCACCGTCGCACGTCGAACAATAAGCGAAAGGAAAAACAATGGTTATTAGAAGAAAAAAAAAATCTCGATTCCTTATAATAATATAATATATGCGATATAGCCGTGCGAAAAACGTCGGAGTGTCCTTCAAAAACCGTTTTGCCGTACATATTTAGCGTGTAACCGTGAAGGTATATACGTGCGGAATCGCTTAGAACGAATACCGTCGGTATTACATAAAACTTAAATTTAATTTCCTGTCTGTTGGAAGAAAAAAAAAATCAACACTGTCCGGTGACCCCATTTGGTTTATTTTTACATTCCCCCCCCCCTGTAAACGTGATTTTATTACAGTGAAATAAATGATCGAATATTCAACGATTGCATGTACATATTATGGTGCAAGTTACTTTTTCCGACCAAGTCTTTAAAATGTAATTTGTTTGTTTTACCTCGATGTCTTTAAAGTTACTTTTTCACATTTTATTAGGGTTTTTTCATATACATTTACAAACAATATCAATCAGATTCTTTAAAACTATTTCATAGACTTCAGATTTCTAATTTGTGTCACTCAAGTCATTTAGTATTTTTTTTAATAATTAATATAATAATCGTGTTTTATTTTGTTTTTGTGTATTATATTTTGGAGTAAAGAGTTATTTCATTTTATTTTATTTTTCTATTTGACTCGGTCAACTTCCTACCAACAATGTTGCCAATGGTGGTTAGCTAATACAAATAAAAATAGCGTCCGTCAATTTATATTATCTTTTTTTGTTTTCAAAATTAGTCTCTCTTTGGTTACTAATATATCAAATAAAAAGTCTCCACAATACTTAACATTAATCTGTAGTTATGCTCTCTGGCTGGAGACATTGTTTACAGTATTTTTCGTCCCATACGAGTTTATTTATTATTTTTTAATCGTTATATTTATTTAAGTATTTAGGATATATTACATACAAATACTATAAGTTATACTTTTAAATTACAATACACAATTCAATTATAATATAATAATAATGTTTTATGTTATCATATATAGGAGCAATCCCCCTCCACCTTGTGTTTTTAATTTATCGGAAAATAGGTCGGAACTATCCGATTTTGTCGATTTTATTGGTTTTTGTATCTTTTTTTTTAACGTTATCTCGTAATACTACGTGGGCAATGAAACCTTTAGGTATATATTAAAGTTAGGTAACTCCACAAAAATATACCTAAATTATTTTTAAAATAAATGTTTGCGAAAGCCCGTGTGGCAAAAAAAAAAAATCCTTGTCACAAGATATTGTGTAATAATAATTGTTAAAAAAAAAAAACTTTATAAACCCACGCATAATATTTACTATATACTATATACTAATTTCATGAACAATATGAATATTTCTTTTTTCTACGTACGTATTAAAACAAACGGGGAGTAAATGGGGGGGTGGGAATAATTGAAGGTTGTAATCCGAAAAAAACCAACGCGGTATTTATTATATTATTACAATTAATTTTAGATAAACAACACTTGTAATTTCACAGTCGAAAGTGAATTTCCTGTTAATTGTGTTTTTGTTGTTCAAACAATCAAACGCGGATATAATTTTTATAATTATTAATCCGTGCCGGTTTTTTTTTTTTACACTGTATACACCTACCGCACTTATCCGACTTGAAAAATGTAAATTTATCTTTCGGTTTTTTATAGAGGACGACAGATACTTTTTCTCCAGTTTCTCGTGTAGGTTTTAATGCGCCGGCCGTTTGTCGTTTGTTCCTATATTTTCGTTATTATCGACCACTAATATCGTTTTAATATATTATAATATATGAGGCGTGCGTTTATAATATTACGAGGACACACGATGGGTTGCTCAATGTTTCTATCATGTCGTGTGTTACTATACTAATAATATAAAGAGGTTAAAAATTAGTTTGTTTGTAATCTCTGGAATGACTGAACCTATTCTAAAAATGCGTTCACTAATAGAAACCTATACTATCCCTGGTCGGCATAGGCTATAATTTATTTTGATAAAAATGAATTAAGGAGAGCCGTCACGGGGTTTTTGGTTTTTTTGGTACGAAAATCAAATTATTTTTGTTGGTTTCCTCGGTGATTCGGATGGAAAAATAGGTAAAATAAAAATGATATTAATATCCTATAAAAATATACGTTGACGGACAACATTAATTACATTTTATTACAATGATAATAATAAGTTTTTTTTTAATTTGTTTTTCTATACTTAACACCGGGGGAATAAATAAAACCACCAAGTATGAATACAATACGAGTCTTTTATAACAAGCGTTTCTTTAAAAAAAAAACGAACGATAAGAAATTGATAAACTGATTCGAATATTCTAATTTTGAACTTTTTCCCTGTAAAATATCGTTCCTATGATTTTCTTATCCTAATCAAATTTGTTCCTTTTGTTTTTTCTGATTTTTACGCGGTCTCTAAGTATCAGATATTTTGTATTAATCCTTAGCGAATAAAACCCCTTCGCCACGCTACCGATGGTTATCCGAATACAATTTTTGCACTATTTTTATATATTTTTGCGCGTTTATAATTAAAAATATTATATAAAAATAAATCGGTAGTACGTTCGAGTGTATGTAAAATAAGAATATACTAGTACGTTTAAATCGACGATAATCGATTGAAATATTGAAATATTTGTAAATGTGTTTTTAAATTAATCGAAACTTTGAACCATAATTAGCGACGATCTAACTAATCGTACTATAATAATCGTAATACGGTCTACGTTTATAAAAAAAATTATCTAGTTCATCGTTATACATTCGTATTGCATAGAAACACATATTATGTTTTTTTTGTATATTGTTTTATTATCATTTTTATCTTACCGAACACAATGGCACAATTTCAGCATATCGACACGTCGTTGGAACATAAAAGATAGACTGACCAAGTATTGAAATATATATATATATATATATATATATATATATATATATATATATACTTGGCTATTTAAATAATATATTTATATTAATCAATTATTTACCTTATCTATAGCGTTATAAAACCTATAAAAAAAATAATCTTAAAATGTAACGCTACACCGACTATATTATTGGTCATAGGTTATAACTAGGACTCAGATTTGTATGTATTAAAAAAAAACCAAAATATGGAAGTTTATAAAAATAAATATAATTTATATAATTAAACCTTATTCTTGATCTCGATTGCAATGAGATATCTTATATATATTGAAATATTCGATAGTAAATGCTCTACGATTTGGTTGTAACACAGATTTGTACCGACTAAAGGAACGCTCGACTTCAACAGATGTAATTGACATTTGCAATGTCCAAAAGAGTCAGCTCAGTCTGCAACAATATTCCATTTATTCCGCATTGGACATATCTGATTAATTTTAGGCAGTTTAAACTAGGATTTTTTTTTAATACACTATGCATTTATTCTTTAAATGCCACTCCCGTAGTCCTTGTACTTGTTTTATACATTTTACAGCTTCTTCTATGAGTCCTAAACGTTGAATTAAAGTTTGTTTTCATGTTTATAGTTGTTTTATTCTATCCTCCAAAAATTCAAAATTGATAGATATATAAATAGAAACTACTGAAATTGTCACAAAATTACGATGAGTTTGTTCTAAATTGACAAAATCGTCTAAATATGTAAGATAAACTGGAGTTATTGAGAAATATGTAAAAACATGTATTTATGAGAAAATATGTAAAATCAAATATAGCTCATTTTATTATAAACCACTCGAAACGAATTTATCACTTACCCAAATTAATTTATTAAGTCGCAGTAAAATATGTATTTACATATAAATCCGAGTCTTAACCTACTACTATTTTCGGTTTCTTTTATAAGTAGTGAACGTCTTATATGTCCGTTTATTGTCTATACAAATCTACGACGGAACGCAGTCAAATAAAAGACATAAAAAGTCGTGGTTTATGATTTTGTTTCGTACATGAATATTAAAATCGTATTATAGTAGACGAAATAATTCTCTACGACTAAAAAAAAAAAAGTTACCTATAATAATACGTTACAATTAATATAAACGAATAAAACAATAAAAATGATCATTTTATTGAGTGCCTGTATCAACGCGCAACAGTAATAAAACAATACACCGCGGTATACTAATTATAGTAAGTGTGTACCTATTTATAAGTATTTAAAACAATTATTTGTATATTTGATTTGCGTCATTATTGTTGTTTGCATCGTTTTATAATATTTATGTAAGCAATTGTTATATATTATACGTAAGCATAGTAGGCACATATAATTTGAAAAAAAAAATTTCGAATCCAAACTTTCACGCGTATCTGTTAATTATAACACGCGTATTATTATTATTATTCTCATATTTACTCGAAAACAATACAATCGTTATTTGCAACGCGGAACAAAAATACGCAATAAATAATTTTTAGGTACCTATTATACGTATTCTTTTTTTTTTTTTTTTTTATCTTAAACTAATGTTTTTACATTTCAAAATTTATACGTGATCTAATATGCAAACACAACGCAAATAGTTATAGAGTACCGCCTATCGTACACTATAACACAATAATAATTATAATATAGCGGCAAATACTTCAGAGATAAAAAAAAAAAAAAAAAACATTTATGAACTATATATAAGGTACCTACTGATATAATCCGTAAAAAAAAAAAATAATTACATTTTCACGTTTTTCGATAGGTATGCACGAAATATCCTCAAGGGGACGTCACACCAGCATTTACCGCCTTTGTCTATCTAACAGGCAATAAAGCAATTATATACTTTAAACTTGAAACGTAAATTGTGACGTTTAGATTGAACTCGGGATTTCAACACAAATAACACAATTTAAAGATGAGACTATATTCGAGGGATGTACGTAGATTTTTTCTAAAAAAAATTACATATATTTAAAAAAAAAAACCGAGTTCAACCTAAACGTCACAATTTACGTTTCAAGTGTAACGTAATTTGCTTTGTTGCCCGTTAGATAGACAGAGACAGCAAATGTCGGTGTGACGTCCTCTTAACGAATTCTATTCGTTTCGTTTCGTTTTTTTTTTTTCTATTCTATTCCTATTCTTGTTAAAACAAAAATACATATATACTATATAATTATCATAAATTGTTTTTTCTTTTAAATTTATCATGATATACAATTTGGCGGTGCGGCGCGCAATAATAATATTGCAGTTGTAAGTTGTTGATTTATCTACAGGTATGTAAAGAAGACGCGAGAAAAAAACCAAAACTCATAAATAATTTATAACTCAACCTGAAATTCCTATCGATTCTACAATATAATAATATAAGTGGCATGGATTATTTTTGTTCGCGAAATATCCATCGGTAATAACGTTAATTAAGTATACGACATTATAATTACCGATATTGTTAAAATAACAATAATTTTTATTATAACCTTATGTAAAATTAAAATCGTTTGATACTATATTTATATAGTAATGCGGTATGACAATTAGTGTAGATTTGTCAAAGAACGTTTTTTTAGCTCAATATTCATGAAAAGTTTTTATCATTATTACGTAATATATATTTTTTATTAATATATTATAATAAATGATATATGATATTAATATATGATGTTATTGTGCTCACAAGTCTATGATTAGTCGCATTCTTGCAGGTCTATTGTCTCTCTCTAAATGCATAGCAGTTAAAATAAACAAAAAACTACGTATAAATAAATTTATCAGCTGTGTTCCCGAATCCCGTTTAGTTATGTATAAAATTATTTTAGAAAATCAATTAAAAATAAAAACCTTTGGACCTACGCTATCGAGTACTAGGTGTACTATATACCTTACCTATATATTGTTATAACGCCTACCATTTTGATTTTATAATATTAAATTTTGATTTGTGAAAGAGAAATAGTGTTGTCGGTACAGGTCAGGGGTGGCAAACATATTATTGGTCAAGTGCCAAAGTTTTCCAATCGAGGTTTTGAAAATTGTACATGATTTGTTTTACGATGATAAACTGTTTATTCGTGGCTTTTGGCGTATAATTTCGTTTTAAGCTACAAGTCTCGAAAACGAGACACCGCGTCACGCCGACCGATCGATTATTATCATCCGATAACTAAACGAAGGTTAGGTATAATAATGATTGAATCATAAAATATTAACTACGGTAAAACGAGAATATATTTTCAAATTATAATCGCATTAACCAACAACATAATAATACGATTGTGCATAACAAAACAAAAAAACAACACTTAATAACGATAATTACAATCTTACGAGTTAATGTACAAAACATAATGGCCTTAAAGTTCGACCTATTTGCATACCTAGCTATAATAAGTAACGTTCTAAATTGAATTGTAATAAATTATTGATTTTCTATTTTGATAATAATTGATAATCGTGTCCATCGAACACAGTGTTCGTTTCGCCGTGACTGATAAAATACAAAATGTTCCATTTAGTTAGTTGGTAATATTCTGTCAGTCGATTTTTGTGCTTTTCTGTTGATTTTCTTATAATGCACGGCGACTAGAGTGGTCTTGGCTTTTTGGTTCTTTTAGGCGGAGCCAATATGTTTTGGTGTATACATTTTTTTACACGTGTTTATTATCAATTTATAATTAACTTATTGCCATCATCCGGCCTTACTCGAATCGAGTTTGATTATCCATTTAGATTACTAAAGCGGTAACCCATAAATCAACAAAAACAATTAGGTTATCGTAATAAAATTACCATTAGCCCCGCGTGAGCTCCCCTTTAGGACAGCAAGTACGCATTACGGAAAAAAAAGACACGATATTATTAAGGGATATCGGAGTATTTGTCGAATCCGGAAAAAACGTATCAATTTTTAGTCGGTAAAACGTTCGAGTATCGGGCGGGGGGGGAGAAAGTCCATCGACGTGCGTGTGCGTTTACACCAGTGTTTCCCAACCGATGATCCGCGATTACATAGATTTTTTTTCCACTTTTCATCTTTTTTTTTTTTTTGCTCGTTCATTTTTTTTTTTTTAAACAAATTTAGCGAAAAAATAGTATAGGTATATTATTCTATGAGCAACAGTATCCATCCTAGAATTCAAAAACTGATCAAAGAAAGTCGAGCACACAAATTATATAATAATAATAATTCTTTTTTCAATTGGTTTTGTGTATTCTTGTTTATAAGCAACAAAAAAAGGTCTTCCTAGTTTTCCTAAAAATGTCTAAATGATCCGGTGACGGTAAAAAGATTGTTGGGAAACGCTGGTTTACATCGACGAAACTATTGAAATTTCACGGAAACAAAACACCGGCTGTCGGCGATTTTTATCACCGGATTTCTGTGCGCGTATATAAAATACGTAACCGATAAAATCACTGCCAATGACGGCCTTGACCACCCGCGCATCGCAGAGTTGCTTCCATCGCCGTGCCCGGTGTTTTATTAAGCTGTACGGTTCCCCCGTTCAAACCGTCCGTTCGAGATAATCCGCGTGACTCTCGCGTGTAGGTATACCTAATATGTCCTTAGAACCATAGGCGCAACTTGAGCCCAAATATGTGGGGGGGGGGTAATTTTGAAATTGTGTAATGCTCCCAGACAGCGTTTTATTATAAAATATCTATAATATATTACTAAATTACTACTAATACTATAGATATTTATTTATCTACCTGAATGTATAAAATATTATAGATATCTGTGGTATACGATGGGTTACAACCGTTTTTAGGGCAGATATCAAATAGGCACTATCTTAAAGGGCAACGATGTAACCATAAACCATTAATCTTTTCGACGATAAAAAACGTAAATTTAAAAAGAAACCTACAGGAAAGAACGAAACGGCTTCAAAGGGCGCTGAGTTAGAGAATGAGGATTCTGAAGCGCACCCCCCCCCCATAGTTGTGCTTATGCGGCTTAGATACAAACGAAATACGTGACCAGGCACAAAACGATAACTATTACTTACTATTTGGGTTGGTTAACATAAAAAAAAAAAAAAAAACCGGAAATATACAGTATAATAAACTACACCTATTATATACATGCATATTTTTTATGATAATATTTTCAAGACCAAAATTTCCCCACCGCCGCATACGATTTATACGATTCACGTTTGTCCGAAAAAACTCTTCTGATTAAATCATTATCGGAGTTGCTTATATATATTTTATTTTTTGCTTATTTACAACCAAATCGATCGAGTGAACCCAACGATAAACATAAAAAAAAAAAAAATAAATACTGTATTCCAATTTTAATTTCATCCGTATCGCCATGGTAGAAATCTTAAGCTTTTTCCAGAAAAAAAAAAAGCGATAAAAGAAGCAACGGAAATTTAATCATCAATCGCTTGCGTTCCGTTTCAGTGGAAACCTTCGCAATTATTGCCGTTCGTTTTTTTTTTTTTTTTTGGTTAAACATTAACGAAATGACAAATCTAAAAAAATGTTGTCGACAATTTTTCCGGAAATGATTTAACCGTCGACGGTTAACGACGTCGTTGCCTTTTAAAAACGGTATTCGTGACTATCGAATTATTTAATATTGTTTCGAATTGGCTAGTGTTGTAAACAAAAAAAAGAAACAAAAAATTGTACAAAATAGTGAAAAATCGAATTGAATTAAATTGAATTTTTTTTTTTTTACTTGTTCGTATTAATGCGTATTAACTTGATTTGGCCGAGTTAAAAAAAAAAAAAAAAATCATTAACTCGCTCAGCCTTGGAAAACGTCTCACCACGCGCGCCCGCCGAAAACGATCGTTTTCTCGCCGTGTGTCATAATAATACGACCGCTCTATTATATTATATCGTAACGCAAACAATCCGCGGTCGGTCGGCGGCTATTATATTAATATAATATATATTTATATATCTAATGTTGTCGAATAACATAATAATATAATATCGTATTATTATTTTTTTTTTTATACGTTTATATCGTTTACACGGACTTCAGTTTGGCGCGGCAAGCGAGGAGAGATTTTTTTTTTCTTCTCTGTCGGCACAACGACCGCCGATTGTTATTATTATTATTATTATTATTACGATATATTGTTTTACAAGCCTGCCTAGCCTCTTACCCCGTGTATACATAATAACCGACGATATTATTATTATTTTTTTTTTTTTTTTATGAAAGTTTAAAAATCCGACGTGCTAGCGACTCTCGGCGGTGCGGTATATTAACGAATTAACACTGGAACATCATAATTTTTTCGGCAGCGGATAAAAATATGATCGCTGTTTGTTGGTGTTTATGAGATTCTAGTTTTACAACTTTGGTCCGTCCGTTCTCGAAACGAAATCTAATAGACAATCTCCTGGCGGGTCTTTACTAGGTATAATACCATTCGCTCGGTTTCTGGTTTTCTCAGCGTCAAAATTCCTTTCGTTTTTTAATCCTCAAGTCGATTCTCTCCCCCCCTCCCCTCCTTGTGTCGACGCGATAGTAACCGCGAGATTAATAACGAAAAATAATTTTATTCGCAGGTATACGCGCGATTATAAAATATTATAGAAGAAAGAAAGAAAAAAAAAAACGGTAAAACACGTTTATTTCAATATAGAAATACACACAAGTCGGGCTATAAATCGCGAGTATCGGCACTCGACGGTAGAAACTCACGAATGTGGATAAATAATTTTAACTAATTTATCATTGCTATACTGTCACTAAAAACTAATAATGTTTATGTGTTTTTTTTTCATCAAATTAAAATTCCATGTTATGCGCTGTCTATACTACTAACCATTAAATTGTAACAGCTTTTAATATACTCGACTAACGAAATAAAAAATAAAAATGAATACACCCGGTAATGAAACTATTATACGTATAAATTAGCGGGAAAACTGATAAAGAAAAAAAAGATACTACCCACGGGAAGTTGGCAAGGCAGGCGAATTAAATTTCTATCGCAATGATAAATTACGATGGCCAACGAAAAACGAATCTGAGCAAAGTTCGGTTAATCGGGTTTTGAAACGCCACGCGATTTATACAATTTTCATCGAAATTTAAACTTTAAACGGTATAATAAAATTATTGCATTCGTTTTAGTAGTAACCGATTACGCCCGTTCGCCAACAAGAATAATAAAAAAAAAAAAACCGATAAAATATTAACAAAACCAATACCTACAAAACTTAACTATTTTCGTATTTATAGATTCGACACGGGTAACGACGGTTATTTGGATTTGGGCGAACTCAAGCGGATGATGGAAAAACTGGGTGTTCCGCAGACTCACCTGGCGCTTAAGACAATGATCAAAGAAGTGGACGAGGACGACGATGACAAAATCAGTTTTCGAGAAGTACGTGATATTATATTATTAAAACATTTCCGCGTGCCGATTTTACGATATTTTATTAATGATGATAATAATAATAATAATAAAATCATAATTTAAATGTCAGTTATTGTAATCTGTCATCAGTAAAATATAATCGTCCGCTAAACGCGATATACACAAAAACGATTTGCCGATTATATTTATTATAGTTTGTACGTTTTAAAAACGTAAATCCGATAAACTCAGAGAAATTCAAAGTTAATATATATATATATATATATATATATATGTATGTAGTAGCCATTAAGTGAAATTGATCTGTTCGTGAAAAATTGTCCATTTCATAAAAAGGGAACGCTCGAGACGCACATTGTAAAATACAATAATATTTCACGATTTGACGGTCACTTGAATTTAAAACATCGTGCATTTTTTTTTTTTTTTTTTTTTATAGCAATATAGCAATTTGTTTTTATTTTACTTATTTATATGTATATATTTTGAAAATCAGCGTATCCCGGAATTTTGTTAATATTATTGAACGGACTATTTGAAATGTAAAAATTTTATTGGTTTTTTGATACGAGTTGACGGAACTTAATCAACTACAGTGTGCTTGTTACAAAGGTAGAGTAGCGTGTAATTCAACAGCCGTTGCGATTATTTCATATGCCTATTTTTGATACGGACAACTTTTCATAAAATTATCGATTTCGCTAGGTTGCTATAGCCAGAGGCACCAGAACAACGGGGGCAATGCCCTCTCCCCCCCATAGATCATCCCAGGGCGCCAAATTCCCTAGAGGTTAAGCCCCCGATGCTAAAATATATAGAATCGTTGACATTGCGAAAACAATATAGAAAATGATTTAAACCGAAAATATGATTAAAATAAACGTTTTGTGAAAGACCGACAAATAAAATTTGATACAATAACAAAAAAGTTGAACTATTTTATTAGATCCATTTTAATATATTTACTTCGGTTATCGGCTAAAAAAAGAAACAAAAAAAAATGTATTTTTAGATTATTAAAATACGTCATTTTCCTTAAGCATTTAACATTTAACAAATTATTTTGTTCAACTCCCGCGGTTCAAAAATCGTTCCGGCGCCACTGGCTACGGCGTTATATATTTGCTGATCAATACCACAAATATTTAAAAAAAAATTAAAAATCATTTGCCTTAAACTTTTTTTTTGAAATCTCCGTTCTTTTGGGGATTGATACTCGTGTTTTGAAAAAAAAAAAAAAACGCATCACGAGTAACGGATGAATAATTGTTTTGGAATTATTTTATTGTATATTTTTTATAATACGTATATATATATATAATAGTTATTTTATCACTAAAATAGTCTAAAAATTATTAATAATGAACATATATATAGAGAGAGAGGTCTTTATGTATATATTATGGCGCATAATAGGCAAGAGCGGTATTGCTAAATGTTACGGACTTAAAAAATATATATTGTACACAAAGCGTATTTAAAAAAAAATCGATAGCCAAGCGAGAGTGTTATAGGTTAATAATTTCTCTATTCTATACAGAAACACAATATATATTTTATGTTATTATAATAATGCGTCTATACGCTTTTTTTTCCCCGTTTTCTCCGCGCGGCATATACAAGCTTTCCGTCGCGTCGGCTCTATAATTTTAGTTAAAAATCTAAAAAAAAAAAAAAATATATATATATACACACACATAATATAATATTTTATTTGAAAGTAAAGAGAATAAAACCGCAGGATTTGTAACAATATAATATAATACCGCGTTGCGTAATATTCTCGTGCGCATTTTATATACCTATATACACCTCCATAGGTACGTCTCGCAAACGTGTAATAATACATACGATTTATCCTAACAATCGCACGGTGTGTATATAATAATAATAATAATAGTTATGTTTATGGTGTTTGTGTATACGGTTTTTTAAAAAAAATTGTTTAAGACTTTCTCTGCTACAGCTCGTCCCGAGTTCAACAGACGACGATTCGAGTAATTTTTATTATTATTATTATTACATTATATACGGCCGCGCGGGAATCTAGTTATTTCCGCTTTATAATATGTATTTTTCCCCGGATGTGAATATTTTTTCTTCTCAATTTCAGTACGAAAAGTATAAAGAAAAACAAAAAAATAATACGATTAATTTTCAAAATTACAGAAGACGATAAAATTCACCCGTGAGCCCCCCTCCACCTCCCGCTAGTAACTTTTTTTAAAACTGTTAAAAATTATTAACGACACATTCGAAAACATATCTTACCGATCGAACGAGGTCTCTTGGCAAACGATTCGATAAATTCTCATAATCGGTATAAGAGTTTTTATTGTAAAGTATGTTTTTAAGGGGGGAAAACGGCCCACGCGCGGGCTTATCGAGTGCAAATTGTTAATACATATTTTTTATATGTAACAAACTTAATGTTTAAATACATTCTTATTAGATTATTAAACATTATTTGTTAATTATTATCAATTACATATATAGGTAATTTGGCAGGCCGCAGGGAAAAATAATAATACATTTTACCCCTTCCAGTTATTATGATAACAAAACGCGTCATATATTATTCCGGTGGATTATTGAAACATTGCGAAGACGAAGTTTCCTTCGAGTTGATTTTTCTTTCTTTTTTTTTTCCGAATCGAGTAACTGTCGCGGTGAATACACACATATATATTGTAATAACCGTGCACCCTACGAACAGCGTTCTCAACCATTTTTCTTTCACTTTGTACCTCTCTTTGACCTCTCATCACTGTTTTACGTACCGCCCTAATGGCAATTGGTTAATTTTCACATAGAATAGTCAGACAATAGACAGACGAATGACCAAAAAGTTTAGTAACGGAACATTTAAAAATATTATTTTATTTTAATCAGCATACACTGCCGTACAATTTCTTTTCAAATAAATAAGCCTCGAGTGAACAATCCGTTTTTCAGTTCAATCAATTTCTTTTTCTACCGGACTGATAAAGCTTCAGACTGTAAATGATTTCCACTGATAGGGAAGTGTTTTTCGATAGCTGTCTTGAGTCCATTCAAATTATTAAATTACTAAGTATTTTACAAATTACAAATCATTTCAAATACATCAAATTTTACTTATTTTCGCGTACCTCCGGTTGAGAAACACTGCCCTATAGGATAAAAACTTAAATCCAATGCGAGAAAATATGATTTTGTTTTTTTTCTTAATTTCAATGGTATATACTTATTATATACGATTTTTTTATGTCATACAATTAAAGTTTTAATACTAAGTATAATATATATATATATATATATATATATATATATATATATATATATATATATATATGTTTTAATTCTGTTTCTGAAAATTTATCGACAATTTCTTCTATGTTACAAGTATAATGTGCTACTATCTGTTAAGAGATTAAAATATATAGGGAGTTCGAATCGATTTCGATAAGTGTTCAACTTCTCGAGAAGCTTGGATTCTTAAAATACGATAAAATCGATGATAATCGCTTTTCCTTTTAGATTTTGAGCTCATACATACAATGTTTTTTTCCTCTGTCTGTAAACTACTTTTCTTTTCACCAGAATTCTTGCTCCGATTTTCAAGCGTAGCGTCTTTTCTGAAAGCATTTTTGCATCTAGTCGACAACATAATAATTAATATTGGACTTTTCTAGGCGTGGGAATGTTGTCTCAACATTCTGGCGATTTTTGTGCTATTTATAGGTGTTTTAAATTTGTATTTTGTTTTATGCTGATAAAATGTTATTAGCCGAGCAAAAATGTTTGCAAAATCATGTCACAAGTCGTAATTAATGGTGAAACAAAAATAAAGTTTAGCGCGAACATGCAATTACTTTTTTTTCATAATCGTTTTAAGTTAAAATTCTTATGAAATTCGTACAGCGTCTTGCTATTTTCCAATTTATGTGAATTTTATTAAAAACTTTTTTCGGTTCCATAAAAATATACGGAAATTTGAAACGAAAAAACACGGACAATTATAATTTATTTTATAGGTACAAATTAATATATTTTTCAATTTAAATTTATCGAAATATATTTAACCGAACTTTGTTCAGAATCGTTTTTCGTTTTTAATGATCCATCGTTACGTACAGATATAAATTAACCTTCTCAACTTCCCATGGTTTTTCTGTGTTTCTTCCTGTTAACGTCTTTTCCACCAGAAATCTTGCTCCGGTCAAATAACGGCAAAATAGCCATTTTTTTATTTACCACAGATCTTTTTTAATAACAGAGAATATTTACCCGAAAACGGTTTCGGTTATTTTCGATTTCGTTTTTTGTTGTAATTCCGGTAAAACTAATCGTAGAGGCCTGCAATTTTCACCGAATACTTTCGAGACGTGATGCAATTTTTTAGACTATTCTGGCGTTATTTTTTACTTATCAATTAATTAGCTATCAGGAATTTTCTAGTTTTTTTTTTCGTTTATGTTTCATGTGGATAAAAATGTCGTAATTAATTTTTATCGGCGTGTTTCAAGTTCGTCGAATTTATGTAAGTTATAAATACGTTAATTACACGAACAATTTAAATTTATCAAAACATGTTCAACCGGACAAAGCTCGGAATCGTTGGCAAAAATGTATTATTGCACACAGACATATAAAATTAAATCGCCTTCCTAAAAACAGCGGTGTGAAGCAGGGGCGTACTCACGGCGTGTGGGATGAGGGTATCATAATATCCTCTCCCCTTGATGAACTGTTATTTTTTTGTATAACTAATTTACGCTTTACAAATTTTCTATAAATATTGACTGTTTTTATTGATATTGGCTTTTTATTAACGACTGTTATAGTTGTTGTTCTTCACCTTTTTATGATGTAGTATTCTTCGAAGGAGTGTATTGTACCGATCACTACGCTAATAATATACATACGTTCAACGATATTATATGCAGAACAGTGACGGGACATAGAGGGGGGCTACTACAATTATAACATTACAATTGTAGAAAATAATCAAAACGTTTTAAATCATTTTTTCGTCATGTCAAAGCACTCTACCGCACCACCCTCCCCCCTCGCAGATGTAACCACGGTGCGAAGTATGTAGGTTTTTGAAAAAATCAAAAAAAAATCCGTTATAATAACGCTTTGTTGTTGTTTTTTTTTTATGTTTAACAGTTTTTGTTGATCTACCGTAAAGCGTACGACGGATCGTTGCCCGAGGACTGCGGCCTCAACGAGTTGGCCCGGTTGACGGAAATCGACGTGGTCGAAGTCGGCGTGATTGGCGCCAAGGAATTTTTCGAAGCCAAAGTGAGTATTGACGACCGGCGTTCGGTCGAATTTCCAAATAATAATTCCGATCCTAATAGAACCTAACCTAACCGCGAAGTAATAATAATAACGGCCGTGTGATGTTCGCAGATCGAGTACCAGGGTATCGCCAACCGGTTTGAGTACGAATTGCGGAAGGAGATGGAGGAGAAGAAACGGTTGGAGGACGAGCTGTCCAAACGGAAAATCGCGTTTAAAGAGAAGACGGCCATTTTCCAATAATTCTCCGGAGACAAAAAAAAAAAAAAACCAAAAAACTCTTTGCGTGCCCACCCCTTTCCCCCCGTACCGCTGTTGGGTTTCCTATTTATATAACCTATCCTTGCGACACCGGGGCCGTATACCATTAACCATATATTATTAAATTTGTTGTCTGCGTTGAACGCGCGCGTGGGTAGGTATTTTTACTTTTTAAAAAAAATTATTATTATTGTATAACCGTAATAATTTATTATTATTATTATTATTATTATTTAAAATTCACCTTAATATTACGTATATATATATATATTACTATTATTGAACACCGACCGAAGTCGTTTAAGAAAATTGTTGTTTTTTTTTTTGTTTTTTTCTGTCATATAAGGCACTACCATTACGTTGTATAATTTTGTTTTGTAAATGATGCGTTTTTACTTTTTACTAGAGAGACTAAATCTATCTAGTCTCTCTACTTTTCACTATACAATTTGAAATCTGTGTCTAACTGAATTTTAATAAAATGTAAAATATGTAAGTATAAACTGTTAATTTTGTACGTTTTTTTCCTAAGCTGATATATTCATTTTAACCGCATTGTGTGATAATAATAGGTATTTAATTACACACTTAGGTATACACATAATAACTCATTTACATAGGCGGAATGTGGAAATCTGTAGAAATTGTCAACTACAGTTGTTATTTCTTTATAAAATACATTACAGATAGAAATGCTATTTTCGTAAATATTTTTAATATTTTGATAAATAATCGTATAAAATTAAATTTAAATTAGTTTCATTAAAAAAATTTCAAAAAAAATCTCAAGTAAGAGTAAAACTATACATATTCCCAAACATGTCAGGACTGACTATGTTTGGTCCTCGTTACAACAAATGATTAGATGATGAGCAAAGGTTCAACGTGAGTATAAGTATTACATAAGAGTTTCAACAAATCAAATTTTATGATATACTCTTGTCACCTATATAAATGACATTGAATATTCTTTTTATTAGTTAAGATTTTTTTTTAACACGAGTAGAGTGCTAAACATTTGAACAATTCAGTTCGCATGATGATTCATTTGATAATTTAAAACATATAATAAAGGTATTAATATATTGGCAGTTTGGAAGTTACAAAAGACTAGGTCAATAATAATAATATATTCATCAATACTCATAATCCTACATCAGTATTGAAACATTTTAACAAAATATCATGTAAATATTCAGAATTCAATAACAATGAAATCCATATTTACTGAAACATACAATTTAATACTTAATTGAGATAGGAGAAAAAACAAATTCAAATACATAATTTAACATTTACGACGACGTTTACAGTGCGATTCTTCCAACTCATCCAAACACTTTAAATCATTTTCATCCAGTTCATCAGCATTATTGTCCAAATAGTCGAGAATGCTCATTTGGTTTGATTGGGCAGCACAGTTCTAATTAACAGTATAAACAGTATTAACAAATTTGAAATTCTATATGAATAATAATATGATTTTTACAAGATATGTATAACACTTACAACTACTGTGGTACTGTCACCTCTAAAATTATCTTTACTCAATCCAGCTTTGTTCAGAACATTCAATTTAGACTGAATTAATGGCCAAAGGTGGTCGTCTGCAGTACCTTTCGCTAGAAGATATTGTATTGTCACTGTTTCTGCTTGACCAATTCGATGCGCTCGATCTTCAGCTTGTGTTAATATCTGAAAAATAAATTGTATAAGTTTAGTATTCAATATGCAATATATTAATTAATATTTTTACACCCGGGTTCCAGTAAAGTTCAGCAAACACAACAAGTTTTGCTGCAGTCAGCGTAAGACCCGAGTTTGCTGCACAAATTGAAAGAACAGCTACTCTGTAGATAGCTTCGGTTTGGAATTGATCGCAAACAGATTTTCTTTCTTCTGATGATGTTTTACCATCTATCCGAATGTAACTAAAAAGAATAATAAAACAAGAACATTAAAATCATAGAGAATTAATACATTGTACGTATTACTTACTAAGTTCTATTGTTTTCTAGGACTTCACATATACCATTAATAACTTTTTGATGATGAGCAAATACTAAAAACTTTTTTCCTTCTTTCAGTAAATTTAGTATATAATCACTAAATAATAAAACAATTTTTTTTTTATTATCAAGCTTTTGTTATGAATTAATTTAAGTTATTATTTTTACATTAATTATATATATATATATATATAATTATATAAATATTTTTTTTTCTATCACCTTTTAATCAGAGCATTTCAAAAAAAAAATGTTGTATTAAAACTTTTATATTTTTTGTTTTGTGTTAAATGAATTAATATTTTAATAACCTTAGTGTATTAACTAAACGTTAATAGGTAAATTTATTGATGTACCTAAAGAAATGGAGGAACATTTTGGCCAAATATTTTAACCCTTGGATAATTTTTACTCCTCAAACTTAATATTCACTTAATTTTTTTTACTTAACCTACACTATCAAAAATAATTTTAATTTATGTACCTAATGTAAGTTACAGCACAATTTTGTTTTGACCATGAATTTTATGAATAGTGTGGTATGTAAAGTCTGATCTACACTGTTACGGAACGGCACGGACTGTCACAGTATGTGATGACACGACAAATATATTATTAATTTACATGAGATAATTCACGACATTGATCCAACGACACCACACCGTCATGTTATAACACAAACCGGACTGACTATCAACCGAAAGAATGTTTTGATTGGTACATCCAGTGTAAACACAGAACCAGCAAACACTGTGGAAAAAGTAAGTATTGAATTGAAACCAGGCCGCTTCTTAAAAAACTTGTCCTCGTGATCCTTGAGTTAGCGACATAGGGTTGTGAATTCATATTCAGATTTTCTTCTTTTAAAAATATCATTGACTCAATTTTTTCTGTTTAGTTCAGACTTTTGTCAAACATTCTTCTTTCTTTCTTGTTTTTTATCTAATAAAATTGCTATAATAGCTAAATCTGGCATTGACAAATGACGAAACATATTATAGTTGTTTACTTAAAAACACTGAACTGCATATAACGACCAAAATTTAAATATAACAGTGGTTGTTAGTGAGTGATTACGGGAGATTACGGATAAGTGGGAATATTTGGACAATTTATCATGCAGTTACATACTATGGCGTTCCATGCTGTACCAGGCTTAAATGTAAGTGTGCAGTTTTTCCAAATAGTCATTTGATTATTAAAATAAAGTTACCGACAATATTACATCTGGCCATTAGAGATAAAATTTGGATTATAATTCCAAGTATGTGAAAGAAGGTTTAATGAATAATAATTCATAAATATGGATTGTGCAAATACTCACCAAATAGCAGGTAATTTAGCATCACCAGTATGATTAAAATATTCTAATAAAGCACCGCGGATTTGATTTTGTTTAAGAGACTTATTATTCACCGTGCATTCCAAATCGTCCATGTTTTGACTTCGAGATTTTATATTTTCTGCTTTTAATATTACTGCTTTCCTAGAATCACATTATTAAACAATTATTTATTTATAGAGCTAAAAATTCACACACAATTATTTGATACATATAGGAAATAATAAATACCTAATTTTTTGTGGTAACTGCTTTAATACTTCAGTCTTTAAACGACGAATCATAATTTGAGTTTCCAGTATAACTTTTAACTCTTTCATATTTGACGAGCCAGTAAAATTCCATCCAAATGATGTTTTTAGACCATTGCAGTAACGTTTACCATATTCAATTCTAAAATCGTATCAATTTTAATTAAATCTTTAAGTAATACAAACATATGGTTTTAATAATCTTAATACTTTCTATTCTAAATTGAATGCTTTTTTCAATATTATTTTTAGTCCTATAATAAATTAAAATATTTAATATGTAAACATTTATTAATTTATAAATTCACATTACTTTTTTATTCAAGATAATATTAAAGTATCAAATAATTATTGTCACTCATTAAATCATAATTTATTAAAATCCACAGTAAATTATACGTTACATTTCCATTACATAATATTGTATATTGTTGACTGTATTCAACATTTAAATTTTATAGTTAACTCAAAATATAATTATTATATTTGAATTAATAATAAAAATACAATTTGTTTTAGATGTTTAATTATGAAAAAACTGTTCATCACTTACCGACTTATAAATTTATTTTTTGTTACAACTGTGATTTGTGTATAGAGTTCAATTGGTCTTGACAATGCGGGTGTACCACTTAATAGAATACACCGGGTACTCAGCATTCCAAGGCAATTTGCAACTTTAGTCCTGGCTGATTTTTCACTTTTTAAACAGTGGCTTTCATCCTTGTAGGAGAAATAAAACTCAAATCAGTTGATTTTATAAACAAATTTGGTTGAATAGTTTTTGAAATATTAGTTACAAAATCTTACAAATACAACAATTCCAAATTTTATTTTTAAAAGCATGTCTTTACACCTGGACATTAAGTCATATGATGTTATGACTACGGCTGGATCAATAAATTGTTCATTAGTTTTGGACAATACATATATTCCTGTTACAGGAACATTTGGCATTTTTTCACAAATTTCTTTTTCCCAAATATATCTAACAAAATAAAATAAACATATTTATAATATTTATTATGTTAGCAATCTGATTAACGACTAAAGGGATTGGTCATAAAGTGTCTACTATTGGACTGAAGATTACTAAAAAAAAAATTGCTCGGTAAGTTAAAATATATTTTACCTCTTTTCTGAGAACTTGATAAATTGGCATTAATTCAATATTCGATCTACCTCATCTACAAAATTTAACAAATTACCTTTATTCTCATTTTTCCCTTAATTATTATAAAGTCTATACATTTTTACCAATAATTTTAATTTATATCTTTATAATTATTAAAGCAATACGTATGTTAGTTTGTACTAATTAACTTAAAATATGAGTAATAAAACAAATTCAATAACATGAATTTTAGTATTATACTAAATATATTGATGAGTAGGCATAATATAATATCTAACCTATATAAGGCCTATTTTATAGTCATGCAAACGTAGCGTGCGGTAGATCATGACACTCTAAATTATTACACTTTAAAAGAATTCCAATATTAAAAGATATATAATCAATAAATAAAAGCTAATAACATAAACAAATACAATTAATTTTGTTTTACCTCATACTTGAAGGGCACACAATGAGTAAAGGAAAATTATCATAGTAATATTTTATTATGCCAATGGCTTGTATAGTCTTTCCTAATCCCATATCATCTGCAATTAAACAGCGACCATTTTTTGATATTCCAAATCTAAATCGTAAAATTAAATTTGTAAATATTTCTGATATATATATTTTATACTACTAACTGGATTCCAGTTTGTTGAAATGGATAAAGTTCGTTTATAAAATCATTATCGATGCAACTTAGATCAATTTTTGATACATCTGTTTGGATATCTTCGGTAATTTTAAACATCTGAAAAAATTAATAATTAAATTGTTACTATTTACTATTAATATATTTTAGATAAATGATGTAGGTATTAACTTTTAAAATAAAATTTGGTAACTTCTCTATTTTAACATAGGGCTCTAGTGGTTTAATACTTATCATAAGCTGATCATGATATTTTAGAGGGAATGACCATTCTGATGTTTTTGGATCTAAATAAAACAAAACAAAACTACTAAGTATATAATATACTTTCATATGAACTGACATTGTTCACATTATATTTTGTAGACATGTACTCACCATAAAGTTTATTTTGTATTGTTTTAAAAATATTAATTAACTGTTTTAGATAGCTAACATGAACAGTAAACCTGTCTTTTGATATAAGTTCACAACTACCACAAATAGTTTTATTCGATTGGATTTTCTGACTCATATTATAATTATTTTGGTTAGCTTTGGTATTTGAAGGTGGGGTAGATAAAATCGATCCAGTATTTGATAGTATGCATTGATAATTAGTATTGTTATTCATTTTGGCCGGTTGAGGTTTAGATGGCGGAGTCTTCAGTCCAAATTTTGCTGCTAATTTGGCTTGTGCAGCTTTTTTCTTTTCTTCAATCATTTTTCGTTGTTCTTCGGTTAAACTAGACATGTTTAATGTTCTTTATCTGCTCTACCAATATAAAATATAATAGTTTATTCCTATAAAATAAAAGTATAGTTAATTTTATGCACTATATAATATAAAAAACATTTAATTAAAGTATATCATTAAATATCATGTTTTCTACTGATGACAGATACAAATTTAATTTGTTATGTTAAATAAATATGCAGAATTAAAATTATTAATCGAAATAATTAATTATACAGACAATTGTTTATTTGTATGACCAAAAAAAGATGTTTTTTTTTTTAATATTTTATTTGGAAAAATGTAGGTATATGATCTTAAATTTAAAATTATAAATCTTTTTAAAAATTGAATAGACGATTAACCAATATTTTTACACCATGAAATTGTATAGTCAAAACTCAACAATTTAGTATAAACAATGGGTTTTTTAATTTTTTAATGGCTAAAATATATTAATTGTTGTTATTAGTTATAACATGTTTAAAATTAAAAATGTATTTAAAATAATTCGGAAATGGTTTTGAGATGTATATTATTATCTATAAATACTAACTTAGACTTCTATACAACAGATTATTGACTTGGTTTGGTTTAGATACCGACAACTTAACTAAGCAACTGATTTTAGAGATAAATACCGGCAGATAGACACATTAAAAATGTAATGAATTGGTACAACTTACAAGATAACAATCAAGAATTGGCTTAATTACTCATGCCTATCTACTTTTATTTTTGTTAACTCGATTTGAATCATGAAGTAACTCTATAACTCAATAACTCAGTTATTAACAATATTATAACTGATAATATACTAAGAAATATAATAAAATAAAATTTGATCAGCTCATACATTGTGATTTTTGAACAATTTCAAACTATAAGTAGAAAATATATTTAATATACATACCATAACTTGCTTAATAAAAATATTGAACTTCCAGAAGAAGCTAGTATCTAAACGGTTCTTATTGGCAATATTCCCAACAATCGACCGACTAAACGTAATCTCGCGTTTTATTGTTAAAAACATTACAAAAATACGATTTTAGATGACAAATTCAAAATATAATTATGGACTTGTTAACGCACAGAAATTTCGGGTAACCTATCACAAGACACCTGATAAGAACGATTATTTTAACCGCCAATTATGCACAAATAATAAAAAAATTTCTTATTATCTATGCAACATTTTATACAAAATTATTTCGTTGGCAATGGTTGGCAGTACATCTTCGTTTTCAGCAGTTCTTTGAATTTAACTATCAGTGTTTATGTTTATTTATTAACAAATTTAATGATAATATTCTAATTATTATGTATGCACCGGAAAATAATTGATAATTTCGTTAATTCGACTAGAGTCCGGTTCAAAAATTGTACAGAATGTCAGACGAAGAAGATTTAACTTATGTGAAAAAACCGAAAACAATTCATTATGGATCGTTAGAAGATCAAGAACGTAACCGTTTGGTAACTTTGCAGGCCATCTCTGAAAGTGATGTTGACCAAAAAATCGGAGGAAATATTAATCTATCCAATGGTAGTTTATTGACATTAGTCAATTAAGTATAATTTATTTAGCCAAACAAAATATTATTAAGGTAATATTTGCCTATTTAATTGTTTACAGAATATTTCGATTTGGAGGATGCTATATCCAAAGACAAGCAAGCTTTACTTGAAGAATTTGAACGCAAGAAAAAAGCCCGTCATGTGCAAGTTTCTACAGACGACGATGAAGTTAAAAGAAATCTCAGAAAACTCGGACAAGCTTTATGTTTATTTGGTGAAGGGCCTGCCGAAAGAAGAAATAGATTGCGAGAACTGCTTTCAAGGTAGATAGTACTTTTAGAGTTTATTTTTACAAAAACAATTAATACATTTTTCAGTAAAAATAAATTTAGTTGATCTCTGGATTTTAAAATAGGAGAAAAAATACCAAAAATAATCGTATAAGACAACTTATTTTTGTATACCCTGGTTAATAAAAAGTCTGTCAGTTTAAATTTTCCGGATCTCTCGTAGAAAAAATGGTAATATTTCTTTCAACCACTCCCCCCTCCAACAAAAAACTCCTGTACTTTAGTGCAAAGTATGTCCTATTTGTGTGATTATTCTTTATAAGTAAGTTACTCAAATTTAACAGTTTAATTTGTATATTGTATATAATTTACTTTAGTATGTATATTATACACACATATAATGATATGTGGAAACAAACAAATATCAAATATTTTCTTTTTCATTTAAATTAACTTATTTTGTCAGTCCTAAAAGCCATGATACATACAGATAATTAAATTTGAATAAGGATTCCTCATTTATGAGGGCATACAAAGAAAAATTGTCTGGAAAGTTTTTTTTGATTTTTTAACATTTTTCCCCCAATCCTAACAGCTTGAGATTAACCTTTTAATATATATCTTAGTTATAGTGGTATTAAAATATTTATATATTTAATATTTTAGGGTAGGAGAAGAAATAGTAGTAAAAAAACCAGAGGAAGAAAAAGAAAAACGACAGCAAATTAAAGATCAGGATACAACATGGTACCACGAAGGACCACCATCATTATTAGATGCGCGTTTGTTTATTACAGGTATAAATTATAACAATTACATAAAATATATTTGGTTAAAACTTCATAGTTTAATCATTATTTTAAGTCAATCAATGTTGTTTTTGTATTTAATGGATAAACTTGCTTTTTTTTATTGATGCCTTTTCCAGTGAAGAAGTCAAAATAGACAACTAACATCTTACTTTAAAACATATATTTTTTTTATTTTTTTTAAGAGTATTCATTGTTAAGATCACATTTTCGTTTGGAAAAACTCCGAGAAGAAGCCACTATACCTGAATCAACACTCACAGCCCGCTTACAAGACTTACACAAATACACAACATCTCTCTCTATTTATTGTAGTCAAATTGGTGACACTAGACCAATATCATCGTGTCGTTTTAGCCCAGACTCGCGGTTCATAGCCACATCATCTTGGTAAACTATTTTTTTTGGTTTTAAATAACTATTTAACTATTACAATTTATATTTTGATAATAATTTTATTTATATTTCTAGGAGTGGATTGTGTAAGTTATGGTCAGTTCCTGATTGTTCATTGGTCAAAACATTTAGAGGACATAATTGTAATGTCTGTTCAATAACATTTAATCCACATGCAGGCACAGACGACAATGTATGTGATCTTGTGTCATGTGCCAGTGATGGTTCTGTTAAACTATGGTCAATGGATAGGTAAGTAATTACTAATTTCCCAATAAAATAATGAAACTTTGTTCATAAACGCGTAAATTTCATTTAAAATTATGTATTTTTAGTAAAAAGGAAGAAGCTGTAGCAGACCTGGAAGGTCATACACCATTTAGAGTATCAAGGGCTGTTTTTCACCCATCTGGTAGGTTTTTGGGCACTTGCTGTTTTGACAATTCATGGCGATTATGGGATTTAGAACAAGGAGAAGAGGTTCTCCATCAAGAAGGACATTGTAAACCAGTTTATTCCATGTCGTTCCAATGTGATGGTTCAATTGTGGCAACAGGGTAAACAAATTTTTTTACTTGCTAGTATTTTAACTTATAAAACATTTATTTTTTTAATTAAAGGGGCCTGGATGCTTTTGGTCGAGTTTGGGATTTGCGTACGGGAAGATGTATTATGTTCATGGAAGGTCATTTAAAATCCATATACAGTATAGACTTTTCTCCCAACGGGTAACTTATATTTATTTTACGTTTCCATGGCTGGGTTAATAATTTTGTTTAAATTATTATATTATGTTCAGTTATCAACTGGCTACTGGCAGCGAAGATAACACTTGTCGGATTTGGGATGTTAGAAAAAGACAAAGTCTATACACTATACCAGCACACATGAGTCTTGTATCAGGACTGAGATACCAACCCGAAGGTCATTTTATTGTTACATCGTCATATGATAACACAATTAAGGTAATGATTTATATAGTTATTGTTAATTCATTTAAAGGCATTGATATTTTGTGCAAATTAAAACATAAAAACTCAATTGTTGTAGATTTGGGCGAACAAAACATGGCAAATGCTTAAAACATTATCTGGTCATGACAACAAAATAATGGGTGTGGACATATCACCAGATTCTAAATATATAGCATCCTCGTCATACGATAGAACGTTTAAATTATGGGCACCTGAATACTCATAATTGTTTAATTTAAGAAATATGTAATTCGTATTTGTTAAAATAATATAACTTTATTATTTTAATAATAATTATTAAAATTATGTTAAAATGTTAAAAGTAAAGTAAGTATTAAAATAATATAACTTTTAACATTTTTTTTATCTAATATTTCTTATTTTAGAAATTACTGCAACTACTTTTGAAGCAGCGCCAATTGTTGATGATTTCATTGTATACTCGTCACTTTCCAGTCTTAATAAATTCATAATTTGCCGTGTTGTATCGTTAAGCTTAACCCCAAGTTCTTCTAATACATATCCCAAGTATTCTAAAATATAATTTGTATATTTAAATTAATAATTCTACCATAAAATAGTAAAACTTTTACTTATTCAATATTATCGTTCAACATACAATAACAACTAAACAATTACATTTAAATGTAAATTTTTCCTGAATAATCTAATAATGACATATGTTTTTTATTTCAATGTAAATAAACCATCTGTTGAAGGTTAATACATACATTTTACAAAACAATTAAAGAAAAAAAAAATCATTTACCAATATCAGTAGCTAACTGTTGCGCGGCTAAAGTGTTTACATCTCTAAGTGACTGGATATGTTCTACATATACATCGCATGTATTGCATGCTAATATCCTTAATAAAACATTTGTGTAACTCTCTTCTAGAGAAGCATCTGTATAACGCCTATCAGATATATTTAAAACTACAGTTACTGCTTCATTGTCCCTCACTAAAAATGGTTCAACGTGTTGAGGAAGTGTTATTAAATACTGTCCAATCTATACAATTTAAAATCATAATTCTTATTAGAATGTTATTAATAAGTAATATAAATATAAAATATAGCGTTACTTGGGTAATATACTCCCTCGGAGAAAGTCTATCAGATGTTTCTTTATTAAATTTAACTTTTTCTACTTGCTCCAAGTAAAACGAAATAGGTCGGAATGATATTTTATAAAATGCTTGGTAAATATGAGAGCATAATTTTTCAGTAGCTTGAATTGTTTCTTTAAAAAGTTTCCACTCGTTATCTATAAATAAAAATAATAATTTAGATATTTAAATAATTTCATGTATTGTTTTAATATAGTATATAACATAAAAAGCATTATTAAGGTTTAAATAAAATAATATTTGAAACTGTGCTTTATAAAACGATTGATACTTTTAATAAATAGTCATTAATGTACTATCCAGCAACATTTAATATAAATGATAATTAAAAGGATTAGTGACGGTTTTTCAAATTTTCTCCAATTTTGTAAAATTTGAAAATTAGCTTTTATAGCTTTTTGATTATTTTTTAAATTGTATATTCTTAACTTCTAATATAATAAGACTCCAGTATTTTTATGGGTTGGAACTGTCATTTATTAGGTCGTTTACCATTTCAAATAAGATAATAAAAATAATATTTAAAGTTAAAAGTCATATAATAAATAAGAAAAATTAAATACAATATTTTTTTAAGCATTTATATAGGACCAAACAATGTTAATTAACAATCGGTAGGAAAAGTAACCTTTAATTTATTTTTGGCATTTTAATGAAAATTTAAAACTTTTGATAAACATACCACTTTTTAAGGAGTTAATCATACTTTGTAGTTCAATTTGTTTATCCGCAAACAGTATATACTTTGAAACATTTAATGCGCGTTGTTCACTTGTTAAAACACAATTTTTGAATTCAGATTCTATAAAATATAATTCTCGTAAAAATTCTCCTGAAAATAATAATATAATACATTAAAGTGCTATAACTATATTATAACCTAACCCACTGAAATTATATTTCTGGATATTTTATTTTAAAAAATTTACCAGAAGATTGTAAAAATTGCAAACATATCTGAAACAAATTCCAGTTTTCTCCAGATTTAATATTGGCTAATATTTTTTTTAATACTTCTTTACCGCCTTCAATAGTGTTTGAAAATATCCTCTTTAAAATAAATAATTTTATGATTAAATGTGTATAATCATAAGTTGACTATATACATTTAAATGATTTGTATTACATTTATAGCGAAAATCATTTCAGGAAAAACACAATGATTAAAAACTGCACATCTGCGTTTTGCTTCTTCTGCTGCTCTAAAAACTGTTAATTGAGACTGGCCAAAAGCTTGGACTATATCAACTAAATCGTCATCTATGTGTGATGAAAAATCAGTAATTTTTTTTGAATGCTCGTATTCTAATTCTTTATAAGAAATAATTTGTGGGATCAATGGTCTATAAATACTAGTTAATACATTGTCCCAATCAAATGAATCAACATTACCTAAACAAATATAATATCAATTAATTTATAAAAACATGTACTCTAATCAGACTAAATATAAATTCGTACTAATTTTTGAATCATATTTAATATTCTTGACAAAACCTTCTGTAGCTGTAAACAAATCTATCAGTAGGATGAGAGGTTCTTGATGAGTTTTCATAGAAATATCTACCAATTCAAACATCGGAAGTTCTAATGTATTAAACAAATCTCCATATGAAAGGATTAGTTGATATTCTATTGTTGGTTGTTCTTCGTTGTTAAACAATTTTTTATACAATAACATCTATAAAATATAAATTAAATAGAATCAACACAATAAACATATTAATTTTTAAAATTTGTATATACTATTTTAAAGTGTGTATATACCGTTTGTCTCGGTTACTTAAATATTTATTTCAATATTATATATCTTATGACATTGTATGCATTTTCACATATACATATTTGAATAATAATAATAATTGTGTCATGATATTTGTGTATTTAGTACTACCTAAATTACCTGTTGCCTTTTACATTCCATTAGTGATTCATAAAAACTTTGAAAAAAAAATAAAGGATTTTTAGAATATTCGTTGGCATAAATTTTTGATGCCCACTCTTTACGCAATCTGTTTTTATTACACTTGATATAATATTTAATAATCTGATTACGTTTTTCTAAATCGGTAAATATAGTTACATAACGTTTTGATTCATCTGTAATATGCATAACAAAAAATATTTGTTGAGTATAAAAAAAATTTGTATTCTTAATTGTTTTTATTATTTGATTACACATACCAATTTTGTCATTTTCAAAAGCCACAATAAGCATTGGGGTTAATATTACCTCTAGTTTACTTTTTAGCTCTTCTAACTGATTTTTTCTGTCTTCGTAGTTTGAATCATTTTCCAATACTGCTAATGAACGTTGCATTTTTACCAATCTATTAGTCACTTGATCTATTTCTCCATTATCCATTAACTAAAAAAACAATAATTTTCCAATATTAGAGACAATTAAATATTATTTCATTTATATGTAATAATTACAATTTCAATATCGGTTATAAGTTTTGTCCAATTATCTGCTTCCTCCAAAGCATTTTTATTAGTTTCCATGTTACATTTTATCTCATCGTATAACTGAAGTTTTAATAATGATTCGCCAGTATTATTTTTTACCTTTTCATAAAAATTAAAAATGTATAGGTACATTAATAAATAGTCTATTAAATAGTAGAGTTTAGTAACAATTAATTACAGTATTTATTTCTTGTTTCAAGTCAATAATTTTTTGTTGAATATTTGATGCTTGATTTTCAAATTGTTCAATGTCGCTGACAACTTTGGGTAGTGATGACAGAACTTGTTCTGTAGTTTCGTCAAGTACTTCATGTACTTGTTCCACACACAATTGTAACTTTTTCAACATAGATGGAATCACCTATTGCAAAACCAAATTTTTAAATTTTAAATTGTATCAAATACATAAAACTCTTCAAAAAAATTATGAATTTTATTATATTATAATACCTTCAATTTAAAATTGTATTTTTTGACTAACTACTTAATGTTGTATAAAAAATTAACATAAATTAGGTAAACCGAATAATCAATCAATTCTGATTTACATAAAATAATTACCTAATAGGTACCTATAATAGCTACTTTTAAACTTTTATCGTAGATTGTTTATTTAGTTTTGATTACAATATAGAAGTTATTAAATTATAATGTGATGATCAAGTACAGAGATGATTTTATTCCGCTATTATTATTATAATTATACCGTGTTCAGTATAATTACAAGTAAATAAAACCAATAAATAAATATATGAATTATATGTCTTTATAATAAAAATACATACCTCACGACATTGATTTGGAGGTTTATCTTTTAATGTATTATTAATCCAATCTACTACGTTAAAATCTTTATCCGAAAATGATGAAATGTTCTATGAAAAAAAAAACATATATAATAATACAAACTTGCATAAAATATAATAACCAGGTATTATTAATTTCTAATGACTGATGTATTAAATTACCATTATAATAATAGAAAAAGTATAATTTGAAACAGTATTAACTATTGTTAGTGATTGACTATCTAAAATAAATTTAATTATTCGACTTTAAAATACAATGAAAAATGATTAATATTTAATACCATAGTCTTTATTAGTACTGAAATTTTATTTTTATTAATTCAACTAAATAATAACTAACTAAACGTTCAAACAATGTAAGTAAATACTATAATAAATAAATACTATAGATATTTTGAACATTTTTAACCACGAACTACGATTCTTATCAGTGACTGTTAGGTAATAATACCTAGGTAGATAATATTATCTACAACCATGACCACAATTGTAGATAATATCTATAAACATGTCGGTGAACGTACCGCTACCACGATCAAATGATAAAATCTATTATGTCCTCTCAAACACAGCGTGTTGGTCATAAACGTTGTTAAATGGTTTCTTCACTATAGCTATAACGAATGTTCTGGAGAAGTATAATTTACTGACCCGGGTTTGACTGACCAGACTAAACTGCCCCGACCCGGCTGAAATATAGATTAATCGTCCGTAGGTACATTGTCGACGTTATATCTAAAACTCAGCATTCCAATACCATTCGTCGTCTTAAATTAATTATATACACTAATATCGGACTCTCTTTCGCCGATATGCATTATCGTACTATACAAACCGATGTACCTATAATAGGATTACTGTTCATACGCTCAAAAAAAGCTTAAAGTTGTTCCTCCTGTATTAATTTTAATTTATATTAATAAAAGCTTAAACATGATTAAATCAAATTAATTTTAAAATAAATGCACAATATAATTTATATGGACATAATAGTATGATGTAAAACTTACATTTACAATAAATAATTTAGTGAGTTCACTAAATAGAATTAATACTTCTAAGTTTAAATGATTACCTACACGTTATACCTAGTCAGGAATACAATAAATACAAAATAATAACAATAAACGCATCAATATCACAACTTTAATAAATAATACATTTAATACAAAAATATATGGAAGATATATATGGAAAAACAATTTTTTTTTTTAATCTATATTGGCACAATTAATTTTTTGTAATCTTAAAAATTAAGAATTAGGTTATTTTAAGTGGAAATAATTCAAGGTAGGTCAATGTTTTGTGAAAGTTTAAAAGCAATTATTTTATTAGGGTTAAACAAATCTATCCAAGGTTAGAATTAAAACTTGAACAATTTCTTACTACTATTTTTGTTCATTACGACTTTAAAGGTACTAAATTAAAAAAAGATTAAATAGTTATAAAATACCATTTTTAATAACTTGAAAATAATATTTACTAATTCTACAAATACTGAAGCTTTTAAAATTTGTTTTGCTTTCTGGTTGACCTAATTGTTGAAATGTAAGCTATGTTTATATACAAATTTAAATTTAAAAATTACTTAACTTAAAAAATGAAAATAATCATCATTACAATCAAATAGCTACCACACTCCAATATACATAGTTCAAGAAATTGAATTATTTAACTAGACTTAGAAAAAATAAAAATACAACAATAAAATCACAAAATATTTAAAAACAACTATACAACATGCATTTAAATAATTAAACAAAACACAGTATTCCAAAATGTTTTGTGTACAATTAAGTATTATTAAGTCATGCGGATGTGGATGAATAATCACTATCTATTGTCCATAGAACTATAAGTATATCAGATGCTGTCATCCATCTATTATATCAATGTGTAATCTCCATTACAGAGAAAACGGTAAAATTGTAATTTAAGTTTTCAAATTTTGTTATATTTGTATTTTAGACTATAATTGCTTAATAAACAAAAAAATGTGTAAGCAACATCATTAATTGCTAAATTAAAAATATCATTTAAAATAAACTTCCGAATGAGAGTAATTTACATGACTTAATTAGTTTATAATTGAATAAATTATTTTAAAGAGAAAAAGGGCTGATATAAGGATAAATATAATTGATAAAATATATTTTATAAACAAACATATTATAACTTTTTACAGTACAAAAATAAAATAAACTTGTTTTATTTAAATATGATAAAACAGTTTTCAAACTTTCATCGATAAAATATAACTAACCATTAATAATTTGTTAGAACACTGGCAAACATAATACAATTGTCCACAGTCAATCTATTTTTTTTTTTCATTTAATAAATTCAAAAATAATTTAGTTTATAATGTAATTTGTCAAATTATTCAATATAAAATTCATATCATCAATGAAATGGTTCTTTAACACAATTAAATAGTTCTACGGTTACCTCCCTATCACTGTGAGCTTAATTCAATTGAATTTGCGCGATCTGAAGGGAAAAATCATATGAATTCTGACAAGATATTTCAATTGCTAGACCATAATGAATCTGCTAATTGAAGGTACGGAAAAAGTGGACACAAGTATGTATTTTATTTCATTATTATTATAACAATTATAAACATTTACTTTATAAGTACTATTTTTTTTTTTTATCGTTTTATTATTTGAATTTTTTATTCACATTACCAACATCAAATTTATTTTAATAATGTTATAAGGTAGGTAATAAAAAAAGGTAGATGAGAGTATGTGCAATACTTTGTCAGTCATATTATTAAGGAAGAAAAGAAAGTGGACATTGTTGTGGACGAATTGGTGGAAGAAACACAAGAAGTGGTTATGACTATCAGTAAATTCATCATCGCCATAGCCAGAACATATAATTAATATTTATTACGTATTTGTTTTAATTATTTATAATTTAATGAATATTTATATATTGTATTTATTTTTAAATATTTTGTATATAACATAACATTTGTTTTTCTATTATACTTAAATGTAACCTTTTTGAAATAATATATTATTATAAACAAGAATGACAATATTAAAAACAGTGTATTCTAAGAAAACTTAAAAGAATGAAATAAATTTTAAAAAATTTGTCAATTATATAAATAATTGTAATTTATAATTGGTAGCATTTTTGTGTCATTATAATTTGGTGTATATTTATCGTAACTTGTCAGTCATATTTGGAAATCAACTTCGGAATTATCGCCGCGCACGATTATGACTGGTGGAAGGGGAAATAAGAGCCGTTAATTCGATATGAGCAGAACCAGTATGGTCTCTTTTGAAATAGAGTATATTTATTGTGTAATCGTGAAATAAACAAATATGTTTACTGAGAAACCATTTGTAGAGGATTAACTACTTGAACTATAAACCTAATGAAGGAATCAAATTGTCACCATAAAAAAAAAGGAAAACTTACACTATGCAACATTGGTTGGTTGTAGTTTTCTAATACTAATACTGCAAAATTAGTTCAGAAAGCTTAAAATAATTATTAGAACAATAACATTTTTTTTATATCGAAAAAATAAATCAGTGCAAGTTTAATTTTTTTATGGTGAAAATTTGGTTTCTTAATTTGGTCTATAGCTTGAGTATTTTTAAACCTGCCAAAATCTTTTTTGTAGTCAAATTATGGGTGGTGGCACGCACCCTCTATTTAACAATTCTTATAAATCTTAAACGTTAAGAAAGATTAAATTAAGCAGAAGCCAGGAATTATTTTACTACTTAATTCTATACAATTTAAAAGTGTTTAAATCATAAGCTTGGTTAAATATATCACGTACTAACATCTATGTATTGACATTTTGAGTAACATATTTGGCATCAAAATATGAAATTAAAATAGAGATTGGTATTAAAAAAAAAAATTGAGAACTATTATCAGTTATATGAAAATAATAAAAATATATTGAAATATGAATATTTTAAATTCAAAAATAAAATATAACCCAAAATTCAATATAGAAAATGTTTATAGTAAGTAATTAAAAATTCACCATCACATTTTTTTAAAATATTCTATACAAATATATTCCTATTTAAATCAAAATTATAAAACTTTCTAGACATTATATAAATTTATAAGAAGTTATCATTTAATACTATTTTTATTCTAGAAGTTAATGGAAATAGTGCTGTAGAACAAAGACTAGAGCCACTATAATCATCAGTGTTTAAAGAAAATATCATAGCTCCTCCTAAACCTAAAGAAGTAGCAAATTCTGCTTTATAAGCCACACTATTTTCATTATCATATGATATCCAATCATTTTTATTATATGAATATGGTGTACGGGTGTCATGATCAAAAATAGTTGTAGTTTGATGACGTGAAATAAAATCACATGTTTCTGGAAATGTTATGAAACCACCCTTACCAATGCCGGGACCAGAAGTTGGTGAATCAAAACCATTATTGCCTTCATTTATTAATCTAGATTGAAAGTAAATTATTTTATTAGTTACTTACATCTTGTAAATATTGATGTTACTAAATAAACTTACTTGAAAGAATGTCCATATGTGGGCATACCAAGCAAAATCTTTTCTTTGGGCATGCCTTTTGATATCCAGTATTGTATAGAAGTATTAATATTTAAATTCTGTAAGAATCCAATCTCCTTTTTTGAAGAAAACAAAGGAGAATTTGGTCCAGTCAATGGGAAATACCATTGGTATGAATGGTAATCATAAGCCATAACATTTATAAAATCAACAAACCTAAAAACAAACGTGTATTTAATACATTAAAATAAATAAATCCATAAATAAATATTTACGTTGATAAAGAATACATATCATAAGAACTATCAATGATATTCAATGGAGCAGCAACAGCTGCAGTTAAAAGAGAATCTGGTAATTGGTTATGTAAAGATTCCAATAACTTAGAAAATCCATATTTTTCTTTTAAATTTAATAAAGGCCATGAAGGAAACTCCCAATCAATATCAATACCATCTAGATAAAATTTTCTGATAACTGATTTAACATTAGAGACAAATCTAAATGAAAAATAACATATTAGAATCATGTTGAATGCTAATTATGTAATATAATTGCAATTATTACTAAAAAAATAAAATATATAAATGATAATTTCATAAAAAAAATAAATAGTGAATATTCGATTCTAAATGGATCATGGAAGCTATAATTATTTAAAACTAAACACACTTGTCTATATTCTCTTTATTTTCAACAACACCAGAAAACCCTTTATTTGAATGTGTACCATTTGAAAAATGTAATATTGATAATAAGACTTTTAAATATGGATTTTTTTTCCGTAAATTAACTACTTGTCTTAAAATCTGAAACAAACAAATTTTTTTTTATACAGTTCAACGTGTAAACATTTTGTTTAATTGTTTTATTACATATGTATTATAAAATATTAAAAAGAATTGTTAATTATCATAAAAAAATAACATACATCAATATCATATGAGCTCTTAAAGTAAATAGTGTTATTTTGAACTTGAGCAAATGCAACTATTAAATGAGTACATAAATTAGCATCAATTTGATCAGGAAGAAGAGAAGTACTAAAATTATCAACTGGAATAGTATAATAACAAGCCACATGATATGCCTTATTAAATCGTTTCTTAAGATTTATATTGTACTGAGCAGTCCAATTAGTTTTAAAATTGGATTTTGCAGCAATAGCAAATGTACGAGCACGATAAGTAATTGTATCTGAATCTAAAACAAAATGAATAGTTATCAAATTGTATAAAAAAAATATCACCTTATTAATGGTATAATAAAATAAAATTTACTTGTATATTTTTGGAGACCAGAAAGAACAAAGTCGATGGGTGTATTTTGATCATTGGCATCATCAAATTTCATCCAGGATACATAAAACATCAAAATTACCACAAATATCACAAGAACAGCTAGTCCAACTAATACCATAGTATGTACAATCGGCTGAATATATTTTCTATGCATTTCAAATAAACAAAATAGTTCATATTTAAATGAAAGATTATTGGTAAAATTAAAAATTACTTTTTTTCATTTAAAAGTTCATATTGTGGTTCCAAATGATGCCCAACGCCCATTTTCGTTGTAAGAAATTACAAATCTATTTGTTCACTAGATATAGTCTATTTACAGTATGAGTGTTCATTAGTTATACAATTTAAAGATTAATACAAATTCCTGGCATGAAAAATTGTTATTTGTAAAGACTTCCTTGTTCATATAATTGTTGTTGTATTTTACACTTATTTACTTAATGATCCTTTATCTATGTTCTAATCAGTATTCAGTATTGATACTGGAAATCTGTTTATTTGGGCATAAACGTTTAAAATTGTTACCACATTTTTAAAGAGCGCTGCTATATAGTTAGACGTATTCGAGGTTAGGAATTTTATATGTAAATTAAATTTATGAAATTAACAGAACTGTATTTATAATATGGGAAAAAGTAAATTTTTGTTTTAAAATTGTAATTTATATTTATGCGAACTCCGCGCTCCTGCCACCACTACACCCTTGATAAACAGATTATTGTTATTTAATACTATTTTAACTTAACATTAAAAACGTATAACTAGCAGTGTTCAATTTTACAGTAACAATATTTCAAACATAATCGGAACACCAATAAGACTATCTTTACTACAGAATTGCTCTGTTGTTGTTTTCAAAATTTTATTATTTTTACGCAGTTTTTTACTGTATAATAAAGTCGAATATATATTATCTAGTTAGTAATTGATACCTAATTTGTAAACCTCAAGTGCCACTCACGGTCTTAGTGTCAGCTGTACACCCATTAAAATTTTTAATTTGTGATTTATTCTGCCGAATTGTTTTTCTAAACTCGATTATCATTATTATTAATTAATTTAGTAATAACTACATTAAATGCATTATATTAATTGATCGGTAATTGACGTAAAACAGTGTGCTTTGAGAAAAAATATTAATGATACCACTACGTCCTTACGGTTATATTGTTAAAATAACGAACACAAAAAAAAATAACAATTCAATAATTTTGTAATATCTTTTTCAATAAATTATACGTCACTAAGAAATATCACAGTTCAAATATAATTACTCATATCTCAATATTATTATATTATTTTTTATTTTTTTTTTTACTTATAAAGAGGTACTTAAAATTATTAGAAAGATACGGATTAAACAGGCCTCTTCCTCTCCATTAATATGAATATGATTATATTAGAAAACAAATGGAAAGAAACAAAAGTAGTTGGTTATCATTAATTATAAATAAAAGTAACAAATTCTACTAACGGTATAAAACAAACTGGAAATTAAATTATATTAAATTATTAAAATACTTACAAATACAAAAAACAGTGTCAAGTGTACAAAGTGTAATACCATTTTATTTTTAAATGTTGTCTTTACTATCATTATAATTTATTATCTCAAAATGACACAGATACCCAAGTTATGGTTAATTACTGTTATTTGAATAACAGAATAATTGAATTAATTTATAACTTGGTGTCACAATATAAATACACTATTATTATTAATATGTAGGTAGCATATAAGTAATATAATTTATGAATAACCTGACATAGTAGCGTTCAAATGATTTTTTCAAGGGGAGAGGGGGATAAGGCTGACTTTTTAACAATTATCATTTACATAATTTTTTTGTTTAATACATATTATAAATATTGAAGGGAGATGAAATTGTGGGGGTGTATATCTACCCTTAGAGACACACCTACCACTAAAGGTAACTCAAATAGGCACCTACCATCAATATAAAAATGTGTTTTAATATTATTTATAAATGTATAACATTGTTTGGTATTAAAAACTTACATTTAACATTTTAATAATTATACAGTCTATCTGTAATATATTTGAGCAAACAAAATTTCTTTGAACTTTTTAATTAATTTTGTGTGCTGACATTAAATTATTTATATTATTGTTAAAACTGTTCACTGTAATAAAAATTGATATACCTATAAAATAATTTATTCTTCTTATCATTAGTAATTCATAAGATTTGTCTGTTGAAGATTCGTTTAGGTCCTTATATTTTTCTCTATTCATGTCTTTCATTAATTGAATCATATACTCTATTCCTTGTCTTAATCTTCCCACATTAACATCTTCAATTACTATTTTTAATCAACTTTCATGGCTTAATGTACTTATGTCCTATCATATTATCTCTATTGTATTGAATATATTTTCAGTTGCTGTTTTTCCTTTTAAAGATAGTTTGCGGAAAATATGTTGGGCGCTAGGGAGTCCCAACACGTACTTATTAATTTTAATAATTTATAAATAGATTTTTTTTTTTTAAGTTTTTTACTGAAGCTGAAAATTATAGGATAGATAGACATTAACTACCAGATACAGAGTGAAATAGTTTCTAGAACTTTTCTAAATAATAATATATAAAAATTAAGTAATAGCAAAGTGTTAAGAGAATTGTAGCGTTTTAAAATTTAATAAATAGTATTGTAATGAATAAAATAAAACAGAATTAAATATCTATGATACAATTTAATTATATAAAAGTTGAATACATACATTTAAATAAAATGAAATGGCACTTCAAAATAAATCACAGTTTATCAAAATATAAGTTCTCTTTATTAAAATATAATAATAAGTAGTATAATTTCTATATTAATTTTAAAAATATATATTTGTAAACAAATAAATCACTAATACTAAAAAAAATTGTATAAGAGACAATTATAAGCTATTTTTTATAATATAAAACAATATCTTTGGTTCATAGGACAAGATTTAGCAACATAATTTTATAATTATTATCAAGATATATAAATATAAACATATAAATAAATATTAAAAAAATATATATGAAATATATAGGGCAATACAAATAAATAAAATATTTAAAAAAAGAAAAAAATAATGCCTAGTAAAGAGCCTATAAAGAGTACAATATATGTTGTGTGTAAATACAAAAAATTTATTTTTAAAAAATAATTATCGAATAATAGAACAACAAAAGCGAACAAATAATATACTTTTTTTTTTAAATAAAAAATGGTCATATTTACACAGAACCTATATATAATAAATACTCCAGGCTTTTTATTTAATTCTTTTTCTAGATATTTTATTATTTATTTGTATTACATATATATATACATTTATTTAAATTTTTTTTTTGCTATTTTATTGAGTATCAATCTCTAAAAAAATAATTGTGTTTTGTTTTTTAAAATACATTTAATTTAATAATTTAACAATGTGCATGGTTATTTATTACAGATAAATAATATGAAAAGAAAATCAAGAAATCAAGCTCCATCAGTAAGAACTTTATGAGCAAATTGACTAGGATTTGCCATAATGTTGTTGACTAGTAATATGTTATGTATACAAACATAACACATAAATGGCACAGAACTAATTATTCTAGTTTATGAATAAATAAATAATTATGAATATATAACAGAAATGTCAACACTAACTTCTCAATAAAATGTTTAACAAGATTGAATTAAAATTTATACATGACGTGTTTTATTCGTCAACTGATCAGTCTTAGTATTATTTTCTTTTTTTAGGTCTAATTTGTTTATAATTGATGGGTCAACATTTTGAGATACTCCATATGGTCGCAAATGATAAATTAAATATTCAAGTACATACATATTATCAGGATCAACATAATGGAACGAAATTGCAGTATCTGAACAACAATCCATACCCTAAAATAAAGAACAAATTGAATACAATGTAATATAATATTGAAAAATATATTAAAACATTCTTGTTTTTACCTCTACTATTGGGTAAAAAATATACTTCCAATACCAAAAATTTGGATCTGAATGTCCAGGTATAAGATGGTGTTCTGGAATAAATGGAAAGAAACGTCCACGACCTAAATTATCTCGAGAATCACCTGCTTTTACACCGACTAGTTGAAGGCATTTACCTAACAAAATAATTGTATTTCAAATTTAAGTAAATAGCACACACACACACACACGCACACATGTCAAGTGTCTTAGGTTAAGACCTAACCTAACTTTGTATCTAAGTTTACAAAAATTGTAATTCTAAATTTGATATTTGATCTGAAAAAAAAACAATAGTCATATCTGACCTCCGAGGCCCACCCCAAGAAGAAATCACCACTGAATTTACTTGATAATATCATACTATAACATAATAATACAATTCAAGTAATTTTTTTATAACAAATAACTAACCTATTTCAACATCTTCAGCTCCACCATGATCTTGCCGACACTGTTCATGAGGTAAAGCTTTTTCTACAAATCTTTTAACAGATTCTTTACTTAACAAATAACCTAGAATAATTATTATAGTATAAAATATTAAATATAACATGAAATAAATCTTAAAAAAATATATATTTGTCTTTGTCATAATATAATATGGTTAAGTTTCAATCGGATTTTATATAAATACAAATTATGAATCAAATATATAAAAACTAAATTTTGTTCAGAGTAATCAGTGATAATATTATTGATATGCATTAACAATTAAGTATTACTGAAATCTGTAGATAGGTACAAAATCCCAAAGAACAAATTAACTAAAAGAGAAATAAAAAATTATTAAAATTCATCAAGTTCTGGAACACAGCAAAAATATTCAATATTAATCATATTAAAAATGTCATTTTTAACACATTCTTAAAGTTGTTCTTGCTGTTTTTTAAAGTTTTTTTTATGATTAGTTTTGATACAAATAAAAGTAAAAATATTTACAACAAATTTTTAATCTTATTCAAACCATAATATATGTTGTTAGTAACCTTTAAGTTTAAATTATTCATTTTTATTAAGTATTTCTATAGTTGCATTGTATGTTTATTAAATATAGTAAATATTTGTTAATTACCTGCACCGCCACTCATATATCCCTGTTTAACATAAGGTTTAAACCTACAGCCTAAATAGATTGGATCTTTTGGATCAAATGAAGTTAACATATATCTCAAATTTTCTACTATAACATATCTGTAAATAAATATAAACATTAAAATATTATTGTATGACATTGATACATAGTTTGCTTGAAATATAACACTACATATTATTCACTATATTGTGTTACCAAAAGACTATATCATCAAAAATATAATCAAATATGATGACACAGTATGTTGGCATACTAGCGATAGGTGAAAATGTGAAATTAAAAAAAAAATTCCCCAAGATCAAAAAATTATTATGAAATATATAAAAATGATTATTATAATATTATATCGACTATAAATATATATAATTAAGGATTTCATAAAACTGATAAAATACATATTATTTGCTATTTGTGTATTTTCAATTTATTTCATTGTTTATCACTGAAAAGCAACTAATAATGCATATTTGAATGGCAAATTAAATAAATAAATAAATAAATATGATATGTATACAAATTCCATGAAGGTATATATTGGTATATAATTTAAAATAGAAAAATATTTAATTATTAAAATGCTAAATATCAAATTATATTAAACATACGTGTCATCATCAGCTTTCAGTACATAATCATAATCATTATAATGTTCATGTATATATTTAAATGCTGCTTTAGTTTTTCCCCAGAGATAATCTCTACCTTCTTTAACTGATAAAGCAATAGAAGGTAAACTTTTATCTTAAATAAAATTTAAAATAATATTTAATTAATTTTCAGCTACAGTAATATAATTGTATACACTCTAACCTTCAACAGTGCTCATAAAAAGTAATGTATTACAGCGTTTACCCCATGTAGCTTTTACATGTCTTGCTTTTTTGATATGATTACTAGGACTAGTCATGATCCAACAAATTACTCGAATTCGTTTTTTAAGTTCTTGAGCGACAAGATCTTCATCTAAAATTGAATTCAATAGATTAAAACAAACAAAAAAAATTATAATTAAGTTGTATTTTTTTTATTTTTTTTGTTACGCACCAAAATGTAATGTTTCATTTTCACCATGATCTTTCATTACTACCAAATCATTGAATGAACCCGTATTATCATGACCATGTGAATGGCGGTCATAGTAACTATTTGTATCATATGAAAATTTTGATGGAAATATTTTAACATCTTTAAAATGGCATTCAGTTATTGATACTGTTGTATAAGCAACAAATATGCCAAATATTACACCAATACAGAAGGTTAATAAAGCATTTTTTTTAAAGCCAGGTCGGCTTAAGTTTAAAATTTCTGAAAAATAAAAACATCAATGATTAATAATTTATGTAATTATTATTATAACAATTATAAACATTTTTTACTTATAAGTACTATTTTTTTTTATTGTTTTATTATTTGAATTTTTTATTCTTGTTACCTACACAAAATTTATTTTAATAATGATATACAATAAGTAAATAAAATACTTAAACTCAAAATACTATTTGAAATAAAAATATAAACATGTAATAGTTTAATTTCAGCAAAAATGTTAATGTACCTACTATAAAAGAAAATAAATTACTAAAAAAATATATTCACATTAGGTGAATATATACATTTTTCCTGTTCACAAAAACTGACCTATTTTTCCTGAAGAATAATTTCTTTTCAATCTACGATTTATTTTTTGATTTGACTTTACATATGACATATTATTTCTGTTTAAAAACATTTCGTTAAATATACCATATTTAAAAACTATAGTATTACAATCTAAAATATCCCTTTTTTTCACACCACTTTATCTCTAGTACCATGACGCCACTTTAAAAATGTTTTACTGCAATCTTCAAAACAAAGTTTCTCCCCTTCCTTTCACATTAAAGTTTTTCACATTTTTTTTTTTAACTTTACAAATATTTTTCTATACAAATACTAATAACTAGATAATAATAAATAAAGTATACGTTTTATTGATATTTAATAAAACTAATAAATTTAATAAAACATTACAAATATATCAAACAAATAATCTATTAAATGTCAAAACTGAACGAGCTGCATTACATTTTAAAATTAGATTTATACCTATACAAAAATAAGGATACTAACAAAATGATAACCTTAACATTAACTATTACCACTACACTCTACTCTACTAAAAAATAAACAAGTTTTATTTGTATTAGTTTAAAATTCAAGAATAGCATTATTTCTTAGAACAAGTGTTGTGCTAACAATAAATTAATAAACAATCCATACACAAAACAAAAAAAAACTCCTTTATCTATAACACAAACATTAGGAAATGATTATAAAGCATATTTTTTTAATTCTTAATCACATTAGTCACGCAATTTGTTTAGATTAAGCATGTACAAAAGATATTTCTTCATTAGAAACTTCTATAAAATCAAATCGTTCTTTAAAAAAACACAAATTTTAATAATATTCCTCAAATTGGTAATATTAATATGATTTAGTTATATATTAAATATTATAATTTAAAAATGATCCTATATAATAAACATAATGAGTTAAACGTTTACATTTGTATAATAGGTATTAATATAATAAAGAATTTTGAAAAAACTTATGAACAAAATGTTTTGTATGAAACAATTAAGAAACCTTTTAGTTCCAACATTAAAATATCTCCTTAGAAGTTTTCAGTATTATAGTAAAAACAATGTTATAAAATGTATATAAATAATTTGAATGTGATAAATTCAAGGTTTAAAAAAATTAGATTTTTAATTTATTTTATTTTTTGAATAAGTTTTTACTTAATTTTCTACTCAACAATTGTATCGAAAAATATATTTACCATATTTCATTGCACTAAGTTTATAGTAATTGTCTTGATATATGTTCACAAATTCTGAAAAATATATATTCACTGTATTATATATGCAAGTCGTTAAAATAAACAAATTTATAAAATTATTTAAAGTTAATAACAAATTAATTTTGCTAAATATGGTACACACTATGCTCAAGATTTTTCATTTTTCTTTCTCCACACAATTAGTTAAGTTTTCTAAGGACATCATATATTGTATTGTATTATGATTATTATTTAATAAAACACATGTTACGTCAAATATGGTATAGTAGGTACCTCCTAATACCTATACTATCAGAGATGATCAAATATAATATGGAAGTATCTTTCTATTGCATTTATAAAATATAGGTATACCTATATTATTTATTAGTTGATTTTGATCTATTAAAAATGTATTCTAAAAAATAAAACATGTGTGTATACCTAATTATTTTTATAATACAATAAAAATAGTTTAACACATTTGTTTTCATAAACCTGGACTGTATATATCTGTTTTAGGGGCATAAAACAGATATGTGTGATCCAGATTTCTACATTACAGGTTTTTGCACTCCCATAAATTCCTCAAAGAAATTGGTGTAATACTTTCTCATAACAGGACCCAACAATCTCCAATTTGTGATTTGGAAATGCAAATTCTAACAATGAAAACAACAAAATTAATTGGGTTAGATTTTCCATAGAAGACTTTTTTTCTCGGCTCAGTAAACTTTACCTAAGGGCATCATAATTTCTATTCGCCAAAGTTTTAGGAATCAAGCCGCCACACTAATTTAATTTTGTTTTCTGTAAACAATTATGTATATTAAAATTAAACATTTCAATATTTACTTCAGTCATAACTTCATTATTTTAGCTAAGTAACCATTTTATTTTTATAATAATGCACTTAATCAAACCATTCAAATGACATATTCCACTGATTACAATATAATAAAACTAGTATAGTAGACACTTGTAAGCAGTTAATAAAGGTCAAAACGTTCAAATGCTTCTCATTGTTTACTTTAAGTGGTCTTTTGTGTCCTTGTTATTACTTTTATTAAATCATTCAATGTAATGAAATTTTCAAACAGATATTATACATCAAAATGAAATAAAACATAATTATTTCTATACAATAATAATTGTGTGTTACAATTTAAATTTAAAAAAAAGTTCCAATATTAAATTTTAAAACTGATTGCACATATATTTTATAATGTATTAATAGTTAATAACGCCTAACTAAAACCAATACTATCAAAATAAATGCAGAATCAAATTAATTTAAAATATAAATGAATGTCTTTGTTTTACTGAGTAATTATAACTGGGTGGTACATTAATTTTAAATTATGTATATATATATTTATGTTCATTTTGTCAAACTAGGATCTTCAAAATACTAGGTAATTTTCTCAGGGGTATTCATTAATTGAACTGTTTTTATTTAACAAATGATTTATTTAGTATTATGTGACTTCAATAAAGTAAATATACATCGAAAATGTATTCAATTTGACTATATCAGTAGGGTAGTACCAGATCCTCGATATGTATCGGTTTTATAATATTATCAACATATTAATATAACCTATTCATTATTTACCAAAATAGTTATTATGGAGAAATAGGTACCTATAAATAGGTACCTAATTAATAGTTATTAATTAGTGGGTAACTACTGTAATGTAAGTATTGCACTGTCAGTATCTACGAACATTACAATAGCAATAATAAAAGACTAAATACGAATTTCTAAACAAATACAAAACGTATCTAATCTCTTAACAGTATACTTTGTTAAGTCATATTCGGTTATATTATATTAGGGCATACTAGTTAGTTGATTAGTTACAGCTTTATTACTATTATTATTTTTTTTTATATATACATTATTCATCTGTTACCAAATTATATCATATGGATAAATAGTTGTTGTCTACAGACAGTATAATAGAAAACAAAAGAATAATTATATACAAAACCATGTAAAACCATCTAAACCGGGTAAATATTTGAAAAAAAATATAATACAAATAATCATTTAGCTAGATAACGAACGAATAATAGGTAGGTACCTACTTAACTACTTCACTAAGACGGGCAATAAGTTTGTAAAACAATCGACTAATGGGCAAGTTTAGCTAATGCGTTTTTATACTTAAATAAATAAATTATTATCTGATCTTGAAGTCAAATATATTGTGTAAGTTATTTTCCTTAGGAAAAAAATGTGCTTGCCTACATAAATCTAACACACATGCATAAATATAGTTAATTAATTAGATAGAAAATAAGAGCCTTAGTAAATTGAAATATATCGGTTAGGTTAAATTCTAAATCTAAATAGAATAGTGTACGTACCATGATAGAAAATAAATGAAGGAGTAATAAACGAGTGTCATTCCTCGACAACAACTGTTCGGTATCACTTTTGGACGTTAATAAAACTATTACAATTCACGTTGTGACGAACATCGAGATCGCGACGTAATTATATTTAATTTCCTTTTTTTTTTCATTCGATAATATAATATTAATATGCATTTGTGTTTTACCGGTTTATGGGCGGGAATAAATAAAATAAAATAAAGTAGTAATATAAAAAACAATAATAATAATAATAATAATAATAGTAATTAATTAACAATAAAAATAACGAAAAACAAAAATATATTTAATAATAATTTTAACAAAGTGAGTATTTATATTTTAATCATTATTGTGTTAATCGGTTATAGAGAGCTTTCAACGGATAAATTATATATACTAAACTACGGGAACGGTTCTACGTGCGGCAAAGCAATAAAACTTCACCATTTTATAACCTATCAGCGATAAAAAAAACATTATCGGTTTTCCATTAACGAAAATAGTCGTTTCGTTTGTCAGGATCGACACTTACGGCTAGAGTAGTAAAAATAAAAAATATATATACATATATATATAAAATGAGATAAATATTATAATTTCAATTTTAAATGTTTGTTGCCGAATAGATAACAGTAACACACATTTTTATTATCCGACAACTACACTTGTGCCCCGCCGGTACGAATAAATTCCCGTAAACGGTGTGCCACCGCGCGCGCCGGCGAAAATCGATAACAGACGTCCTTCGGACGCGTTGCAGCTGTTAAGCTAATTTCCTGTACTGAGCGTCCGATTCCGATTGTGCGTAGAATTCAACACGAGCGAGAGGCCGAGGTATCGTCGAATCGTCGGTTACCGCGGTCGCCCGGCGTCCTGTCCGGGACGTATAATTTAAAACGCGCCATAATTTAATGACGTTTAAATACTCCCGGTGTCGCGTCTTATCGCGGCCGTAGTCCGATATTAGTCATAACATTACGACGGTGGGAGGTCAGTGAGTAACCCCCCCCCCACCCGAAAATTAGATAAAAACTACCTACACACTTGTAACGTTTCTCGTACATAGATATTATACATGAACGAGAAACGTTACAATTATAAATGATATTATAGTCGCCGTCAAGTGCCGGGAGTGTATAAATGTAACCAGTGACTTATTAACGCACTTAGCGTGCATACCTACACTGCGTTATTATTACATATTATAATACCGTATACAATTTAGTCGATTTATCGGTCCGGTTAAAGCACCGGATTGAAGTGTGTATGGATAAGATAGGCTGGTTTTTCTTCAAAAATCTGTACGTGCTCGATACGAAATTTGTTATTAATTTTACTCGTATTCCAAGTCAAACGATTATTTATAAACGCCCGGTGAAACAGAATAATTTATCTATAATCCCAATTTATTAATATTCAATATACACAAATACAAATTATTATTGTAGTTAAATTGAGGAATAGTAGAAGTTATAAAATCTAGGAATAGGTGGTTAGTAAACCAGTAGTATTCAGTTCCGCGCCAGGAATTGCGAGGTCCCGGACAAAATACTCTTGTGAGGCCTGAATGCATATGTGCCCCGTGGGAGGAGAGAGCATAAGCCACCTGGCTTTTCGAAAATAAATACATTAAATATTTAAAGCGATCGTATGTAAAAAAAAATTACCATTATACTGGTCATTCCATATACGGCCATACGATTTCTACGGGATTGTTTATGCCTAAATGTTTTACATATTGAAGTTTTCAACCTTAATTAATTGGTAAAATAATCAAGTACCTATAAAAAAAACTATAACGAAAACGGTTACACATTTTCAAATGATGAGTGCCGAAATTGTTAAACGTGTATGTTTATGTATTAATCAAAACTAGGAGAATTATAATACATTAACACTTAAAAGTTACACAAATCTTATATATTCAAATATTTTTCGAAGCGAAGTCATCCATAATATTTCGATAATCAATATTAGAAGCTATTTCTTGCTCGATTGTTAATAATAGATATCGATATTTGTTTTGTATTTGGAATTATACCACGAAGTACTATATTTATAAATAATAAAAACCAAACGAATTTTTGTGTTGTTTTTCCTTTGATTGTATATCTAAAACAATAGCCGTAAATAACGAAAATATCGCCAGAATATTTTGAAAATTATCCTAAATCGACAAAGGGCTAATATAGCTAGGTATTCGATAAATTATTAGTAGATAAAACAAAACAAAAATACACTCTGAAACTAAAAAAGAACATCCTAGCAAATCCAAGTTGTGATTAGGATACATTTATTAGTTTATTAAAAATGTTTTATAAGTGTACTTACGATTGACGACTATACAGTTGTCAGTTAATGAACAGCAACGCTCACGCGCGAAAAACCAAATGAATAATGCGAGATTAGAACATTATAACAAAAATATTAACCGAAACAAAATCATACGATAAAAAAAATTCAAGTAAATGTATAAATAAATACCTAAATAAATGACTGTTGGCTATTGCTATTAGTGTCTATTATCTATTGAAAATCCCAAATATCGGCAACGTTAATTCTTAGAATATAATAACAGTATGGCGACTTAAATAATATATGTAATAGTGTATTTAAAATAATAATTAATAATAATACAATATTTTAGGTGTAGTCTCGAATACGTAATGTGGATTTACATGTGGATTATTACTAACTATACGTTGTATGGCGTGTTGCTAAACCTAAACATATTTTGCTTGGAGATTTTTTGGACAAATGTCCATTCATTTTAACCCTACCCTATCCCGTCGGCGCTGGGTATTACAAGAATTAATTAAAATGAAAATAATAATTAAATCCAGTAGGCTGGCGCCCCTGGTCCGCATGGGCTCTGGACAAATACACATAATGTCCTTGAGTATATATGGCCCCGGGCCCACCATTGCCTGGCCGTAAGCATGTGCCTCATTTATCTTCCCTAAACGGTAATGCCGACTTATTGATACTTTCCTTTCTGTACAAGTATAATTATTATCAGGGCTCAGATTTTATAGCACTAAAAAATAACTGAAATATACGTTATAACATGATCTAAAAAAATTGTATATCATCCGCCATAAAAACACGAAAAAATAGCAAAACAAAAAATGTATTTATTTAGATTTGTTGATATTAATACTGTTCAATGGGCCAATATGCCGGGCTACTTAAAAATAGGTTATTGTATACAAAACGAAAATATGGATATTTTTATCATGGATTTACATAAATGACAGATTTTTTTCTATTATTTTTCATTCAATATAAACGAAATTTATGAAAATACAAAAAAAATAAATCGTTATATTATGCAAACCGACAGCAAAATATAATATTTCATATTCGGCATAAAACAAATTTATAACTCACTCTGCTATTTTGTATTCGTATCCTATAATAGTTAGCGAATACTATAAAATCCGAATTCTAATTATTATACTATAATAAAAGGAAATAAACACGTGTTACAAACAATACAAACAATTCAAGTAAGTTTTCTTAGTTCGTGGTTTTATATATGTAGGTACTAAGGAACCTATTATATTTGATAGGTTGTAATTATACTAATAATCTAATAATAAAAAAATGTCACGTACCACAATTACGATAACGCACTACACACAATAGTTGTAAACAATGACGTAGTTACGAAGTACGTCATTTTAAATTTGAGAAATATATTTATTTTACTAGATAATGTACTACTTTATTTTTCGTTTGAAAAAACCATTTCTACAGGAAATCTTGCACCGATCGAAAAACGACAAGGGAGCTGTTGCATTTTAGTCGGTCATTTTTCTTGTAAGTTCTTTAATAATTGAGAAAACTGGTTTTTTATCATTTTTTTGTAATTCTGTTGAAAATAACCTAATAACCTAACATTTTCAAGAGAATATTAGTACGTTTTAGTTGTGGTTGATTTTTCAAATTGTTCTGACAATTTTCGAGCTATTATTATAGCCTAGGGCTAATGCTAGAGGGATTTCGGGAATCCCAAACCCTCTCCGAAATATCAGGAAAAATGTAAAAAATAAACTACCTGACCTACAAATTTAATAGTTACAGTTTCCCATGAGACTTACAAAAAAAAATTAATATATATATATATATGTATATATACGAGTACTAAAGTAACAAAGTATGATATTTATGAACATTTTACATTTTTTCAAACCCCCCTGCGAATCTTTTTTTTTTTTCTATAATCGTTTGAAGTTAAAATTTAGACAAAAATCATAAAAATCGCGGGATTTCAAAACACGATTAACTGAAATTTGTTTTATGATTGTACTAATTAATAGAAATAGAAATAATTATTAACTACTATTTGTGTAATAATTCTTATTTTATTAACCTCACCCCCCCCCCCCCCGAATTTTTTTTCTGCGTTCGCCCATGATATATATGTTACTGTGATATATATGTACGCAGGCGCAACTTGGTGAATGCTGACAAACACCGATGAATATCATCGTACACCAAAATCATTGATAAATGTCGACATATCAATTACACTTGTGAATGTCGACATTTATATAGCGATATTGGTGATCGTTGGTAATGCCTATTTTCTTTTCTTCAAATGTAATCTCGGGATAACGTTGTCCGTGGTAAAATGTATCCACGAAATATTTTAGATATAATATTAAATACAGTAGATAATGATTTTTATAAATTAGCCATCAAAAGAACGGTGTTATAAATCAATTTTACATCAGAAATTAGTATTCGGTGTGCAAAGAATATTTAATATCAATTGATGATGTACTGAAGGATTGACAAATTCAATAGTTGGTGGGCGAGGGAGGGTATACCCGATTCAATTTCAAAACAAAGTGCACCACAAAAAAGCGGGGTTGTAGAAATGTTAGTATTATATGTAATACAAAAAGCCATGTTGCAATAAGCGGGATTGATTTCTGTGGGTGTAAGTGTATAGTTTATTTATGTATAATACAATTTTCCCAATTTTTTAAAATAATAATTTTTGTACATAGAATAATCATAATTTAAATCAAACATGTTGTATTTTATATATTATTTATAGTCGAATATGTATGTCAACATTAACCAAAATGTTCATGTAAATGTCCATATGTTTTTAATTTGTCAACATTCACTGATTGCAGACATTCATAGTAATTATATATATGTATATATAGACTAGATCCCTGACTAGGATACTGCCGTTAGCCAACATTTCAGTATATCAGGCACTGACCCCAATAAGCAGTAGCTTTGTAAAATGTAAAGAAAATTATAGGTTATACTTTTTATAAAAAAAAATTATATATTTATTTATACATTTTAGATGGCTGTATCTCAATCAATTTTTGAGATAGAAAATAATTGTATGAGTAAAAGTTATGACTATTCTAAAGTGGTGTAAAAAATAGATGTTTCCATTCAAGAAAAAATGTAAGTTTTATTGTGCACCAAAAGGGATAAAAATTCGAAATTTATCTTTATTGTATATTTTAGTAGCCTATCACCTTTAGATAACTGAATTTAATTAGAAGGTTATTCAACCAAAATATTCGGTTATTTGTAAAAATGATCACACTGTTCATATAAATTATATATACGGATAAATAATTTTAAATTCCATGAGTCACATTTTTACTGCAGTGTTTAGAGTTGTCACAAATGTGTAGAATTGATCCAAAATGAAAAAAAAGATATGTAACACTTGCACATCTTATGTAATTTTGTGGAACTACTCACAAAATTATATGATTTGTTCAATGATACCCAGGTACCTTTTAAGGAGTAGTTTTCTCTACAATGAGAGTATATCTAAGGCCTCACACCCTGAGCAACAATTCAGCAATAACTGGTATTTTGATTCTAGTTAGTACCATTTGGAAAATGATTAACTAGAGCAACAAATATACAGCCATATAGACAAATAAAATTAATAAAATTACCAACATGTTTTAATGAATTAAGTACATACCAACATATATTTTTATAAAAGACGAGTCTGCAAATAGTGTGAATTGCATTAGTCACATCAAAGGTTGAATGTGTAGAAAACCGTGTATTGAAAAACTGGCAGTGAAATATAAGGATATTTAATCTTGACAATAACTATATTTCTATAAAGAATATAAAGGCTGTAATTAAATTTATCCTTTTACTGAAATATTCAAGTTCACCTAGCATGTGTCTGTAATTTTTCATGTAAACATAGAAAAACTTATTCTGGAAAAAAAATAATATAATTTAAAAATGATTTTCGATAAATAGTAGACTGTGTTTGTAAAATAAAATACTCACTATAAAAAAAATATGTCCAATAAATATGTGCATATATTATAAATCAAAAATATTTTTAATATATGCATTGACTACAATATAGATCTACAGATAGTTTTAAACATCAGTATAAATTGCCGAAGAAGAAGAGCAACAATAATTTATTCAACCAGTATAAAGACTTCAAAACAAAATGTTAAAAAAGTATTATAAATAAAGTAGTATTCAATGTGTATTTGTACAATACACATTAAAATTAATTTTCTATTACTTATGTATATTTGTGTATATTATAATTATAGCATTACTTGCATTTAATATTGTAAATTGGAATAATATTTCTATAATAAAAATTATTATTATTATTATTTTTGTGTACACAAAACACTTTGTATAATGCATCAGTATCTTTTGTTTAAAGCTCTAAAAGCATGATGTTATTAAGTTTCACTTTTTGTTATAAATACAGGAAAATAAAAATAATCAATATATTTAACTATTAAGATTTATGACTAATAATATAGTTACGAGTACCTATGTTACATTAGAAGTTAATGTGTGTCATAATAATAACATTGAATATTACACACCAGGTAATGTGACACCTAGCTATAATATATTTCAGCTTATATACTTGGTAAGTAATACAATGGTTTTCTTGGAATAATGCATAGTTACATGAAATATTTTATCGTAAAAACAAATTAAATATTTCAATGTAAATTTTAGATATATTTAATTATTAACATATATGTAATTATGTAAATCTAAGTGCAAATACTTTCACATTAACAGATTAACCAACAATAAGAGTTTTTTCATCTACAAATGTATAGGGTGGTATTTCCATGTTTGATGGCGCAGGTCCTTTACGAATTCTTCCAGCTGCATCATAATGGGATCCATGGCATGGACAGTAATAACCACCCCAGTCTCCTGCGTTGGCAATTGGTACACAACCTAAATGAGTGCATACTCCAATGATTACCAACCATTCTGGCTTTTGAGTTCTTACTGAGTCGTCTTCCGGATCCCTGAGTTCAGCCAAAGATGTGTTTTGCTCAGACTGAATTTCTGCTGGTGTACGATGTCTTACAAATAACGGTTTTCCTCTCCACTTAATAGTTGCATTTTTACCCTCAGGTATTTCACTAAGATTGACTTCTACAGACGCTAAAGCCAAAACATCAGCTGCTGGTGCCATTGATAAAACAAATTTATGAACAATCGCTTTAGCGCAAAACATTGTGCCAGTAAGAGCGGTTCCGAGTACCATATAAGTAAAGCCATTACGACTTCTATAAGAATCAGCACTAGAAGAGCTAGGGTTTTTCACAGAGTTACGGCGGTAATCGGTATAATCTGGGACTTTAAAATCGGTATGGATCATACGAACTTGAGTAGCAGTTACTGATGTTAATGATTTTTTAGACAACAGATTACTTTGCATTGAGTAGTTGGTCAGGTAAATTGGCCTCGGTGGTACAGTCTGCTTGGGTGGTTTTTCTGCAAACGGTGTCTTGATGGATGTGGTCGCCACGACTTCGGTACATCCTTTGATTTTATTACTGAGTTTTAAATTGCGAATCATTGTAATATTTTTTTTATTTTTCACTACTCAACTGTGAAAACACAAGTGTGAAGAAAAAAGGTCGTAAACTCGAAAATGAAAGACTGACCTTAATTTGATCTATTATCTCAAACTACATCTGATATTCTGAATAATGCAAATACTAAGTAACCACATTATACCGTGGTTGAAAACAAAATTATGATAAGAGATAACAGTAATCAATATAATAATGCATGCCACTTAGGCGTATATAATATCTTAATTCGTGCAGTATGGACAGTGGAGTTTTATAATCCATCTCGATTATATAATAGGGCGTATATTATAACTTAAACTATAAGTTGGTACTGGGAGTTAATGAAATAGTATAAATTATGATATATTAATGAAGTTAAAAGTATGAAAATAAAGTCAGCTGGGGATGGGGTAATTAAACGCCCAAACCCCTTGGCAACGCCACTGACCATCGATAATATTATATCGTAGAGCATAGACCTGCTATAGAGTACCAAAGAATAGATAAAATGGATCTCATAACTAAATACCAAACAGTAAAAAAACCGGTTTGTATCGCTAACAAAATAAAAGGTTCTTATCATAAATTCATAAGCGGTTCGTATCAGTATTAGTACCAGAAATTATGAACGAGGAAGACACTGATTTGTTACGTACTAGGATATTTGACTAGTATATTAATATTGTTATAATTGTATATTATGTAAATGTGTGTACATTTATGTGACCGGCAAAGTAATATAAAATCGTGTTCAGTGCTAGGACAGTAGGACAAGTAGTATATATACAAATTGTAGCTGGTTATTATATTAATATTAATTGTTTACAGATTAACAATAAAGCTTTAAAAATTTAAGTGTAATTAACTGCTAAAAGAACAAAATTAATTAAAATAATATGTTTGAATCATTTTGAGAATGTAATGTTTCCATATGATAGGAAAAGTTTTATTTGATGCTGAACTTACAATTGTTTGTATATTTTAATTTGGTATATATATAGTATCAATAGAACAACATATGAATAATAATTAGTAAAACAAATCTATTACAGTATTACCCATTTCATTATCATTTTTAAAGTTGTTTGTATAATTGGCAATAGGTATGTAAGAATCAAATACAATTTGCCTGTAAACACAATGTAGAAATAAAGAAAAAACAATATGAAACAGGAAATTAGATTAATTTTTATTAGCTTGGTGCAGCTGACAGCTAGAATAAATAATTTTGAACATTGTTGGTACTGAAAGCATATCAGAAAGATTGTCTGGGTTGGTTGAAGTAGGAATGGTGAATAGTTAAAATAATTACTGTATAATAAAATAAATGCTTAGGTTTATAGATATAATAGTAATTTGACGTTTTCAAATGGTAATGAAGTGTATTATAGTATACATTTTACAACATATACAGTGGAAATTCCATATACCAACATTTTCTGTTTAAAGAAATATTTTTAAGAACCATAACTTCCATTGTTAATTATATGTAAACATTTCTGTAAAACAAATCTGATAATTCTATTACTAATATTATTCAATATCTTGTTTTTGTAAAATGTAGTCACTGTGAAATATTAAATATTGTTTTAAAATTGTACATAACTACAATTATATATCTGATAAAGATAAGATATACATAGTAGAAAGACAAATCCAGTTAATTTTATTGCAGTACTGCAGTTCCAATATTGACATAGGTGTATACACATATAGGCTCAAATTTGCTTTAATTTGTTCAATATGTACAAAAAAAAAAAAAAATATATCAAAACATAAATGTTTATTAATTGTTGATAAATTTTAAATGAAGTCAATTAAGGTATTAAAAAAAAGATATTGCTGTAAAATATGGTATTCCGACAAGTTTTCTTTCAACCATATTAAAAAATCATGAATTACACATAATTAAGCAAATATTAGAATCATCTCTAATCAGCAATCGAAAACGAATGAAGTGTGTGTTTATGAAGAAGTTTACAATGTTGTTCTCAAATAGATTACTTGTATACAAAATAATAATCTGCCAATATCAGGTACGTTAATCGAAGAAAAAGCAATTTACAATGTTCAGAAACTTGGTGGTTTATAGATTTTCGTGCTAACTATGGATGGTTAGATAAATTTAAATTGATTTTAAAACATTGCGTTATTGTTATTAAGGAATTATTATAATCCTTGGAAAGTTTTGTTCTGCCAATCATAACTCAACCGTTTAATATTACAGTGACTAACATGACTTGTTTTGACCATTGTACTTCAACTATGCTATTCATTGGATCTACAGGACACAAAGTTCAACCACTACCACATGCTAAACCATTTATTAATATTAAATTTTTTATTGATCAGTGGATTCAATAATGTGTGTTATTTATATTTATTGGCCACCTATCAATTTACATAATATATAAAAACATTTCTGAAATAACAATTTAAATCCGGCGCGGTACAGTTATACGAAAATGATAAGAACCATTTGCGGTAACACGGTTTGGTCGTATATTAACGTATTGCACACGAAATAAAAGCCTACTCAGCCGAATTATTTGCATAAAAAATCAAGGTTTATTTTCGATTAAAATTCCGACATGAATTCCACGACGAAACAATTTTACAATTAAATATAGTAATATTTAGTATTTCAAATATTACAAACTTAAGAAAGGTTTTCGGACCGTTATCATTTTCGAATAAGTGTGACGTCATTACGGTAGGGCGGGAAATATGATCGATTTGAATGTACGACGCGCTCCGCTAAAATATTTCATTATTTTTTTAAAAATAAATCACCCAAAAAAATATCAACTTTTTTTCCCTTGACTTTTCGTGTGACATCTAATCGTAATAACGATTAACATTAATAGATTATAATAAAAATGATGCTAATCGTTCGACGTCGATGTTCTCGGAAAAATTACGATACCTGCCTAATTAAAAACTACCATTGAAATTCCACTGGCGATCGTGAATAGGTACACACAATGTCTACTTCGTCTCATACCGTTGATTATACATATTATATACCTATATATATATATATATTATTATAATCGACGATAACAAATCGGAATGAACCGTGTGCGGCGGTGGCGTTGTTCGAGTGTGAGACGTTAAACATACGTCGCATAACAATTACTATTATTTATAATCCGTATAGGTATTAAAGTCGTTATCTACGGGACAGATACGACTACATGACGGATCCCGCGGTCATAGCGGCTTTTTGTTCCTGCGATTTTATATTTCAACAGTCGCGTATGTATGGTATTTTATCAATCGTCTAATATAATTATATGAGTAACATGCCTATCTCTTCCTACATCGCGATGTTATAATATATAGCTAAAATTAATTGAGTTGAAAATAAAACGGCGATAATTAAAAACCGCAAACAATAATTAATATATATACCGCACATCATTCGTATTTCGTACGATACTCCAGTCGTGATACCTGACCATCGGAATAATCAATAATAAGTATACAAACTTGTTATAAAATAATTATAGTATAATAGCATACGCCCAATTTCATTGCAACGTGAATAAATACCGCCCAGTAGAGAATATACACTTCGTTACAGATTATATAGAATATTATTACGCCGAATAATTACACGTCTATTCACCGTAGTTCTACACATATACGAAGCGTTATTGCGTCCAGTGAGGAATTATCGTAAACGTTTAAAAATCGTAATAATATAACGCCAACAACCAACAACAAGAATTTACGTATTCAAATTCGTACGGTGAGTACCTACATAATTGTGCTTCATTTTAATAAATCTTTTTAATTTTTAAACTTGGATTTAGAGAACACGTGTTCAGGTCGGGACTTGTTACTCGTATACCTACAAACCGATTTATTCAGTACCGTCTACCGTTGTAACCCGTACGGTATTTTACTGTGCGTCGACATTTAATAGAATAATTAGTCGTTACTCTCGTTGGACACTAAACGATTAAATATGGGTAATATTGGATATTATTATATTTGCGTTAGGCACCGTAATATTGTAACAAGTGCGTGGTTTAATTTTTAATGCTCCGTTGCGATAAATCACGAATTAATCGTAACTGTGTAGGTAAGGTAGGCGCGTATTGTTACAATATTACAGTTGTGTAGCTTTTGAAACGAATCAATTTGTCAAGTGTCGTCATTCTCCTTTTGATGCGTTCACCACGATTAATACGTCGTCGCCAACGCGTACATAACCTCACGCTTGTCGATATATTGTGATGCCTGCGTGTATACTATTGTCGAGCTGTCTGATAATTCTAATAATGACATAATAATATTATTTTATTAAAATTAAAAATAAACGTCATATTACATAACGTTGTCATATACAATAATGTAAACGGTTATCGACCCGGTGTACCTCTACCTATCGTTGATTAAAATCGCATATGTTAATTTTTATTATAAATTATTATGCACGAGTATTCGCGGGGTAATGTTAAAAAAAGTTCACCTAGGTAAATTGAAATATATTAATTATTTTGTATAGTTCGTATTTTTTTTTTTTTTATCGTTTCGATATTCGGCCGATAGTTTATGCGGTTATTTTGGTTCGACGATTGGTCGATTATACCAAAGTAACGCCAGAAAATAAAATGACTAGAAAACGATTGAAAAGTAAGTTATAGCATAGTAATAATATAATATCGTCGTTTCATTTTGTTGATATCATGACATGAATGAATTATTAAACTTTTATGTTTTAATGATAATAATAAATATAAGGTCAATAGACTCGCACATCATTAATCGTAGACTTGTGGTATGTCTTATCATTAATGGTCGAAGCGCTTGGTCTGTGGTAATATACTCTTTCACACGCGTCCCTTCGCATTCCTTTGACCAATCAAAATTCATTTAACGGCGTCCCCATGGTAACGACTAGGTGGTTGCCTGTTGCTAGTGGATTGGCATTTGGCATTTGCTCGAAGTATTAAATTGTGCATATTTTTCTCGGGCGTTACTTTTCCCCAGAAATATTTTGCTTTTCGTTGTGAACAGTTAGGTTAAGTGGAACGCATGAACTAGTTTTTTATTTTTAAATAGTAGTAAGTTAATTATTTTAGACCTAATTTGCTAATGATACTATATGCGTTATTTATCTTACAGTTACATCGGAATTGGAGAATAGCAAAATTGAAGAAATTCCAACATTAAATAACATGGCTTTAACTAATGGACAAAGTCAAAACAATGTACAATCCCAAAATGCTACCAAAGTTCGATCATATTTATCGTTGTACATTATATTCCAGGTATTTATAAAAACTGTTTAAAACAATTAGATATTATTAATTTTTATGTTTTTGTGTATTTATATTTTTAGATAATTGGATTAATACTGATATTTACTGTGGCTTTTTGGATTTTTGTTTTTCGTGGTGGAGTTGGTTTTTCTGAAGCAAAAATAATATTTAATTGGCACCCACTGTTAATGACAATTGGTTTTGTTTATTTATTTGCAAATTGTAAGTATAAATTGTAATCATTTTTATTTCTAATAACTATGTGTTTTTATCCAGATATTAAATTCAATAATAACTTTATAAAATATTAAATACTCTTCTAAATAGATATAAACATAAAGTAATGAACTGGTGGAGATGGTTGGACATCTGATAAAAAGAGTTGAGGCTGAGACTGAAAAAAGAGGAAAATGATTAATAAAAAAGAGATGGTTATATCCAATTGTAAGTGATATGAGGACTAATGAACACAACCCAGTGGTTGTGTATAGATGATGCAAGATACAAGTGGAAATTTAGGATCAAGGTGAACTCAAATAGATAGAAGGAAAGATGAGGGAGAAGAAGAAATAAGATTATTCACGTTAAAAAAACCAGCCTACATCAAAGCCTATTACAAAACTAATTTAAACTTAAAATATACAAACATAATGTTAAACGAAGCTATATCAGTACTATTTTTAAGGAACTTTAGATTTAGAAAAATGAGCTATTTGTACACATTTTACAATTTATTTGGGAACTCATTTTGGTGAGGGGTTAAATTTGAATACTTGAATTTTTCAAATTTTGGAACAGTTGGTTGAGTGCTGAGAAGAACATAAGGGCCTTCATTTATATTTTTTATTTGATCACATTAAAAGTTAAATTAAAAAAATAATACAACATGATAAAAACTATAAACCATAGTAATAATTAATAATAATTTAATATTCTACATTATTATATCAAATTAAATAATTAACAGCAAATGAAAAATAATCTCAATGTTCTCTTGATTTTTATCAAATATTTTTCATCCTCATTCAACGGCTTTTTCAAATTCTTTGAAAATTAATTTTCATATTACCTATAACCGTCTTTTACTAACAGTGGAAAAGTGATCACTCTTAATGTATTTTCTCCTCAAATACCACTGCAACTTTAATTTGTTAATATATATATTTTTATTGTATAGGTCTTTGTTATTCATCTTTTACATTGTTAATGTTTTTTTATTTTTTAAAATAGTAACTGAATGAAGTATATACATAGAAATAAATGAATTACTCTACTGTTGCTCATTAAGTAGGAATAGACGTACATTTCCCTTATTCAACTTCTATTGTTTTTATGTTATAAGTCTGACACAATAAGCTGCCTAGTATTATGTTAAACAAAATTGGAATTTTATTCATTATTGAATAATATAAATAATTACATTTTCCTTATGTTATAAACCTATCTATTGCAACAAAAAAATAATAATACTGTGATGAAAAGTTTAACCCCGATATTTAATACAAAGTGTATTACAGGATTCAATTTCTGTATAGCCATTAGAAAGATTATCTAGTTAGTAGTTTTAAGCCCAATATATTAAATTTTTCTGAAAACAATATTCTATTCACATTTTTGGCGTCGGGTTAAATTAAGAGAAAGTAATATTTTTTGTAGTTTTCAAAAAATTTAATAAAGTTTTACAGACATGATGCCTAAAGTTATCATTGGGAATTAGTGATTAAAAAAGCCATCCTTATAATTAACCAGCATATTCTTTTGAATGCTAGAATTAAATATATTTAGTGAACTTAAAATTAACTCCAAATCAGATTTAATATCACACAATACTACATGTTAGATTAGGTGAATTCATCAAACATAAACAATTCTAAATTAACTTTGTAATTAAGAATTGCATTTTTGATATATAAAATAAAAGAAAAAACAACTTGCAGTTTCTCATAATTCAGTCATTTCATCCTCACTAAGTTTTTTAGACATGGCTACTAGTATATACTATGAAAAATTAAAAAAAATTGTAAATTTCCCATACGATGATCATGACACCAAAAAGAATCATTGGAAATTTAAACATATTGTTAAAAAAAATATGTATTATTAATTTACTTCCAATGATTACTATCTTGGTTTTTATGATATAATATAAAAACTATGCAAGTTAGTTTCATTATAATACTTTAAATAGATATATAAAGTAATTTTTAACAAGATGATTTTTTTTTTTAATCAATTAAGTTTAAATAACTTATTGAAAACAATATTTTAAGGTTCACTAATTAGTGAATGTCACCATCTTATTAATCACCAAATGTTTAATTTAATTTGTTAATAATTACAATTACAAAAAACTAAAATTATTATAGATTTCTATGATTGTATACTTGTAAATGATATTATCTTCAACTATATTATGTATTATTGTTTTGGTTTTAGCTATTTTGCATTATCGGACATTTCCTAATAAAAATAAACGGGATTTGAAAAATCAACATGCAATCATACATGGTTGTATAATTATTCTGATACTGCTTGCTGGATGGGCTTCTTTTGCTTCACATTTGTATAATAATCCCCCTATTCCAAATTTGTATAGTTTACACAGTTGGTTGGGTGTTGTAACTATTTCAATGTTTCTATCCCAGGTAAGTGGAACATTAATTATTTTTATTAATTTTTGTTTGATAATACTTGATTTTTAAATAATTTTATAATTATTGTTATATTTTAGTTTATAGGTGGATTTGTATCTTTCCTGTATCCTGGAATAGCTACCCAATATAGAGAAGCTATAATGCCATACCATGTGTTCTTTGGTGTTTTTAATTTTGCTTTAGCGGTTGCCACCTCAATGCTGGGAATATGTGAAAAATTAATTTTTACTTTGTATGTATTTTATAAATAAGAATTTTTTTCATTAATAATAATTGTATATATATATTATGTTTTTCATAGGGATAAAGATTACAAAAAATTTCCAAATGAAGGTCTGTTGGGAAACTTCATAGGCTTATTGTTTATGGTTTTTGGCGGATTAGTCGTGTATATGGTGATCAAACCAGAATATAAGAGACATCCCAAACCAGAAGATGGGATGTTACTTTCTGGAGCTATAGAATAATATGTACTCTGTAATTTTATATTATTTATTTGAATTATTCAAGTAAAATTTTACTTAAATTTTTCATATATAATAGTGATTTTGCACCATTGAGCAAATTTAACTTAATTTGTATTTATTGCTATTGTGTTTTGATTGGTGCTCCGCTTGATGCTTAAACAAATAATTGTATCAATCCTATTATTAAATAGTTAAAGTTTTGAGTTTCCTACATGGCTTTATTGTATTGTCTTTGTTTTTTTAACTTAAAGTACAAATAAATTTATCTTTTACACTTATTTTTCATTGTTATTAAGTAGTGCTTACACTATGTATTGTTTTTGTCTGTGTACATTCTAGCATATAAACAAAACCGAATGTTTGAATTCTGTTTTTTGTAATAGATTTTGCATCACCAGAATTCGGACATGTTTGGAGATGAGTCCAAACTCAGATTGTAAATCATTTACCATTGTATTGGTTTGTTTTTTAAATTAGTTATTTATAGATTTCTTGCTAGGTAACAATATTACGTTTCATATGTAGGCAGGCACTTCTTATTTACATTTATAACACACTAATTATTATTAATTATACATTTAAATTTTTTTTTTTCCTAAATAATAATTATTTATAAAAATTTTTTAATTTCTTGTAACTAACACATTATTATACACTTTAACAAAGCTCTATATTTGAAAGATGATACTGGTTATTTTAATATTAGTAATTTTTATTTTCTGTATTTGAACATTTTTATCTTTTTGATATTTTATTTAAAAAAAAAAGTATTTCTCACTAAAATTGAACTTTTATCCTGAATAATGTCAGTAATTAAGTATCTACTGATTGTTTAATATGAATATTAAAAACAATCTCATGAATTTTATTAAGATGATGTGATACCAGCTTTTGTTTTCATGTTTTCAATAATATGGTTTATTGGGTGGTTTTGACAAGAAACCATCAATAATTTTTGATAAAAGAAGAAGAATGTATGTCTGTAGAGGAGACAATTTTCAATCTGTTTTATTATTTATCTAATCTGTATATATAAAAAGACTTGTCCTGGGTGATTCATCATCGCCTAGCCGGAACTGCTGAAGCTATGGATATGAAATTTTCAGTAAATGTACTTATTACTATGTATAGGCGCACTAAGAAAGGATTTTTCGAAATTCGCATTTTAAAGGGTTAGTTATACCTAGGGGTACAAGGGCTGATTAAGTAAAGTCATGTCTAAAAGCTTTGTATTTGTGGCCACATATCCAGAAAGTTGCACTTCATAAAAATATGAGGGTTCATGTGAAAGTTGACTCATCTGCTGGGATTTTCGCTGAGATGTTACTTAAAATAGGAGACGGAAATTTCCCTTCATTGGAAAGTGAGATCACTATTCCCTAAAATTTGTGTACAGTTGTTAGCTCTTTATCAGAACTAACTTCCAGAATTTACCCAGATATAATAAATATCAAGATGAAACCCATCAAATGGTTGTACGAGCGAGCCATCTTAACTCCAAAGAACGACAAGGCAGCTGAAATTAATGAAATTCTACTAAAGGCATTTAATGAAAAAGCTGTTGAATATAAATCTTTTGATTCGGTGCTCCAATCAGATGATGCTGTCCATTACCCTTTAGAATTTCTTAATACTCTGAATCCTTCTGGTCTTCCATCACATAAACTTATTCTTAAAATTGGAGCACCTATAATGTTACTCAGAAATCTTAACCCACCTAAATTGTGTAATGGAACTAGATTGCAAGTTAAAGCTCTGCACAAAAATGTAATAGAAGCTATAGTTATCACTGGGTGTGCTAGAGGAGATATAGTTTTAATCCCGAGAATAACGTTAATTCCAACTGATTATCCCTTTGAGTTTAAAAGAATACAATTCCCACTCAAAGTTTGCTTTGCTATGACTATTAATAAGTCTCAAGGAGAATCATTGAGCATGGCAGGAATTGACTTGAGAGAAGAATGTTTTTCACATGGACAGTTCTATGTCGCATGTTCTAGAGTTAGCTCTGCCAGTAGTTTGGTTATTTTAGCCCCAAAAGGCAGTACCAAAAATACTGTTTATAAAGAGGTATTGAGATGAACAAAATATGTCAATATAAATATTGGTGGGTTTTTATAACACCATAATGTATTATTACAGAAAGTTATAATTTTTTGGGTATATTTTATTTCAACATTTTGTCGATTAGAATTGTATCTTACAATTTGTCTTCAAAATATTAAAATAATTTTTTGCTGACTTCTGATTGTTACAATACATGGGCAACCTAGGATAAACTAAAAGCAGCCTGTAATAAATATAAAAACTGATAAAATAAAAGTTATAGTAGGTTACACGAAAAAACTGTACACGGGCGAAGCCGGGTTATTCAGCTAGTTAAGGCATAAAAAATCACAGAAACAGAAACAGATAAATTTCTTTATAATTTTTTTAATAGGTGTTTGCTTTCCCACCTACTCAATAACCCATGTTATTAAAAATTCAAAAATACATTTTCAGTATATCATCTGTTAGTTAGACTGAGACTGCAAATACAATTATCAGTGGTATCTCCTTTTCTTGATGACACATGCATGAAAACATATAGTTGGTTTATTTGAATATTGCATTTGTTGAATACTACAGAAAAAAAAAATGTGATTACAACTATCATATATAATTAAATGTATATATGTCAAATAGCCATGATATACAGGGTGTCCCACAAAGACATACCCATTACATTATTTCCTGAGATAATAAAGATAATTAAATTCTGTTTTTTTTTCTTTTATATATGAGTCATGGATAAGGACTGAAAATATTTATATATCAATTACATTTTTATCTTTTAGTAAACAATTAAAAACCAAAACTTTCTATTTTATTATTTTGGAAAAATTTTAAAGTAGTAACCTTGTAGAGTTCTGAAAATTATGATTTTTAATATTGTTTTGATATTACATAATAGTTTTTTGATAAACAAAACTTATCAGAAAACGAGATAAGATCAATTAAAAACTCTATTATGGTGTTAATATATATACTATATTTCTGTAAATAAAAAAAAAGTTAGAACGTCAACGTTTTTAGAAGATAAACTGTAGGAAACAGCATTTACAATTTTTTGGAAATAAAGGTAATTTTTAAACATTTTCACCACAACATAAAAATTGAAAAATGATATGGTGACTGTCAACCGACTAAAAAGTATTTACTCAAATAATAACAAATAAATATCAGGAATAAAAATACTACATAGGAGATTACCAGTAATAAAAACTTTTCACTCATACTACAAGTTATATTTTATTAAAATTAAATTTTTTTTTAAAGGGTTCATAAATATGTACTTGTAGTAAAATACGTCATAGAATCACCAGTCGCTTACGCTTAATTGAACATTAATTGTGTATGCACATCTGAACAGATAGGGTGACCTTTTTAGTACACAAACAAAACAATTAAGCGGAGTTAACAAATTAATATTGAACGAATAAAACGTCAATATAAATTATTATTAGAGTAAATTATTATGTTTTAATAAATGTAAACAACTATATAATAATAAAAACTGAGCATTTTGATTGGTAGGATAGCAATGTTAATAATTGCCATTTTAATTTAAACACCAGAAGACTAATATTTACAAATACATAAATAATAAAATGCTTTACTAACCAATTCCTCGAACCACATGCAGTTATGTTTGAAACGCAAAATTGATATAACATCTGGGAGAGTTTCTTTCTATATGTTGTCACGATGTAAGCACAAGGCCAGTTTAGGCGTCAGCGGTGGATGAATATTCCAATATATTAATGAATATTTGTTGTATCTTTCACCTACTGTTGTAGATAAATCAGTATAATTTTATTGATACGATAAGTGATGATTGGAAGCGTGAAAAACTTAACACTTATACTTTTAGAAATAGTAAAAAAAAAAAAAGACAATATTTTATAACTGTAAAATTACATATTGTCAATTACAGCTATACTTTAACAGCCAGGCAAAACCTTTTAATGTGAGACAACATTAAACTATATTACAATTTCTATGACTGCATACAATTTAAACATTTTGAATTATTTAAATATCAAAAAATATAATAATATTTAAATAGAGAAAACCAATTTAAGCATATCGTCACTTATCGTTGACATCTTTTTCATATTTTTCAAGAAGACACACAATAAAGCCAAGAAAAAAGTATTCTCAACTCAGCTAGTCTAGTCGCCTTTGTCTTAAATAATAATTTATAACTATATCCACTTACCTCATCCGGGACAAAATTCGAACTTACTACTACAAATTAGACGGCAAATCTGAAACAAAACATAAATAATAAACATATAAACAACAATGGTTTAATTCTCATATAAATTATATTTTATAAGGACAGAAATTCAATGTATTACTAAAATATTACCATTTTGTTACCAAAGACTGATTCCTATTTACAATATATATTTTAACAGAAGTGTTGTATTTTATCAGACAACTATTTTAAACAAAATATACAGTGTTCGATCATTAAATTATTTATGATATGTAACCGGGAAATCGTACTAGATCTATGGCATCTATATTTTATTAGGTTGCATCGGAATAATCTAGTCCCGGGATATGGTATTTATAAGACATAAAATATGAATAGGATTAACAGAAAACCGTTGGGCTCGTAGGAAAAAAAAACTGTAAAATATCGACAGTCACGCGCGCCGCCGCTATTTTCTCGCGGCTAAAACGACAATAAAATGCCGTTGGGTACTCATCAGTCACAATAAACCGGACGCTAATTTATACCAATTACCATATCTGGCAAACGTCAGTCTCGAGAAACGATGTCAGAGCACTTGATAAATTTAATGTAATTGACGCCGCTTCCGTTGTATAGGTAAATTAAAAAAAAAAAATAAATAAAAAACGAACCTCGATAAAAACACGAAAAAGAACAACCGCACTACATAATTACTATAACCGTATTAAACGCACGCCCGAGAAAACTCAACGACAAACCTACGAACGGTAGTAGGTGACACCACTGCCCGACGTGATCTGACCGGGAGGAACGAGGAGGAAACGAGATTTTCTACGGCTTTGAGTTATAAAATATATGCTGGTCGTACTGGGAATACCAGTTCCGTCTTTATCCAAAGGGTAAAGACCCCAACGTTGGGTAACGAGCCCAGGGCTCCCGACCGACGGAGGCTCCGAAAATTATAATTATTCATATCTTTACGTTGTAACGTATTGGGACATATCTATCTCAACTAAATATTTGACAAGCAGACGCTTAAATGTTATGTTATAATTTAAAAATAATATTAAATTTGGTTAACTCAAAATTTAAATGATATAAATACGACGATTACTTCTTTAGCCGATTAACGTGTTATCGACATACAGGACAGGCCGGCTACAAGGTCATTTATTAATAATACTTTTGTTGATAAAATAATACGGTTGACACATTTTTGAACAAATAGGTAGGTTTAAAAATATCCTAAACAAAAATGTTTGTTATAATCTGGAAATTAGTCATGTGAAATAGCAAATAATAATCGTATGGCTGTCGTACCCGTCTCACGTCTGCCCATTTTATTTGGATCAGAATAATAATATTATTATCTGCGTGTGTAACCGTCATTAACGTTTTTTTAACATGTAATTGCTTTAAATCAGAAATCAGAAATCCCGATAGAAACCATTAAAATCTATGTAAGTTAAATTTACTATATATTTGAGTATATTTCTAAAAATAAAATAATTTTATGAATCACTTATAATTTAGTTTGGTTTAAAAGAAATATTTGAATTAATAATAAGACGGGCTACGTAATAATTTAATTGTGATTTTATTATAAATAACAACAATGCAATAGACAAATATTCATACGAGTTTTTTAATATTGTAATTGCGAGTTTATTCAACATGTATTTTAACTATATTTAATATAGAGAGGTAAAGATGTAGATGATGTGATTATAAATGTTATAATTATTGTTAACAACACGATATATGTATATTAGGAGTGAGCTACGTATAAACTCGCGGCTGTATATAATAATAATAATAATATATCAAGATCCTGTAGTTAACTATATATATAATTAACCGATTATTTACTCCAGTTGTTCACTTGACCCACCTGTCCTTACCAGATTTTTTTAACTCGTTTTTATCGTGGCCTAAAAACTCGCGACTAACAGATTTTCAATATTTTCATATTATCACAGAATTGCACATATTATCACTATTGCAATCACCCAGCCTTGATCCGGTCAAGTATGTTGGTTATCCAGAAACTTCTTACTGTCTCCCACATCATCTTTTTTAAAATTTGGAGCGAAATGTGGAATATATTGGTTTTATTTACGATACGTGCGGTTTTTAAATTTTTTTTTTCTGTCCAAACTCGCCGTTTTGTTTTGTATAATTATTTATACTATTTGGCTTCCATGGTAAATCAACAAATGATTTTCATTCTATATTGATATTTTTATCTTTTTATACCATCCAAATGTCCGACTTTTCCGGTTGGTTTTCCAATAATTTTTTTTCATACAAACCTTTTCTTGACAATAACGAATACACAAAAAAAAAAAAATCAGCCAAATTGGTTGATCCGTTTTCAAGGTACGATCTTACATATATGTGACAATTGATTTTTATATATATATAGATAAGACAATCTTATTACGAAAAGAACCTCGTGTCAAATGTCGGATCATGTAATCAGTTTTAAAATGTTGTACACCACATTTGCTTATTGTGTTTTGATAATAAAGATTGTAAATTTTTCTAAATAAAAAAAAAAAAAAACGTTGTATATATCTATTAGCAGTTACTGCAAACTATGATTTCTAAAACGTATATAAGACAATCACGACCAATTTTACCAAAATGATAATTATTTTCTAGTCTAGTGATAGACGTTCAATTTTTCAACACGTTTACATGCTAATTTCATAAACAATAATATTATATCAGGTGCACCTGATTCATCAAGTTATCAGGCCACCGGGTTACAATATATGGAAAACCTCTTTTTCAGACCAGCCACTCAATAAATAAACAAAAATAATTTATTACAACAAAAACGTAAATTATTTATTCGAGTTAACTGTATTGATATTAGATGCCCCCCTCCAATTAGACATCCTCGGGGCCACGAAATGAGAACCAAATCCTGGCCGGGAGATTGAAGTTTATCCCAGCTGCCGTATTATTCCCCCCCGATAAAAAAAAAAAAGACACCCGAAATTGTTCTTTTTTTTTCTCGCTGTACTTCCGCCCCTCGGTGGTACTTTATTCGGCAATTTTTCCTATATTTTCAACAGGTTTCCCTAAGAAAATTAGGACGCAAAATAATTGTTTGAATGATTTTAAAATCATTTGCAATGCAGATAGGGTAGATAGACTAGGAAATATATAGTGTTTGAAAGGGATTTATAACTAATAGACGCACATTATATGCTATCGAGTCCATAAACCACGTGTACGGCCCAACTGGGTCACAGCACGCCATCCGGGCCGTCTGGAAAATTCCTGTTTCCAGACCGGCCGCCTCTGTGGATATCCTACCATCCGATTGCGACTGCAACGCGCACAACGGATTCGTCGAAATATTCGTACAATATGTTTCATACGCGTGCGTACCATTTGCGTAGAGAATGTGCAGTTGTTAATATTTAGAGATTCCGATGGGAGGAAAAAAAACCAGTTGAAATAGTATCATAATAACGATACACAATAATATTATTAATATTCGAGTATATTCGAGTATTCCGCCAGACCGGATAACGCGTCACAATATAATAAACGCTTATTACGTAAATTATCGTTTATATACCCACAGTTATTTATCCGTATGGCAGTATACGTATACTCGTATACGTATATGTATATCGACGACCGAGCGCTTACAGTTTCGTAAAATATTATTATTATTGTTATTATTATTAAATTGATGCTGATGCGTACACATAATCACAATTATTATAAACTAAACAACACGTGCACAACATCGTGTTTACATAAACGACCTGCTGCAATGTCCTTCGTGCCAAACCGTTGTCAGTCTTCCAAAAATGAAAAGAAATAATAAAACCGCTCCCTTTGGCATTATAATAAATATTTAATTATTCGTTTTTAAACTCTATACATGGCTCCAGGGTCGAACGCGTAGGTTAGGTAAGGTATAAAAAATTTCGGGTGGGAGGGGGATTGAACAATTTTAAAACGTTTATAAATTCTATACTTAATTACGCATTAGGTACTCGTGTAAATATATATATATATATATATATATATATATTAGTGAAAGGTAATACAACTGTTATTATTTATCTAATTGTTAATAGCATTAAATGTGTAAAACATTAATTACGTTCTTACAATCAAAAAAAAAAAAATTAAATTAATTTTTAAAAACAAGTACAACAAAAAAATCATACATATTACTCAATATTATATAATATATTACTAGCTGACCCGGTAAACGTTGTTTTACTCATAAAAATACAAAATCTCGTATTTTGGAATTTGATACAAAAATTTAGGGTTTCTGAATCCGGATTTATTGGATTTTCAGATAATCCGGATTTATGTTACAATTTGTCCTAATATTTTAAGGGGAGGTTAAACCCCAAAACCCCCTTCTGCGTTCGCATTGTATTGCTCTATATATATACTCTATAGCTATTGCAAGTTTTATTTTTCAAGGACCTCCGAAGTACAATTCAAAACTTGATTCGTTATTATTTATGAATAATTGTTAGAGTATCCAGTATACGTTTATTACACGCGAAATATTATTTAAAGTCTGGTTGAAAATTTATGCGGTTTTATCGTGTAGATGTCTTAAAGAGACCTGAATAAAATGCATTGTTTTTAAATTAAGGATATGCGGTGGTTTAATCAAATACGAACGGTTTTATCAATAAAAAAAAAAAATCAGTTTTTTTTTTCATGTAATCAAAACAATCGATTTTATTGTGATGACAAAATCAAGTCTCATCACGGCCCGAGTACTATGAAGAAACGTTATGATTTTAGATTCTGAGCATAGTGACGAGACATGTATTGGTTTTGCCATGATGTGTAGTTTTTTTTTTTTTTGTTCCTAAACAACTTTTCTACCTGCTCCGATTTTCAAGTGTAGCACTTTTTCTGAAAGCACTTTATCACTGATCTAGTCGGTGCATAGGTCATTTTTCTGATTTTTGTTGTAGTTTTCTTAATAATTGGGAAACGATAATATCTTGAGTTGTACTAATTCACGGATAGTTGGAGTTTTGAGTTATTATGAAAAAATAATATTTATATTTCCAATCGATTTGTTTATTATAGATATTGTTTTTTTATTTTAAACTAAACCTACATCGTATTATACAGAAAAAAAAATAAAAATAATTTACAAGAAAAAACGATACACCACGTGCATAAAAAATTAATGCGTTAAAAATTAATCAATGCATTTTTATAGGAAAAAAACAAACAAACGACGTATTTATCGTATAGAATTAAGAATTTTATATAGGATAAAATATTATTATTATAAATATAAAGTACTGTTCAAAGTATTTACTAACACATAGAACTAATAACACTAACGTGTTAAATTAGGTCAACAATTAGTACCTAATTATGATTATGCGTATATACGGGCGCCTCTACCTACCTATTTATTTATTATTTGGTAATACATTTTCAACATGCATACTATTTACATATACATATATATATATATAATATATAACCTAACCTAACCTATATATATATATATATATATATATATATATATTTATACAATAACACGCTGTATACAAATAAAACACAATAAAATAATAATAATACGAAATAAACGTCTTACAACGTCAACGGTCAAAGTACTTATTATAACGGACTTGTACAAAACTTATTATCGTAATACATAAATGTAATCGTTAGACCATTATATTGGATATTAAATATTGTGGTACGTACAAATGAGTTTGTCTATTCGCTTACGACAATAAAAGATAAAAGTAGCCGTTGAGTGAGAGGGAGACGGGTTAATCGAAATGTTTCTCCAAAAACTACTTTTCAAAATACGTTTAAAATGTATTTTTGCGAAAAAAACCTAAAGTGATTAAATGTGCAATTTACCGCACTATTAAACTCGTAAATATGTTTTCCAATCGTCTTGTTAATTTATGGGAAATTTCCTTTTTCTAAACGAACGAGGGGATTGCAAAATTACACCCCTCTTAGAACATTTTTCTAACTACACCATTGGCAAGGAACGTAAGTCAAAACTGCGCCTATCCGCATACCAAATGTATAGTTATGAAATCACGAAATTGACCCCGCGCGGTCAAACATAGAAAATCATCATGGATGGGGAGGGAAGTCACACAGCTGAGTTTATGACTAGTAAAAAAAAACAGTCATTTGGCAGGTAATTCAGTACGTATTTTAAAGTTATATAAACCAATATAATCAATATAATGAATAATTACATATTATAGAAAAAGATTTTTGGGGAAATTTGAGGGGGCCGTGCATCTTTTCTCTTCCCTAGGTTCCTAAAGGACTCCAGTGGCGCCGGAACGATTTTTGAATATGCATGTAAAGCATTCTTACCAAAAATAACGTAATTTAATAATGTTTACATTATTACAGCAATATATATATTTTTTTTTTTTTAGTGAACAATTTAAATAAATATTTTAAAAATGCTAAAATTGTAAAATGATAGTTTCTTTTTTTTTTTAATATCGCTCCAATTTATTTGTCGAAAAGTTTATTTTAATAGCTTTAAGTCATTTGTCCATATTGTTTGTAGAATGCCATTCGATTACTCAATTGCTTCGAGTTTTGTTTGAATAATACAACATACAATCTACACGGGGTACGATTGAAACCTATATATTATAGCAGTGGGGGCTTAGCCCCCGGGGAGTTTTTCCCGTAAGAGTGATTGCCCTCGCTACCCCCGTTGTTCCGGCACCCCTGTAGGATTCTTAATATTTATTAATACAATATTAATTTATAATATTCTTAACAATATTACACGCTTTACACACTAAAGTTACATTTTAAACGGGCGAATAAAATAATAAATTCGATATCGGATCGGAACGTTTACCTATCGGCTAACGCTCTAGTAGATAACAAATAATAATCAAATACGTCGTGATCACACTGTAATATTAACATCAGAGGTCGAATTTTGTGAAAATGAGTAAAGTATAGTAAGTACCTATAGCTACTTATCGCCGTATATATATATATATATAGATGTATAAATAATTTCATTCGATTTTTTTACATTTTTCCACGATTAATGTGCGTACACAATTTGATATTTACACAAACGTACATATACAGTAACTTTACGATGTCGTTCGTCACGTGTAGTATAATATATGGCGACCATCTCTACACGGTCGGTATTAGTGAGTACGGCACGTACGGGATGTCGTGCTGGGGTAAGGCGTACGGGCCGGGCGATTGTACGGCGTCGCCCCCTGACGACGGTGTCGACTGCAGCAGTTCGGTCATAAAGCTGATGTACGTGATGGCCAGCCTGAGCGTTTCGATCCGGGACAGGCGTTTTTCGTACGCGAACGTGGGAACCTTGCGCCGGAGCTTGTCGAACGCCTCGTTCAGGTTGTACATGCGCCTGCGCTCGCGTATGTTGGCCGCCCGCCGCTGCGCCAGCGTTGCCACGCGCCGACGGATTTTCTTCGACGACGCCATTGACTTTTGCAAACTGCCACCGGCGCCGCCGCCGCCGCCGCCGCCTCTGCGCCAACAAAATTAATAATTAAAATACATAACATTTATCGTAAATCGTACAACGGGCTCGGCGAAATGAAATATTCAATATTATTTAACCTAACCTAACACAATATGATAAGTAGCATATATTCTGATTAATATATTTGTATTTTTTGGGCGGGGGTGGGTACATTTTTAATTATTAGTAAAAAATAGAAAAAAGATCGTGGACCATTTAGTAAGTATTATGCGGAACTTCGACGACCATTTTAAAACATAGACGAGTCGAAATAAATGCCCGTTCCCTTTCTCGATAAATCATGAAAACAATTAAATATACTGCTCGTGGGTGGGCCAAGCTGTTGTAGGCGTGAAGTTGGGAAGGTAGGATATAGAGGGGAATTTAATTGATTTCCGTAGGCAACGATAAATCATTGGTAACGAAATACGATTCTAAGGGAAGTTTAGTTAGCTAATCGTGTTTATGAAATTCCACGATTTTTACAATTGCCGTAAAAATCTAAACTTCTAGTTCTAATTAAAAAAAAAAGTGACTACGAATTTTCGATATTTTTGTGTGGTCAAAATATGAACCTTGTGTCAAATTTTCGAGCGTTTTTGATAAGTCATACAAATTTAATACGCATAAACCAAATAAAACCCTAAATAAACTCGAAAATTTTAAACAGCCATACCTTAAACTAAAAAATTAATTAGGAATGGTTTGAATATTTTACCACGTCTATAAAGACGTTTATTGAGTCAGTATATTATGTATAGCATAGTTAAGACGTCATTGAGCGATAGACACTTTTATGTAATATTATTTATCGGACCAGACACCGATAAAATGTCAATATGTATATAATATTGAAATTATAATACATAATAATAATTGTACAATATTAATATTGTATTTTTACGCTTTAAAATTATTTCTTACTGAAATATAGGTATATATATATGTGCAGTGCCGTTTTAAATCATGGGCCCGGAGGTCCCAGATCCGGATTCCCGAAATTTTAAAAGCACCGAATTTACAAAAATTACATTATTTACAAAATACCTATCATAATTTTCCATTTTTTTTTCTTAACATATTTTTACTGGCTTGTGTAATGATTACAAGGCAATTTTAGATGCTCTAAAAACAATTAAAATAGACCTTGCCGAATGTTAAAAATTAAACCCACGGGTTTAATATAAAAATATCGTCCTTACTGAAGTATAGTGTAAAACTTTATCAAGAATTAATAAAACAAACAAAAATAAAACTCCTCACTATTGACGTCGGTTTAACATTGTTCGATTCTCTCGCTGTTTATCTAAGTGAGATTAGAGATGAATTTAATAATTATGAAACTATCGTTAGAGGTAAATTTCGAGATTTTGGCTATAATGATTTACATCAGCGGTTCCCAAACTGTGCACCACGGTGCCCTAGGGCACTATGAACCCATTACAAGGGCACCGTGGTACATACGAAAAAAAAAAAAATAAATATATATTTACAATGACCTAACCTAACTTGAGCGAAGAACGTATTGGTTTTATTATGGTGTGTACTTTTTTTCTGTCTGTCTGTAAATAACTTGTTTACCAGAAATCTTACTCACCAATCATCAACACCATCCATAGGTAGTTTCTAGTGAAAATTTTGTCTAGTTGGTGTATTTTTTATTTTATACTACGCATTTCTTTAAAATTGGAGCAAAAAAAAAAAACCGGAAAAAGAGCCAACACAAAATGTAACGGTTTATGTTGATTTCGATTCGGTATTTTTTTTTAATTGAGCACTTTCAGGGTTATTTTTGGGTTTAATGTCCCCCGTAAAAATGCACAAAAATATTGAACGAGGTTTATTATAGCGTTGTACCGAATGGTATAAATAAATTGAGGATTATGTTGTTATTATTATTTTTTTTTTTTATAAGCGTTTTATGTTTAAATTTCTTCGTGGTTTTAACAGGAGGGCACCGCCGCTCAATATTTCTAAAAAAGCGCACCGCCGTCTAAAAAGGTTGGGAACCATTGATTTACATAAACGAACTTAGACGAGGAGTATCCGTTTAAAATTTCCCAATGGACTAATGGAAGTATATTGTTTTTTGGTAGAGAAAAATGCAAAATAGAAACTTATTTTCCTATTATAGATACATTAATAACTTGGTTAAAACATTTTGGTAAATCATACAAATCATAAAATAAACTGCAACCAAATGCATCTCGTAACCAAACAAAAAAATGTTTATATCATAATTTAAATATTTAAACATTTAATTGCCCACAAAATATGTTGGGCCACGGGGCTTCATATAACCTCAAGACGACTCTATTTATGTGTCTATGTACATTGTGATAATAGTTATTTAATACATTTCTATTGTTGATGGGGACGGACTGTGCTGACGAGGTACCAATCAAAACTCGGAGGGCCGATTCAAAATAATATATTTTTTTTAATGTTCCTGCCATAATATTAATACTTGATAATTTATTAATTTACGAATTTTTTAAAGAGTTTACAATGTCTTTTTTAGAAGATCCAAAATTAAAAAAATTTAGGGAGTCTATTTTTAATTTGATCCACTCTGAGATTGGGGACCTCGTGTGTTTATTTTAAACTTAAGGGTTATTCTGTTTAGGATGATTTAATGCCCTAAATATTCTTCTTTTTTTTTTTTTTTTCTATTTGTGAAGAATACATTTCAATTACACAATGAACTGAATAGAGGGCCGACTTTATAATATTACCTCGGGCCGGACCGGATGCCCTAATTGTTAATATTATAGCTAGCACAATGCATCACATACACTCAACTATTACAATTAGACATTATTTTAAAGCGTAAAAATTCAATATAGTACCATGTTATAACTTCCATTGTAGATATTATTTAATGCAATAAAAAATATGTCTGTAATATATAAAATACTACTATCAAAGCTAAATAATATTATATGCTCCTAAATATATATAAATACAAAATTGTATATAAACGTAATTCAATTTAGATTTGTTTACAATTAAAATATATACGGGTGCAACAATGTTCTAATCAGTTGATTATTTTTAAATACACATTGCAGACACCCCCGGGTTACTGTATATTTTTAATTAGAGAAAAAGTGTGTTAAAGGAACGTTTGGCCACATTTTTTATCATAAGCAAAACATCTTGCTAATGATAATTTTTGGTGTAAAACAATCGCATAAGTCGGTAAAATAAAAAACAATTTTAAAAATCATGGTTCGGATTGTCGCACTAACGAAAAATACGTGCAAATTATAAAAAAAAAGCCAGTCCATTGCGGTTGTTTTATACTATTATATCGAATCTATATGTTCGTCGTCCAGGTTTGAATTAGTAAGTACAGTAGGTAGGCAAATGATAAGATAGGAATTTAATTTATATCGGTACGCAATCATTTTCATAATTTTCGTAAAAATCTGAATTTCTAAGACTTATAAAAAAAAAAAACTTGACTGAGACAATAAATGATATACTTCACACCATGGGTGGACCACTGTTGTAGGCGTGACGTTGGGAAGGTAAGATTTAGAAGGGAATTTAATGTATATCTATACGTAGCGGTGGTAAATCATTGCTAACGAAAAAATAATCTGAGCCAAGTTTAGTTAATCATGTTTTCGAATGCCGATATGATATGATCGATATTGTGTCAAATTTTCGTGGATTTCTGTTGGGCCAAAAAAATTATATTCACATTATTCGGAAAATAGTACGCTAATACGCAAAATGCCGTAATTTTTACGATTTTGACCAAAATTAGCACTTTAACCGTTTATAAAAAAACTACTGCATTACGCTCAACTTTTTTGACATGTATATGTCTTATGGCTGGGGGTCATTCTGTTAAATTGTCCGACACCGAGAATGTTACTGCGACGCTCGTTTAAAGAACAAGCTCAAAATCGTCATTCCGATAACCGAACCGCCGCGAAATGTTTGTATTGACGAATTTCCCGTCGCTGAAAGCGAATTCAATTTTCGTTTTATCCAAAACAAATTCGGTGTTTCCTGCGCTGTTTGCGATCGCCTTTGGTTCGAGAAAGATGTGAAGCACGTTCCCCAGAAAGCCGTAGATTTTTTGCTCGAAAAATACCCAGACTTAGATTCTCATAATATGAGCGTGTGCAATACTTGTTATAAACTCTGCTCAGTAACAAAGTTCCCCGTTTTGCTACGATTAACGGTTTTTGTTATCCTCCATTTCCATCTGATTTACCGCCTCTCGATCCTATCTCTGAACGATTAGTGTCACCGTGTCTTCCATTTAAAAATTTAGAAAAATGTATACTCAATAAAAATAATTGCTGTCTTTGAAAAATAAATAAATAATTCCTGTCTTTGAAACTTGTTTATTTTTTACACGTGTTAAAAAAGTTACCTACAGTTTAATCCTCGTCTCCTCGTATCTAATACCAAATTGACATCGACATTCTTATGTCAACTATATTCAGTAGAAACAAGACATATACATGTACCGATGTATCTGTATGTAGTGTAGATACTCTTAGTTTTTTTTTTTACTAGTAAGTACAATTTATTTTCAACTTATTGTAAAAATGTCAAGAATTTCTGTTCGGCCAAATATACATTTTATCCAAATAAAACCATAGAAACTTTAAATGCTTATAAACAGTTAAAAAAAATATGGCCAGAATAATTTGAAAATTTGTACACGCCTCGAAAGTGTATTAATATTCTGTGAATATTTTAGGTCCTTACGATTATTTTTAACCGAGTTGCAACAAAATGGAAAATATCGAAAATAATGAAATTATTAGTGTTCCCGGATTTTCGCAATTATTAAGATCGGGGTTATGTCAAATAAAAGCTTTAAATTTATCATATTTGTTATGATATCGTTTCAATTAGAAATATGTCCAACCTATTAAGTTTTAAACACAAAAATACTGCACGTTTGATTAAAATAAACTTTAAAAAAAATCCAACGTCATAATAATGAGTCATTTGTTTGTCTAAATACCTAATTGAGATATATTGTTGTTAGTCATGTGTTAATTTGTATTGAACGATTAAATCATAATACTTAAAACTACACGTATTATCAAAGCGCAATATAAAAAACTACAATTTATTATAAATACTGTTCTCGTTATTCATAAAGATAATCAGTTGTTCTAATACGTAAAACCGTATAATTAATATAAATTACTTTAAATATATTGGTGTGTTTATTGTTTTGCCCATTAAGACCGGTTCAGTAATTATTATCAGGAAAAACAGTTTTAATGAAGGCACAATTATATTATTACAATAACGGTTAGTGTAATATTTCCAAATAGTAATTACTCGTAGATTTATTAAATACTAAATAGTATTATGAAATTCGATTTTATGTAGACACTATAACCATACGGTACTCATTAGATTATTACACTCAACGTACAGTTGTTCATGTTTATAAATACAAAAATTGAGTAGACAGGGTTTGTGCACGTGGATTATTAGTACTTACAACTACTGTACCTATAAGCATAATTATGCATTATAAAGTTTTTTTTTCTATGTATAATAACACAAGTTAACAATATTGTTTCGTGGAAAATCGCCTACACTAATTGTCGGAATGTATGATTCCGATCGATATGTCTTAAATTATCTATATCATTGTATTTTGAGTATTTGTGTCTTGTATCTATAATTATTTATTTTGAATGAATTGTTCCTATTATACACGTTCTAATTTTCTATCAAACCGTTAAGGAATAATAAAAGGAAAAAAAAAACTTAAATAAATATTATAGTTATTAAGGTACGGAAAATCATGAAAATATTATGTATTTTTAAATCCGTTACCTCTGCGCGGAGTTTTGTGTTAGACCTTGTTGTTGAGAATTCGTGTTCGGCCACATTTGCGATGCCGTTGAAGTGTGCTGGTGAATATGGTGGTGGTGTAAATGATGATGGTGATGATAAAGGTGAGCGTCCGGCCAGCAATCATCGTAGCTTTGACTATCCTGTGGGGACATATAATGCCGTATAACAATAATATTATTGTAACTAGAACAATCAGTGAACGACGATAATTTTATATTTGTGCCGAAAATTCTCAACAGACGCAACGTAATATTATTATTCGGGTACAGAATACGGGTCGATAATATTTAACCTTCACGATTATCGTGAAATATGTTTATACTGACCGTGTTCGTTAAACTAGAATCCCAAGTGGGTGTGTGGTCCGCTGCAGGTACGAATCCGTTGCTCATCATTGCGCGGCGCTTTAGAATCTGAGGGCAAATATACGGCGGTGAGTTTCCCGGGGGCGTTTTTCTCCCCTTTTGCGAAGGCGTCATATTGGTCCGGCGGATCGTCCAATGAAATCGCAAGCAGGTGTTACCCCGTTCCAACCCTCTTGCTGTCTGAAAAATATCGTTATTCTATATGCCGTCCTATATATATATATATATATATATATATATATATATTAAATCATAACAAAATTCATTACTTCAATTGTTGAATGTCAACAAAATACTTTTTTTTTTTGATAGTTAATTTTTTCTACAATATTACCGTTTTATTAAAAAAAAAAAAATGTTTTTTCCGTCCTATATAGTTACTAACAATATTCCGCGCAGGACGGGGTTTCATTAAAATAATTATATCATGATTTTCGCTAAAATACAAATAATCCTGTATAGACTATAATGTGGATATATAGATAAAAAATAAAACATTTGAACGAATTAGGATTATTAACAATAAAATTCGTGTATAAATAATTTCTAATATAATGTACAAAAATAGGTTAGGTTAGGTTAATTGGACTATTTGAAAACAATAAATTATTGTAAAACTTTAATATCTAGTAAATGTTAAAACAAATATATTTATTGTACATAACAGTATAATTCGTAAATAGATATATTACTCTATTAAATACATTAGAGAGCAAATCGATGTAAGAAATAAATTATGGACAATTATTATTTATTATACTCGATATCCAGCAATAAGAAAATATTGAACATTTATTTGGATATTTATTTCCTGAACAAATTACACGGAATAGTCTTCTAAGGCACGATTTGAATAATTAGAAACGAAAAAAAGATCTAGCGGTGAACTGTTTAGAATTTCAAGTAAAGTACTACCGGTATTTTATGATACAAAGTGGGAAAAAACTCATTTTAGAAAAACTATAAAAGCTTCTTCGCTATATACTGAGAATCTAAAAGTAAAATTCTAAATAATAAATTTCCTGATATGGATATTGACCCTAAAAATATCGGGAAGTAATTTTTTGTAAATTACCAGTAATTGATTTAACAATAGGGTAAAACTGACTGAAAATGATGTAAAACGGGATTATTTTTATATAAATGTTAAGTATATAAAAACTACGGTATGCAGAGATTTGAAATTTCGATCATGAGCGAACAGTGAAGTCTGTTTCCTCTATAAATTAAAATTACAATTTTTTTACAGGGGCCAGGATTTTGGTTAGGTTAGGTCCGTTACACGGACAAAAATTGTAATTTATATGGTTTACACGGCAATTAACTCCACTCAGAATCATTTTTTCTTTATCGCCAACAAAAAACAATGATAGTTGCTTGTTTTAAATATACATAATTGAATTATTCTCTATCTTACCTTAACAACTTTCCACCTATACCAATAGTGTTAAGTATATCCAGCTTTTATGAGCGTGTTTTCTTGGTTTTAATATAATGTGTGTTTTTTTTCTTTTTTTCTGTCCGTTTCTACCATACATTCTGCTCCAATTTTCCAGTATACCACCTTTTCTAAAAAAAAGTTTGATCTAGTTGGTAAACTTTTAATTTTCGTTGTAGTTTTCTTAATAATAGGAAAAATCGTGAAACGTAGGAAAAACGGGAAAATTTACGGCAATGGTTTCATTATTTTCGATTTGTTTTTTTTTTGTTTTAACTTAGTTAAAAATAATCGTAAAGACCTGGGATCTTCATAGAACATTAATATTAGATTTTTCTAAGCGCGGAAATTTGTTTAAAACATTCCGGCCATTTGTATAGGAATTTTGAATTTTCTAATTTTTTCAGTTTTTGTTAAGTTTTATTTGGATAAAATTGGTTTGGCCGACAAGATATGCTTGACATGTTTACACAAGGTTCATCGTAAGTTGTACTTAATGGTGAAAAAGAAAAAAGTTTAACGTATTATTATACATTTTTTTTATTAGTGTTTAAAGTGCTAATTTGGTCGTAAAATTACGACGTTTCATAACACAATGATTAACTGGACTTCGCCCAGAATTATTTTTCGTTAGCATTGTTGCGTACAGATATAAATTAAATTCTCCTCTATATCCTACCTTTTATTTTTCTATAATTTTATTTTAAGTATTTGTTTTCGCTCAAACTGACCATAACTAACATAATATTATAAAATTACATATACCTATATACGAGAAATAGAAAAATACCTTAAAACCAAGTAAATTTGGACAGTTATTAAATATTTTAATAGAGTAGTTTACTTGTCTACAATATAGAAATAGTATATTATGCTCTATAGTGTATTATACTCTACAACACTAATACGTCTTATTTACTGTTCCCTATTAGATACTGATGGTTTTTTTGCACAAGTTGGTTATAAGTGGCTTGTATTATAGTCTATAAGTACAATATAATAATACGCCTATGTCAATATCCGATAAGTGTTATTCATGTAAAAAATGCGGAATTAAGATAATTGAAGACGTTCTATATATCGTTTATGTAATATAATACAATCAAAACTATCCTGACTAAATAAGTCACAGTGGAGTTTATTGACATTAAGTATAGTATTGAATTAAGTCGTATACATGGAAATACCGGCCACATAGTCAACTAATCCTAGAGGACAGCTTCGCTTATTTAGGTCGTAAACCAGTGCTTGTATACAGCGACGCTACCAAGGGGGGTGTTTTGGGTGTCAGAACACCCCCCTAGAACCGTATTTATGTAAATTTAATATTTTAAAAATAATCGTGTTTCAAAATTTGACAATTACATAAGTTATATGAGATTTGTATCTGTACACCGGTGCGAACACCATCAGTGGCGTATTCAGAAAAAAGTAATATGGGGGAGGGGTTGTGTTAGGCGGACACCTTCTCGAAAAAATCCTAGTCGCGCCATCGATTGTGTACATTGTATAATTAAATGTAAATTGTGTACTTTTGTATTTGTAATAACGGCATCGTCTTCATGTGAACTTTCGACCGAAAGATTAGTTAGCTCGTTTTTCGAGAGAGAGAAAAATGCGACTTGGCCCGTTGCATAAACAACCGATTCGTATACACAGGTATCGAATATTTGTGCGAATAAAATTTTATACTTAAAATTTAAAACGTTAGATGGGTACCTCCTACAATGGCTATTATATAAAGCAATATATCAATTTCACGCTTGATTTTCCAATAGAAATTGTATTTTTTATACATATTATAATAATATATTAAGCGACGGAAAACGATTTAATTCGTCGCGGCATCAGTGGCGTGTGTGTGTCGAAACGTTTGTCAAATTTAATAAATATTTCGCTAAATGACGAGTGTGTCCGCCCCGCTAAGCCTCCCTACATATTTTGATTTGTTCAATATTATATAACACTGTCGCCCTCCGTTTAACCGCGTGTTATGATACGATTAGCATTACACCCCTAGTTGATTCCTGCAGTAGCATCTGCCGTAGCCGTTCCGCATAATATTGTTTCTGTCAAGTGTATTACGGTATTATATCCCTCTCGTGTATGAGTTTTTTTTTTTTTTCGCGCAATAACATACGCAATATATACACGCGTATACGCATTATGTTTTATACATAAGTTGAGTAAAATCTAATATCAAATCCAATATAAATTTCGAATAATACGAAAATATTACGTATATTTGTATTTTTATACATATTATAATAATATATTAAGCGACGATATATTATCGTCGCGGCATCAGTGGCGTGTGTGTGTCGAAACGTATTATATATATATATGGAAATAAGCTCACAATAAATACCCTTTAAAAACGTCAAATCTCCAGCACAAAAACAAAAAAGAAGATATTTCTCCGGTACAAATTGAATACCAAGCTTAAATTTTCGGCAACCTACGTCGCAGTTATTGAAACCGTCGGTAAAAACAAGTGACAGTGGCTAAAACCCGTCAAAATCCGTAATAACATCTGACATAGAGCATTTATACGAAATAATCATTGTATACAATTTATCAAATAAATTAATTACATTTTGACATATTGTGTCGCAATTTCTTTCTTTCTTTCTATTTCTTAAAATATTATGTTCACGTTGTGATGATATCAAATGTTAAGTAGCAACGCTAAATATTACAGTGGTTTCAATATTTCGTAGACTTAGGCAAATTTGCGAATTTGCCGACTGATGAGCAAAGGAGTTTATTAAAAAATTAGCTAGGTTCATTCCAAAATTGCTCTTCATTTTGATAATACCCTAACCTAAAAACTCATATTTCCGTATATTTAAATTGTATATTTTATTGTTTTAAATTAAAGGTCGTGGAAATCGGTTGGTAAATAACAAAATCGAAAATTCCAATTATTATTTCGAATTATTTCGATTACTATTATTTGCAAGGGTATACGAACAAAAGTTTATAATATATACGAAACTTTTTTTCAATATTTAGACATATTTTTTCCCCAGACCCATTAACCGGAGATCAACACTAAAATCCCCACTTAAGACTAAAAATTAAAACTTAAACCGGGGAAACTTCCCCCCCAAATGACGCCGCTGTTAAATTGTTTCGTATAATATAATAACAACCTGACCGTTACAAAAATATAAATAATTCAAGAAAACCGTATAATATTTCGCAGTACACAAAGGATATTATATTATGTATGAATAAGTTGTTCGCCATAACTAAACGAGTTATTCTAGCAGCAGCTCTGTACCACGCTTCAGAGTTATTAATCCCCTCTAACGCACTAGCCATTGTTGTTATATTGTGTCGCCTTTATTTATTTCATTAAAATAATGCAACGCACCGTGATATAAAATGCGTATTTAGTTGAGCGTAACGATATTGTTATTGTTATTACGTATATACGTACCCACGCAAAAGTATTACATATTTATATTGCGACGATGGCCGAATCTGTAATATTATAATATATGTACGCCTCGGCCTCGATATAATATTTTAATATTACATTTTTGTTATTAATTTATTAATAATGAAAAGAAAAAAAAATTAATTAGGGATAAAAAAAATATTTGTTGTCAAATTTTGAGAAGTGCAGGGCGGAAATTTGTTCCAGTACATCTATAAAATAATGTCTATAAAGTTTGAGCTCGATCGAGCGTAATTAACACGTGGCGACGTTAATTACGTTTGGCTATGTTAGGTAATTTACGTTTGTACGTTTCCTACTTAAGTTTTTATTTTACAAAAAATATTATAGAATCATTATTGTTGCATTAATTATTTCCTAATAAAAAATGAATTTTAATATTTTTTCAAAAAGTCAACTCCTTGCGAAACAATGAAAAATAAACCATTGCTCATATATTATGAAAATAGTTTTATCGAATTTTCTGTAATTTATAGAGGTAGTATATAATTATATATACTAAAATAGTCGGAATAAAATTTATCGATTACTTATCAGATTTGAGAATATTAGAAAAAAAAAATGTATTTATTAAACTTCTAAAGTAGGTACCTACCTATATTGCCCTGATGTGTTCAATTATTAATCTAGAAAGAGTACAGTAGCCCGAAACTTTTTGTACATTTTTGTTTTACCAACATTAAACGCATTGTACAATATATTGTCAGTATAATAGTTCCTTCGTTCCGCTCAGACATAAAATATGTACAAAGAAATTGTATTTTATCTCTTTATCGTTCCCCTATTTCTTGTTATATTTGTATATGTACCGATTTTGGATGTTAAAAAAACAGGGACAAGACTGCGGAGAAGACGATCCCCTTTTTTCATCCCAATTTTTGATTTTAATCTGACAAATCAGTCAGCATTTTGTCCAAAATAATTTCAAAGCCAACAAAATAACTCGATAATAATTATCTAATCGGCATGACCAAAAAAACAAAAATAAAATAACATAATTTTTCACAAAATATATTTCATTTAATTATTTTTAGGTTATAATATTATACCCATTCCTGTAGAGGAAATAATTAAACGATATAAAAATTATCATTTTTGAATTATCATTCTATTAAATTATGATTCATAAATATGAATAGATTAATGTTTATGAGCGTTTTGTATACGAATCAATAAAATTATTGGAATTATTTAACACTTTTACGACAAATCAGTTTATTACCATTATCTACTTTACAAGAAATCTGATAACTTTTTAATTTTTAATTTTTTTTTTTAAAAAGGTACCTATTATTTCAAGTTATATTTTATATTTCTATATTCCAATACCAATAATAGTTGTACTGTAGGTCAGGGGCACAATTAAGGAGTGTTGAGTGGATTAATCCTTCCTCAAAGCCATTTTTTTTTTTACTTGTACTCTATGTTTTCTAACTGACTACGGTGGTCTAATTTGAAATAGAGTTAGGTAGTGTTAGTGATATTTTATTGTTACCTATCAGTTATATCACGACACGTGATGTACATGTAATATAGTAATACTCTATGCACGTGCATTAGTACATTCCTCTTAATGTTATTATAGTGTTTGTTAACATCTTAATTGTTATTATAAAATAAATATAATATATTGTTATTTATTTAGTTTTGTCGATTCCTTTAAAATGATGAAAGAGGGGATACGATAGATACTTAACTCACAAAAAAAAAAAAACTAAACACTTGAAATGTCACCTATTTGAAATTACTACTTACGATCAACAGTTAAAAGTGAAAATTACTAAATTATAGTTAATAATCTTTTTATCTTATTTTATAATTGTTTGGTTGTGATTTTTAGATTAACGAGCTTGTATTTTAGCAGGAATGGTTGCTCTAATAAAATTCAATCTAAAGATGTACCCCAACATTAATTTATTATTAAAAATAATATCAAAATATACTACAACTCTTGAACATATGTTTTCATCAGCTCTTAAAAGAGTTAAAACTTACTTACGAAACAAGACGAGTTGAATTAAATTGCTCCTGAATCATTATTATTGTATATAATATTTTTTTTATTAATCAAATTAACGATTTAAACCATTTTTAGGAGCGGTTAAATGGATTAACAATAAGAAATAATTGTGGCATTACATAGGGAAATTGAATCTAGTTCGGCTTGGTTTTTATGTTACTATGGCCTATATAATATAATATATATTTTATTATAATTTATAAATATATTTATTAAAAATAATACACAATTTGTTTTATAAAAAAATAATTTTCCTCTTCCAGAACAAATTCCTAATTATGCCACTGCTATAGGTATCGATTTTCTAATTAAGTATCACCTATATCAATTATTTATATTATTTATTTATATAATATGTTATATATTAGATTCGAAATGGTTCGACACATATGAGGCCTTTTTATATTGATCTTTAATACATTTTAATATTGTTTTATAGTTGCGTGTATAAAGTAATTTGCAATATTTTTTTTTTTTTATTGAATATCTCTTTCAGTATTAAAATACTCACATTATAATTACCTACCTACTTTTATTATGCAATTTTTAATTATGATTAAAAATTGCTAGTATTATTAGTAGTATTATTATTACTAAGTTTAGTATTAATTTGACAATATAACTTTTAAGGCGACCCGTATAATATTATACATTATAATTCATTCTGGACCTCTGACCATTTAAATACTATTCCAAGGACACCAATAAAAGCCTGTATACAAATGGATTATATTAATAATTAATGCAAATAATGTTAATTATTAAACATTATTTGCAACTTTAGATAAATTAGTAGATACATACACTTGAACAGTTAAAACCTTGTCAGCTGGAGAGATAGAAAATGAATATAAATTCAAGTTATTTTATTAGGTAAAGGTAATATTCTTATTTATGTTAGCCGCCCTGCGCGTCCTTGTCCATGCGATTATATGTTTACCACTCACTGTTTTTTTTTTTTTTTTTTAATTTCTTTTTTCTTTGTATCATTATTTGGTTACCATGGTAAATCAACAAAACATTCTGGATAGACAGATAGAGAAAAAGAGAGAGAGAGAGAGAGTGAAAGAGATAGAAGGATTGAGATCTAACCTACCCGTATTTTTGTTAATCTATGCGGGTTACCTCGGCTACTCGTACGGTCGAGGCAATAAAATAACTTTTCGGGGGACAATAGTAATCGAGTTATTCCTCGTATCACTTGTTTTTCCGTTCAATTTGTATTATATAGATTCGACGTGAGAAAGGTTTTCAGTTTTACAAAGTTGTCATGTGCTTATTTTGTCTTGTACAGGAAAATATTTTTCAGAGCAGAAAAAATACTCAAAAAATGTTTCAACCACTTTTATCTAGGTAAATAATATAGTCTAGCCAAATTAGATGAAAAAAACGATAAAGATCGGTAAAATTTTACCACCTACCCCTAGACGTAATTCCTCTCAGCCCCCAAAAATGGGTAAAATTCACCCTTTGGTCGATTTCTTTATAACTTGTTTACCGTCAAACTTGTGACCAAAATGTGTAGAATAAAAATAACTAAAGGCCACACACATGTACTATTATACAAAATTGTACCGTTTTGCATGTACTTAAATTTTCAATTTTTTAGGCAAAATTTAAAAACCTAACATTTTTACATATAGTGTACAAATTTTTTGTTTTTTTTTTTATCAATTCATTACCAGATTTAATTGGAATTATGTAAAATAAAATACCAATACGTTAATTATTAAACATCGATATGCAAGTTAATTATTGGTTACCGGATGACGCAGTACGTTACAATAATTATTGTCTATAACATGCACTTACCTAATGGATAATAATGTTATTGTTTTTAATTTTACGTATCTTCAGTGATTTTTCCGTATAGCGTGTAAGTTAAACTATTCCGCCACGTGATAGGTAAAAAGTAAATATTACATTTGCGAATTCGTACACATTGGACTCGTGCGTATTTTAATATTTACGTGCATTTGAATTGCGTTGTAAAAATCGATACCCATAGTACGTATACGTATACGTAAACACAATAAGCGTCGGTGTTCATCACGTGAAAAATATTTATGGCGGTAAATGGTAATACACGCAGTACGCTCGCATCATTAACAATTTATTAGATAATATAATGAGAGTACAACATTAAATCGGATTGTATAATGTATTATAAGATATTATTGATAAAATTAAAACGCACATCGTTATATCCAGCATATGAAATTTACTCTAGCTTTCTGTTCGAATGCCATGGAAACTAACATTATATCAGTATAATAAGAAAAACAAATACCTAACCTACTGTATAATAATATTATATAAGCAATGTAACACCGGTGTGGGGGATGTTAGACGTCATGTATCCCACAATCCCACCCATTGGCTTAAAAACACAACAAATACGAGTATTTACTATTATTTGTAATATAATCTCGAAATATATTATATTTCGCCAAGTTTCAAGTAGGATTTAATCGGTAAAATTTGGCATTTTTTGAATCTGCCTTTTAAATTCCTATTGTCGGGTGGGTTAGGAATGGGAAGAAGATTCAACGATTTATTCACGATTTGAATTTACTAATCGGCCCCTTATGGATCGTTTTCAAGCACGCCACTGGGTTTTGCCTACATATTTAAGATATTTTCGTTTTTACAATAATGTGTTACTTTTTGATATTATTATTAGGACAGCCAAATACTGTTCAAAGTTCATAGCTTCACTTGCGTCTTACTCGGTAGCATTAGCAGAAATTGGAGAGGTGTTTGGGAGAAGGGCTATAAGGCCCCACAAATATTTGATTAACCCTCATAAACAATGTTCGCGTTTCGTACAACGATGTTATATTTTTTTCGCATTTCGGATATTTGAGGACCGATTGTTATTTTTTTTTTTATGAAAAGAAATCGTTAAAAAATGTACAATATCTGTACGCCTGTATAATATGTATCTAAATTTAGTTCTATTTTGTATTGTAAATATAATACAATTAACGTGTTATATATGAAAACTGTACTACTATAGACTGTTCTTTTTAGTCGTGCGGCTGTTTAATTAACTTATTATAGATAATTTAATTGTCGAAATCAATTATGATATTATTATTATTTTACTATAATACGTCAGTACGATGACCTATTATAAGCTATACATGACGGGTATGATATATGAAGGTCGTATTCGAGTAGCCGAGGTAGGTATACTATATACTATAATATATGTGTGCATATAAATGAAAGAGTATTCGAATTTCTTCTGAAATATTTTTTTTTGGGGGGATGGGTAAGGGCAAGGGATATCCCAGGAAAATAATTAAAACAATTGCTATAGTATTATCAAGTTTTTGGGATTAATGTTTTTTCTATAATTGTATATGATGGGTACGCATTATATATTGTCTCAGTGTTATTGTGATCGCTAAAAATTTACAAAATATAAAAATAAGTTAATAGTTAATATTATAATATAATATAAGTTAGCTAATTAGTTAGTTTTTATAGTTTAATTAAAAAAAAATATATATATATAGTTTGTAGAGAAAAATCAGTGGGGGGGGAAGAGAGGCACCATACCCGGTTACGCGCCTGATTACCACGGTTAACGGCTAAGGGAGAAAAAATAATAATACTTAAGGTTATATAAGAGCATTTTTTTATAGAAAAATAAAAGGGAGGTTGAAAACTATAATATAATATTACGCGCAAAAAATAACCACATAAACGTTGGCGGGGAGGGGGGGGTGTAATGTTCATAGTTACATATAAATATCATACGTTAAATTACTACTCGCGTGTACTTTTATATTTACACGACAGAATACGTGATTTTAATTAGAAAATAGGATCATAATCACGAAGTGGTACGCGCACGCGGCTCGATATAAATACTACGAGAAAATATAAAATATAACTTGCAGGGAATCGAAAATCCGTGGTTTTAAATACGATTTCTAATAAATGCACACCGAGTACATTCTCGTGTTCCACTCGTTGAAATGTGTAAGATAGGACAGACATTTTTTTATTTTTTGCCAATTCTCGAGGACCACGGTAAACAATATATAGATATACTTGTTTGGCCGAATGATTTTATACATTTATTTTTCAAGTGCCATGAGCAAAACGTTATAACGGTGATGACTCACACCGGTCACCTTATCCTTGTGTCCTTATTTATTTATTCGTATAATTAGAGTATGGATGTTGAAACTTAATAAGATGTTAAAACAACGCAATAAAAATCTTACTATTCGATTACTAATTTTGTTTATTCGTTTAATTTAATATTTTATATAATATGATTGTTACACATTACCGTTATCAATAATTATTAAAAATAGATATGACAATATAATGAAAAATGTATAATATATTATAATACATATTACATATATAAAAAAGGCGTACATACTTCACACCATGGGTGTGGCTTACTGTTGTAGGTGGTAAGTTTAGAAGGTAGGTTAGGAATTTAATTTATATATGTATCAATGATAAAATGCAAACGAAAAACGATTCTGAGCGAAGAAGTATATAAGTCGTGTTTTTCATTGTTGCCGTGGTAACCCAGAAATCAACATAAATAAAAAAGAAATAATTTTTCGTAATTTTTGGTAGACTTTTCTGCCGCGTTAAAAACTAATTGGGGTACCTAAAAATTACCTCTCTAAAGTATCAACTAGACAAAATTTGCTACCGGAAACAGTGTAAAGAGTGTATAAACCTGATGAAGTCTTCTGGTAGAAAAAGCGTTTACAGAGAAAATAAAAAAATTGTAGGTTGTAAATCATTGAAAAACCGCAAGACCCCTCGCTTCGCTTAGAATCTAAAATACTACTAGAAATAGCATTTTTTTGTATAAAGTTTTAGAAAATGTATATAAATATGTATGAAAAAAGCAAATCAATGTATTAAAATTCATTAAAATTATTATACTTCACTATGCGTTGCCGCCTTATCAATAACATTATTATGGTGAATTTATTTAACAATTACTTTTCGACATTTATTAGTTTTATAAATGTTTTTGTATCATGTTGAATTTCTCAAATAATTCTTCACGTGCATTAAATTTAAAAAATGTTATTTACTCCAATCGGAACGATTGAAAATATAAATAACAATTTATATGTAAAATAAATAAGTTCCGGTGTAACCGCGAAAATTGACACTTGTGATATTTGATGGGGGGACGACGACTTTTTCTCGTCATTGTTATTCCAAGAGCCCAGCTGAAATATTTTCCTATAGGCTTAACCACCGCTGAGGGGGTAGGTAACAAAATATATATTTTGTATTTCGGTTTGTTTTTTAAATCGATTACTTTTATATAATATATTACATAAGTGTACCCACGGTTAAAAGCCTACTACAAAAAGTGCGTCACTAATCGAATACTCGACCGGAAACAAAGTATACCTACGGATATCGTAAAGGCGTGGTCGGATTATCGACCGGAGAGGGCGCAATAATAATGTCGCGACTTTGTAAGTATCGTTGTTTCCTTCTCATCTATTGTTTTACATTTGATTAATTTAATAAGTAATATATAGGCACTATAAATAATCTCGCCGACGAATGCGGTGGTAAAAAAAAACCGAGACATACGTATCGGAATCGATCTGCGTAGATTGTTTGTAAAATGATAAATTATTATTGTCAAGCTCGGCTCTTTTCAAAGGTTGCGGGTCACCGCTCAAGGGATGGCTGCACTGTGTCGATGAAAACACAAGAGCACCAACAGTCCTGCGCAAGCGGCCATTATGCGCAACCTTATCACTCGCTTATCGTATCGTGACGTGCGGAAAATCGGGACGACACACTCCGAATACAATCGGAATCCAGGGCACGGGCTACGTGTAACGCAGCACTTGACACTGAGCGTGCGACCGTGTGACCGGCAAGTGGCTTTCAAGTTGAGTGCATCACAATTCGAGTTCGTGTGTCCCACCGTCATAGACGGACCGTAATTATTAATCGGACGTCGTAGTGTCGCGATTCGTGTGCGTATATGAGTAAACCCCGTCGGCTGTCACGTGAATAACGACGACCGCGATGATATCTTTAGATAAACGCGTCTCAATTGTTATATTACAGTATAATTGTTACTGTTGGACTTTATCACGTTTTAAGTGCGCCTTTAATTGGTAAAAATAACAATAATATAATCTTGAAATTTTCATTCGTAGCGTTACGTTTTACCGAAGTGCGCGATAATTAATCTTTTATCTGTTCCCCTCTTCTTCCCTTGTACGTGTTCGTTCTCTTCCCGCCTCGCGCCTTTATTTAATTTTCACCGTCCGAGTGGGGAAACGCAACCAGTCCGCTCGAACCGCATTCGTCGTCACTCGTTCCCTCTCCCTTTCCTCCCTTCCCCACAAAGTTAACTCGTCACGAGTGCGGTCGCGTAACCGTATAAATATTACCGCTCGTTCCGTACCAGACATCAGTGTCGGTACCAACTATTGCTCGTACATTTCTGCGAGCCCAAACGTATTCTTCAAGTCTTGTGTTTTCGTTGTATGGGTAAGTGAACGACACTTTAATATTTATTTGATTTTGTGCGGCGTTCGTCTCCCATTGTCCGCGGCACGACTGTCTGTTGTTGTTTTTTTGTTGTTCCTATTAGTACGTAGTTGAAAAAGGATGACGGACCCTCCTCGAAAATATTATTGTCAATCATCGCGTTTTCGTAGCATAGTAGTTTCGCGTTCACTGCAATACCGTCGCACGATTTTTTTTTTCTTTTCTCTTTACGTTGAATTGGACGTATTTGCACAAACGCCTACTTGCGTGTATTCCGCGTCATATCCGCCGTTATCGTTCACAAATCGGTACCGAAATCGTTTCTATTGTGCACCCCCGCCGCCCACTCGTTTTGTCCTACATAAACTGTTCTGCCGTTCAACACCTATTGTTTTTCATATACGATATAATGATAATTCCCGGCGACAATCATGTCACGGTCCTCTCGCCGCGCAACGCAGAAAGTAGAAATTAAAACACCTAAGGCCCCTCTTTATCCCCCCCCCCGACCAGACCTTCGAAGATTTTTAACGTTTGTCGTTTATTACCATAACTCCGGGCTACGTGTAGGTACAGAGTATTAGGTTAACCTGCCCGATAATCACTCGCAGACAAATTGTCGTACCGATAGCAGCGTTACAGGCCTATAATAATCATATTATTTCTGCCGTATATTGCGGATTTGCGTTCCCATAGCCTATGGTATTATCGTCGAATACAAGATTTATTATCATTACTCTTATGCAATACTGATTTACTACTCCGTAATAATATTTTGTATATATATATTTGCACGTCTATAATATTGTAGTAACTATATAATCGATGATATTATGTAATTAACCTATTTTCACGGCAGCAGTAATTATGAGTATTGCACGTTACAAATCCAGTGGAACATAAAAGCAATTTGTTTCCATCGAATAATTTTTTAAATACATAGTATTACGAACTGTCTAACAATAATCATGTATAATAATAGATAGTCTGCAAGAGTATGGGAATCTAAGAATCTTTTTCAATTTTTGAATTTAAATAATTTTATATATTAAGTAAAATTGACTTTTGCTTTTATTATTAATTTTAAGACTTGTACAATAAAGCATTTAAATTTGTATTTGCACCCGTCTACAAATGTAAATATAAATGTTTTATTATTATTTATGTTATGAACTAGAAAACAAAATCACCATTTAAGTAATAGAATTTAGATTGAATAAATGATACATTTATAAATAAAATTAATTAATTAATTTTTTTTCATCAAATTTATTTTATTTTCTTCCAAAGTTTATAGAGTTATTTATGCTTATAATGATTTAACATTTATTTTATATTTATTTAAAGAGCGTGAGAAAAAATCTTTAGAAGTAGAAGGGCCTGTTGGAGCTGCTGCAGACAGCTGCTACAGGGATGAATCTAGCTACATACCAACCGTTGGCAGATGGGGAAATGAATGGCCAAGTTGACTCGAAACCCTGCCCACTCCCAACACACTCAACAACAATGATGACTATGCATTTTGGCTGAGTTATGGCCAGAAAGCAGACTGGCCAATTGGTCAGCCAGTGCCCTTGCCAAAATGGGGTAGCTCAAGACCGCCCCTTTTGGTTGGCTCAATTGGGGAATTTGACAAACTGATCAAATTATTTGAAAATGAAGTGCAAACTTTACTTCAAATACACAATTATGATTCAGTCACAAATTTCATCAAGTAAAATATTTTAAATTATATAAAATATAAAATCAAACTCAATATTCATTTATTTTTAGATTTTATAATGAATTCAAAAATGGAAAATGTGAAACATTGGAGAGCTTCTTTAGGGAATACGAACCACCATTGACTAAAAATGCAAATACTTGTGTTGGCCTTGGTTTATTATTAATTGGGAAATTAGCATTGTTGAATGATAAATTCCCTGGTATTAAAAATAGCCTTTATCTGGTTTCTTGTGAGGAATCCATAGAAGTAAGTTTTGTGCTATTTTTAAATGTAATTGATCTTTAATCTATAAAATTGATTGAAATAATTTTTAGAGTCATGAGGGATATATAAGTAATGACTATCCAGATCCGTGGGTAAGCGATAAAGAACATGTTATGGTCGCAATGCAAATTGAAATTGAAGGACGTAAAGGTGTGGTATTATTAGATCCTGGCTATCAAATTGGTAGAGTTGTCACAGTGATGATCGATCAACAGTACCCCCATACTGGTAAATAATAAATTTAAAATTGCATTTTTATTGAGTTAATAATATTCAACATTATCCAGGTCGTTTTGTGCCATCATCTTGTCCGAAAAAGGAATATTGTTATCAGACCATGGTTGGCGAAAAGTATGTTCAGTGGTCAGTATGGAATGGATCTTCCAAACCAGAAACCAACTTAGTGTATATAGGAGCATCATATCATTCACCAGTGTGTGTAACTGAACGTCGAAATTTAGTTTACAACTTTAGAAGCTTACTGGCTACAGATAGAAAGGGACATTTACTGGCCGGTGTTTATTTTAAAGCTGCATTAAAATCGACATTCACATTGTTTTGCGATGATGATCAAGATCCAAATATTAAACACCGAATTAAAGTTCCATCTGCCAATTTTATTACAAAAAATGTAAAATCATAATTTATTTGATAGATTGTCATTATTTTTTTTTTAATTATTTTTTTTTGTTTTGTAGGAGATTGATATCGACACTGATAGAGTATTAGATATGTGCAGCAAATATCTCAAGATGACAAAGATTCAATTTTATACTGTACTAACAGCACTCGCAAAAATATTAGAAGACAACGAATTTCTTGAACAAATGTGTAAAATTAATGATGATATTTATAAGCTTGGAGTTGATGAAAATAACAACAACGAAGGTGTTAATAATTACAATTTATCTGGATAACTACTAAACTATTATTATTTTGATTATGTTTTTTTTGTTTGTGGATTTTACTATTCTTTTTTTTTTTTTTTTTTTAAATTATCAAATAGATAATTAATTATTATAAGTTTTTATTTTTAATTTTAACCATTTATTAGTAAATATAGTTATTGGACCTTATTTTCTTCTTTAGACATGTATGTTATAATAAAATTGTAATGCACAAGGAAATAATTTTGATGTGAAATAAATCATTCTTTTTTTTTTAAAAACAAATTATTGCTTTATTATTTTAATATAATTGAAATGAAAAATAACTAAAATCTAAGAAATACCAGCGAGAGCAGAAAGGTGATTATATGAATTATTCATATTAAATAGTACAAATAAATAAACAATATCAAATATTGTGAATCCTTTCTTTCCTAATATTAGAATGCTTAATGACTATAGTATACATAATAAAAAATACATTCTTCCCTTTGCTCAGAATCTAAAATGAAAGCGTAAATTAAATACCAGTACCTTTCATACACTAAATGTAATTTAAATATCAATAAAAGCAATTAAAAAAAAAGAAAAAAAAAGTGTGCTTATAATGTAAGATATTCAGTACATTTAAGTAATTGTTAATATTTTTTTTTTTTATACACTACGTTCCATTTAATTTTTAAAAAAAGTGATATTGTTAAAATTAAGGTATAATTAATAATGCATTGTTATGCATTGGCTATAAATGTCACACTTTACTTAATATAACACAATTATACATCAATTTGTGAAAGTAATGAATGCATATGTAAATGGAAAAAAAAAATTCTTAAGCATCGTATACTGGATTTTGTTGTATCTTTTTAGGGGTGCGTTGCTTGGTCGCACGTTTCCTTCCTTGCTCAGGCTGAGCACCTTCAATGGCCAAAGCGTCACTAAAACAAAAGGAGTATATAAATACAAATCATTTATAAGAAATATTTCAAATAAAATTCATAATTTATCTAAAACATTTAAAATAGATTTAATAATTTTAAAATAACGATAAACAATGATAATAGAATATACATAATTGTAGGCGAATATAGCAATATACAATTACATGAATAAAATATTAAATTACTCGAAAAAATCAGTGCATAACTTAGTATCTAGTAACTAAGTACATAATAATAAACAATCAAAATAAAAATATGTATTGAAGGTGTTTTATTTAATATGCTACCTATTTTTTCAGTGAAAGTTGAAAAAAAAAAAAATATATTTAAAGTTTATCAATGAGTATTCTTTTATTTTTTTTTGATTTCAACAAATCAGTATATTTTTTTAACAATTTGTATTATTAATTTGGATAGTTTGAATTTAGAAAAAAATTGGTCGAGAAACAGAATAACTCATTACAAAATTTGACTGTAAAAAATGATAAATATTTTGTACAATAACAAACAACTTTTCTGAAAAATATTATTTTTTAAAGGATGAAATTAAAAAGCACAGTTTATTACATAAACAATAATTAAATAAAATCAGCAAGATAATAAATAATATTAATTTAAAAAACACAAACATTGGTAAATAAAACAAATGTAGAATGTTAAATGGAACCGTATAATGTGCTTTGATTTTAATGTGAACTCACCTGACAAAATGTCTTATAACAGTACATACTAAACTTTTTTTCATTATATTTGATAATAGATTGAATTAATCTAGTATAATCTATTAAACATTAATCAAAAATAAATAAAATCCGTACTTAACGAATATTGTAGTATTAATTTTATTCTAAAAAAAAGGAGAATATAAATATACGGATACATTGAAAGGAATTTTAACACAATAGGTTAGGTTATATAGGATAATAAATTATAATATATATAAGTGATAATGACAGTTTAAAAAAAATAATAATAATAATTTAAAATTGTTTGTAAGTCTCAAAAATTAAATATACTTTATCATTGAAAATAAATTAAAATAACTGAAGGTTTAATATAGTAAAAAAAATAATTAAACTTACCGGTTATGTGATGTTGAAGAGGGTAAAGCCTTGAGGTGTTTTTTATTAGGTACTGAAGAATTTTGAACTCTAATAAAACATGGAAATAAATAATAAAATAATAAAAACAAAAATGTGTATAGATATAACATAAAACTAAAATATAGTGTTTATATAATATATATTAAAATTACTAAAATTTAAAAAACCAAATGCCATTTAATAATATAACATGATTATAATAATATATTAATGAAATTTTAACTCAGCAAAATTATATTTAAATATATTCTTCAACATTATTAGGTTAGGTAAATTTGATTTATATTGAGTAGTAGTTAAAAATCAGGGTTCAGGACTATATACGCTACAAACATTCAAATACGCATTTTAATTTGCTCTATTAACAAAAAAAATGTCCCGTTAAATATTATGCACTATAAAGTTAAAATGTGCAGTTATAAGTTGCCAATATATATACATTATCAAAAACAAATTATATAAGAAAATATACCTAACCATTTTGTCATGTTTAATTGATTATGCTTTTATAGGGGTTTTAAGTAATTATAAAAGATCAACTAAAAAAAAAAACCAGACATATTTTTCACCATTAGTAGCCCATAGTTCTCGTTTGAAGGTAAAATAAACAAAGTAATTTAATTTAATAATGAAATAATAAATGTGTAAAAAAGAAAAAAGAAAACAAAACCAAGAGTATTATATAGATTAGGTTAAACGAAAAACAATTCTGAGTGAACTACGATTGCACATATTTTGATAAATTTAAATTGAAAATTGTATTAATTTATAACTACAAAATAAATTACAATAATTGTTTGTATTTTATATAATTTTAACATAAATTTTTTATTTTTTTAGAAAATTTACCATCTGCATTTCATAACACAATAAGTAAAAAAGAGGACTGACATAACACTACATACATAATAAAATAACACATCAAGCACAAGATGAGAGAAATCATCCAGCGATGGTACCTTCCAGTAATTTATTTTTATTCATTAATTTAATAGGTCACGGTACCAATTTCTTTTGAGTCGGCGCGATGGGTTGTCGGGAAGAGTACGTGATGCAAGGTGAGAGACTAAAGGATTGAGATGGTTTTGTAGTTTGGAGTAAAATCTGTTATAGTACAATTTAGCTAATTGGTCAGCTGTTAGAATTCTTAGATCTTTGTGTAGGGTTTCATTGGTTACGTACCAAGGGGCCGAGGCTATTAGCCGGAGACTGATGGATTGAGAAGCTTATATAGTGTGGATTTGAGGTTTGGCACACCCCCAGACTTGCATACCGTACGCCCAAATGGGTCTGAGTAGAAATTTGTACAATGTTGACTTTGTATGTATTGATAGTTTGGATTTGAGAATCAGCCTAAGTAGATGAGGGTGGTTGTTAAGGATTTTACGTTTGGACTTTAAATGCGGTCCCCATAAATTTAATGTTGAAATGCTAACAAAAAAAATTGAATATACATTTATTATAAATATTATTAATAACAAAAAGAACAAGAATATTAAAAAAATTGCATCACGTCTTGGAAGTCGTAATATAAATGATTCAGGGTTGTATAATTGTTCGTGACTGTATTATAATAAAAAAAAAACAAAATAGAAAACACTGTTATTGTGGAAATAATCCTGCTTGTTTCCCATTAAAGAAACTACAAGGAAATTATAAAATTACTTTCCCAATGTACCAAAAAGATTTCTGTTAGAAAAGTTGTTCACAGATGGAAAAAAAAACATACATCATAGTAAAACCAATAAATTCTTCCACATTCAGAGTCTAAAATTAAAAAATAATAAATAAATACTTCCCAAACAAAAATATATTTACAGTAAGTTCTAGTTCAGGTAGAAATCAATATTTAAACATTTTTAATGTGAATTGAAAACAATTTAATTTCTTATTTATGAGTATGTTTTATTTTAGATACATACTGAAAAAATAATACTATAATCAATGGTATGAGTATGGCCATAATGCTGTGGTATTAACATACTTTTTATTTCAAAGAAAACACATTTTAGGGTATAAAATGTTTATAAAAAAAGCTCCATTCTAAAACTTTGAACATAGGCTTAAAGATAAAATTTAAATATTGTTCAGTTAGTAAAAAAAAAAAAATGTATTATTTTATAGGAATGCATAATTTTGACTGTATTTTATAGTATAGGTAAACATAAAATGATAATTTTAATTTCTTTTACTATTTGTTTTTAACAGTAGTTAAAAAGAAGTTTAAAATAACAATAGTTAGTAGTAATTAATATATTTTTCAACTTATAAGAATAAAAATATTTATTTAATAAAATAAATGGCATGCATGTCTGAGTTTTTAAAATATCTAACCACGTGTATATTACTTTAATCGTCTGATGATAAACTACCATTTATTATTTTACTAAATCAACTTAAAAAAAAAAAAACTAATGCAAACATTAAATTATTTTTTTTTATCATACTTACTTATTTGTGTATGGTAAGTAACGATTACGGTGCGAGTTTGTTGAATTTTGTGCTTTATTACGCCATTCGTTGTTGAATTCTTCAGCTTCATCTAAAAAAAAAAAAAAATCAAAATTCATTAAGAGGATTGGTGCCGGTTTTCCAAATTTGGTAAAATTGTAATTTTCTTTTACATTTTAAGAGATACCTCAACACAACTCTTCCACTAATCTACTGCCTGATACCCATTTAAGGGCAAAAAGATACAGCCGAGAAGGGGTAATTGTCTAAAAGTATCAATCTTTTACCAATTGTACCGGCTACCCTAGTTATCAGGAAAAATGTCTGAAAACAAATTTTAATTTTCATGAAATATACCTGAAAACAGCTTTTTAAATTTAACTCTTAAATATTTAAAAATTGTATTTATCAAATTCTAAAAAAATCCAAATATAAAATGAAATAAAAGTTTAAAAATTAAGTTTTAAAATATTCCAAAGAAGTGGAAGTTGTTTTCAAATAAACTTTATAAAAAATACAAACATGTTTTCAGAAGTTTTATCAGATTATTAAAACAGCCAGTTGAATTAGCATCATATAGGTGTATTTTGATAGAAAACACAGCTGATATTTAATGTTATTAGTAAAAATAAATAACATAAGTTAGTACAATTACTTTAGACATCTACAATTTGTCTATTAATCATCTATAACTTTATAAGACTTTTCAATTAGATTTATTTCAAATTTTACTGACCATCTTCCAAGTTAATATATTCTTGATTTTCTTCTTGGTCTCCTGAATATAAATTTTTCTGGTGTTCAACGATATGAGCACGATCTCCAATATGATGTCCAATAGCCATCTTCTTGATTCCTGTAACCGAATCACTAATAGATTTTTTTGTTTCTTTTATTCCTCCTGGACCAGTACGAGTGGATGATGATGCTTTGTAGATCTATTATATAAAATACAACCAAATAATATAACACACACAATTTGTTGTTTAAATTTAAATATTTACTTGGGGTTGACCATTTGGTCCATTTGATGAATATGACATAAACGTAGAGCTACTGAATGACTGAGCCGGTTGATTACCGCCACCAGCTGCTAGCATACTCATATGATTATTCATATTACCCATCATCGAACCAAAGTTTCCAAACATGCCACCGCCATATGGCATCATCATACCCGACATTGGATCAGGAAATCCTCCAAAGACTGAACCCATCATTTGTTCCAATGGATGCATAAATTGTCTGAATTGTATAAAATAAAAGTAATATTATTAATTGTTCAATTGATCTTAGTTTACAATCTATGATATTCTAGTAATTTTTCATATATAACTTTAGTAAGAGTCCCAAAAATCTAGGTACTTAATAACATTTATTTTTTTGTTTTTAACCTTACTACAAGTAGATAAATATTTATAATAACTGAATAATATTTTAAAGTTTATTAATAAATATATTTTAATAGTTTGTATGTAGTAGAAAAAAATATGCTTAAACAAAAAGTACTTTATCTGAATTAAAAAATAGTTTTAAATTTATAACAAAAGGAACTTTTAATTTTAAATCATATACTTTATATTGTCACATAATAAATATGAATATATTTAGTTTTTATCCACAATCGGTTCAATCAAAGTATAATAACACAATACTACAATAGCATTAGTTATTATTAATGTTTTTATTTTTATTAAGATAGAATTTTAAAAAGAATGAATATTTATTATATTTATAGTACACCTAAATACCACGACATTTTGAATGTAACTCTTTATGCACAGATTACAATGGTATACATTTAAATTAACACCCCTGCAGTGGCGTGCAGTACCCTTTCATCACATAGAGCAATTAATATATTTTTACACACACACCGTAGTGGCCACCTTTTTTTTTTTTTGGTTTTTACACAAACAAATTTAATTTTATATACAAAATAATTGGGTGGCAAACCTTATAAGGGGTTTGACAAAAATGTTTAGAAAGTGATAGGTATAATATAATAGAGATAATAAAATGTTGATAGGCTATTTAAGTTAAATTGTGTCTATATTGTGCATAGACAAGCCGTTGCCAACCTTTTGGACCACTAAATTTACAATTCTAAATTATTCGGACCACTTATACTTTATACTTAAGTCTCAGGTGCGTATGCAGAAATACAGAGAATCGTGCGGACCACTGGTTGGCTAATGCTACTATAAACAATTATTTAGAAAAATAATCGGTGTACCATAATTGGTACAGTTTTATGGCAGACATATATAGCAGAACTTCTAGAAAAATGTTGATATTTTTAAAAGAATGAGTGTCCTTGTATGCTATATCATATTAAAATGTAAAAATATTAAGATTCATTAATCGGAATATTCTGTATTTTGCTTAGGTATAGTAGCTGCATAATGAGCAATTGATTCTATAAAACAACAAAATTATTAGACAGTTAAATATATTATATGTATTGTAGATAAAATAAACTATAGATATGCAACAGCAATGGGCAAGTTGGAATTTGAATATCTATACAAATTTTAATTTTATTATTATTATAGTATATTTAATCTATATGTGTACAATACACAGGTGATAGAGAAAAAAAAATGTTCATTCATAATACTCTTACGTAGTATTAGTATATAACACTTATACAACTACATACCTGCTGTGTGGTTCACCGTAAGGATCATCTTCAAGTCCAAAAATGTCGTTTTGTAATCTATAAGGAAACATGTTTAATCCTTTGTTGTAATACGAGTTTTAAAAATGAATAAATTTAAACACGTATTGTCTGATCGTGAACGATTCGTAAGGTTAATGGTAAATGTGAAAAATATTATGATAATTTATCACTAATCGCAGAACATAAGATCAGTTATCGTGACTTCTCCCAATTTTATCGAAAACTCAAATATACGGATGTATAGAATTCGGTTTTAATAAAATGACACAGCACAAAACAAAAAGAGGATTTTGTATATTTGTAAAATAATAATGTTTATGCAGTGTACACTGTATTCGAGAACTTTCTAGTTTCAACCACAGGACAATCAGCGTAGCCATAACAGAAATAAAAATTTATTTGTTGGTAACATCAAATCAAGGATTAATCCCGTACCAAAATATTATTCGAAAATCAATTAAGTTGGTGTACTCGATTCTCTATCTTTCGCGTCTCGTTATCATATTATTTTCTCTTCAAAATAATAATAATAAACGACATCCAAGACTTTTTTATTTACCCGGGTCGTTAGCGAAGTTTTTTTTATCCATGATTATTTTATTATTACTTATTGGTTATTTAATAATATCGATTAAATGATTAGTTGTCCAATCCGGTTTCCATTGTATCAGTCAACTTTAAATAATTTTTCAACTATTTTAGATAAGTTGTTTGATTATTTTATGATGATTATAATACAAATTAAGATTATTTAATAAAACTCATTAAGCTACTTTGTTGTTTTATATAATGAATAATATTCGTATTATTTATTCTGCGGTTCTGTGTTCGCAAACACCTAAGTTATTCTTCGGGATAATTCATAAAGTACGGAGATGTAGTCTATATAGTTATTTCCCGGTTTTGTTTGCATGTTGTTATCAATTATCATCTATAATTATATATATTCTATAATCTATTAATGCCGATATATTATGATAGCGGACAACTTTTGCTTTTGCAATATTGCACAATACACTATTTCGTCTTAATGCTTAGTAGTGGCTACATATCGAATTAAGCAATATTTTTATACACTGTAATAACTATAATTGTTCATTACGTATTGCTCAATCAAATAGTTTTATTCTTACGATATATTTTATTTTTAAGTATTTATAGAGAATATATTTTTAAAGTAAAATTAGTTACATATTATAATATAAATTATAATAAATCAAATTTTTTTGCTTTTTATTAATATGTATATATGTTTGTACCCATTTAAACTATTGTTACTTATAATTTAAAAAGTTAAAATTACAAAATGTTTATTTTCTTTTTGTTATGCACTTAATAGTAAATTATAAAATTTACTTTATCAGTTGATTTATACTTCATTAACATTGCAAACTAATTTTAAGTCTTTTTAAATTTGATATATACCATAAAATATATAGTAAATATGCAGAATATACAGTTGAAGAGTTTTCTAATTTTTTCAAGATTCTGTTCACATCCATGTTCGTCTAAGAGTATACATTTTGATTTACATGATATATTTTCCAATGCCAACTCTTTAAAAGCTGTGAAATCTTTTAAGTCATTATGCCCTCAACTGAAAACTGACGGTAAACGCCAAGCTGCTGTACTTATTCCATTGTGTATCGTTAAAGATGAAGTATCGATACTGTATACATTAAGAACAATTAATTTAAAACGAAATAGAGGTCAAGTATCTTTTCCAGGAGGAATGCATGAAACAAACGAACAACTTCATGATACAGCATTGAGAGAATCATGTGAAGAACTTGGAATAAACAAAACAAGTATTGATATTTGGGGCGGTGGGAAATTTATTGTTTCTAAAGATATAGCAATTATGCCGTTTTTAGGAAATATTGGTATTATAGAGCCAGATAAATTAAATATTAATCACGATGAAGTACAATATGCTTTTGCTCTTCCTCTTAGGCACTTTTGTGAACCATCTAATTGTAAATACACTTGTTTCAGACAACAATCAAATAAGTTAATTGCAATTCCTGTCTACATGAACAATTACAAACGAATATGGGGAATGACTGCATATATAACCTGGTTGGCCCTAAGATCAATTATACCACAGAAATTTACACATCATATCCATCATAATATGAAACAGATTTAAATTACTATTAATAGTGCTTATAATATATTGTATGTTACCATTTTTAATTAACAAGGTTTATTTTAGAATATGATTAATCATTCAAAACGAATACGTAACTAAATAAAATCAATATATTTTTATAATGATTTATAAAATTTGAATTTAATACTTTTATGTGTATGAGTGAACACAACCTATTACCTATACCTATTTATAATTAAATTATAAATAAATTGCGATGAAATAATTTTAAAAACAGTACTACGAAGAATTAATTGTTTTAAATGGTTACTATATTATATGTCAATTGTTAATTTTATTCATAATGCCATTGTAATAGGTATTTGCACTCTGCAGCGCTATCCTAAGGCGTAAGGTCTACAAGTTAAATACAATTACACAATACTACGTTAACTAATGCTGCAACAGCTGGGGGGAAGGGTGCCGGACTAAAATATTTCTAAGAATCACATTTTTAGGATTACATAAAGAGACTGTAGGAACAACGAAATTTGATCAGTTGCACTTGAGCACTCAAATTCCTATATGTGGCACTGAGATTAATCTAGTAAGATGTAGATAAACCTCACGAATTAATACATATCTCAGTCAAAGACCTTGAACCGCATAAGTTCTATGATTCTTTGAATAATATGTGCAAATATAAAATTTTACAATAAATTGTCAATAATCATGTATTATATATTTATTGTATATTTGTATAAACCGTACAAACGAGTGTAATGAGTGATAACATTAAAAGTTGTTATCATATTATATAACGGTTATCGTAACCATATACCACAATTTATGATTGAGATATCTTAACATAAGATTTGAATTATAATATTAAGTATGCACATGTTTTATAATATACTAAATTGACAATAGTTTTGTAAGTTAAAAAAATTGAAGATGTATGAACCTACCCTTAAAAATTTGACGGATCTTAATTATGGCAAGCCTCCTAAACATCAGAATCCAGTAAGTTACTAAAAAACCGATAATGAATTTTAATTATTCACGTTTAATAATAAAAAATAAATATTAATTGTTTGTTTGTTAGATTCTTCAAACTTTGGGTGTTCCACATATAGATTCCTTTAACTTTATGGTAGAGGAAGGATTAAATTTGGCTGTTGCTAACATATTACCAGTTGAATTTGATACAAAAGGGAATTATCGTATTAAACTTGTCTTGGTGGTAAATCATTGTTTTTGCAGCTATTTAAATTTAAATTTTATTATTACATACACTGAAAATATCTCTGTAAAGGGTCTAATACATGACAATAAAATTACTCAATATTTTATTATTGTTTTTTTAGAATGCTACCATCCATGTACCTCATGTACCAACAGGTTCGCTAGGTGTTAAATCACACAATATTTATCCATTAGAATGTCGACAACGGCATGGGACCTATTCAGGAAAGCTTGAGATAAAACTCAGTTGGTCAATTAATGGTGTTGAACAAATGCTTATTAACAGAGATATTGGACAAGTACCTATAATGCTGAAGGTATTTTTTTTAATAATTATTTTCAATACTATTATCATTGATAATTTTTATTTTTGTACCTAGTCTAAGTTGTGTCATTTAGAAAAAATGACTCCAGAACAATTAGTTCAACATGGAGAACACCAAGATGAATGGGGTGGATATTTTTTGGTAAAAGGCAAAGAACGTTTAGTACGGCTTTTATTAGGAACAAGGAGGAATTTTCCAACTGCTGTTAAAAGAAATACTTGGAAAAATAAAGATCAATTTTTTTCAGACACGGGTATTATGATTAGATGTATCAAAGATGATATGACAACTATTGTGAGTTTTTAAAATAATATAGTTGTATTTAAAATTAAAGTTAATTTGAATATTAATTCGTAGTCGAATGTTTTGCATTTTTTAACAAACGGCACAGCCAAATTAATGATCCCAATTAAGAAGAGAGTGTATTATGCACCAATTTGTTTAATACTTAAATGTCTTGTTAACAGTTCAGATGAATATATATTTAGACACATTATCAAGGGACATGAAGACAATTTATATTTTATGAGGTAATATTTATTAGTAAAATTATTATTATTATTCAATTATTAATAATTTAATTACATTTTTTTTTTTTTTAATTTTTATTATTTTAATATTTTTTCATAAAGATCTGTAATGGAAATGATGCGTATTTTACATGAAAGTAATATACATAGTCAAGAAGATGTTAAGGAATATATTGGTGTTATGTTCAGATCTAAATTCTATGAATTACCCGAATGGAAATCTAATAAAGAAGTGTGTGATCATTTGATTAGGTTTGTAATATTTGTATTTATAACTTACAGTTTGCTCAGATAACAATACAATATTAAATTTTCTCTAGGAATTATGTTCTAATTCATTTGAACACTGATTTTGATAAATTCAAACTTTTAGTGTATATGTTGCAAAAGTTATTTGCAGTTGCGCAAAATAAATGTTTAGATGAAGGCGCTGATGCAATAATGATGCAGGAATTAATGCTTGGTGGCCATCTTTATCTAAAAGTAATAATTACTAATTATAATTGAAAATTACAAACATTAATTTATAGTATTTATATATAAATATTTTATACAGATGCTCAAAGAAAAATTACAATCTTGGTTGGGTATGATTAAAATCAACTTACAAAAAGTTGACCAGGGTGGATCACCATCTATTGGTGATATGATGACTGCATTGAAAAGATGTGATTTTATTGAGCATTCATTGACACATTTTTTTGCTACTGGTAATCTTAATAGTACCACAGGTCTAGGAATGCAGCAAGACAAAGGTATTTTATATTAAGTTTATTTAATATGTAATTTATTTATGTTTATTAAGTATAAGGATAAAGAAAACAAATTCACTTGACAGATAATTATTATTAAATTAATAAATAGTATGACAAAAGATTATGATTATTATCTATTCTTGAGTATTGAAAAATGTTACTAAACTTGAATAGGTAATTATTATTCTGGTACTTTAATGTTTTTCATGTAAAAAAAAAGGATTGACAATTTTGGTTGAAAATATAAGTCGAATGCGTTATATGGCTCATTTCCGTGCAGTTCATCGAGGTGCTATTTTTGAGTCCATGAGAACAACTGAACCTAGACGATTGTTACCAGATGCTTGGGGTTTCATTTGTCCTGTGCATACTCCTGACGGGACCCCATGTGGTCTTCTCAATCATTTAACCAAATCTTGTATAGTGAGTAGAAATGTTACATTAATATCTAATAAATTGCTCAACGTTCTTGAACATCAATAAGAACTTTAATGTAAAATTAATTTAGTTCAAAATTCATTTTCCCATATTTATTACCATTCAATTGTATTGAATATTATATATAAATTTCTTTAGGTAACAAAATCGGTAAATAGAAAAATATTGCGCGATGTTCCAAAGGTTTTACTATCTCTTGGTATGTGTGAATCATCTTATAAAACACAAGAAGTCAGTTTTGGATTTGTGTACAATGTAATGCTTGACGGTCGTATAATTGGATATATACCAGAATCATTAACTGAGCTATTTATAAGGAAGCTTCGTATACTTAAAGTGCAAGGAAGACTAGTAAATTTTTTTTGATTATGATAATATATTGAATGACAATTTTCCAGATTTAAAAAACCACATAATTTTAAAACTAAAATTATTATTACGTCAGAATAATATTATTCAATTATTTTTATTATAAAACAATTGATAACTGTATATAAATTTATAAATTATTTAGAATTGTTATTCAAATTTTTAGATACCCGAAACTACTGAAATTGTATGGCTTCAAAGGAAAGATAAAAATGTTTTAGGTCAATTCCCAGGACTTTTCTTATTTACTGGTAATTCAAGAATGATGAGACCGGTTTTTAATTTAGATTTAGCTCAAACAGAGCTTATTGGAACTTTTGAACAAGTTTATTTGGATATAAGTATTTCTGAAGATGAAATTAGACCTAATGTATGTGTGATGCAAATCTATAATAGAATATAAAAAAAAAAAAATTTAATATAATATTGTCTATATTTTTTTTAAATTTAGATAACTACACATAGAGAAATCACTAAAACAGATTTTCTTAGTCATTTAGCATGTTTAATACCTTTACCTGATTATAACCAAAGTCCACGAAATATGTACCAGTGTCAGGTAATTATTTTGTTATTTTTTATTCTAATGTTACATTTTTTTTTTTTTTTTTATATAAACCATTACAATTTTCAATTCAGTGTGTTGAAGCATATTTTGTTATCTAGTCAATTTTCATAAAAATAACATATGTTTTTGTTATTAACCTAATTAATAAATTATTTTAATTTAACTTTTATTTTTAAATTTTCCTTGTCTATTCATAAATACATAGAAACTGAATACTTGATTTAATTGAGTAAAATTTTAACATTAAATTTGACTTTCCGGGTTTAAACCTTAAATTCTCTTATGCATTCATTGTTTTTGTTTGTGTAAAGTTTTATTTTGATTTATTTAAATTGAATTACAGATGGGAAAACAAACTATGGGAACTGCTTGTCACAATTGGCATATTCAGTCAGAAACAAAATTATACAGAATACAAACACCTGCATCACCATTGTTTAGACCATTTCATTATGATGAATTATCATTGGATGATTTTGCAATGGGTACAAACGCTGTTATAGCTGTTATTTCATACACAGTAAAATAACATTTTTTTTAAATTTATTACTTAATACAAAAATTGTATCTCTGTCAAAATTGTTATAGGTATTAAGATGTTTTTATATTTTAATAAATATTTTTAGGGTTATGATATGGAAGATGCAATGATTATAAATAAAATGGCATTGGAGCGAGGCTTTGCACATGGTTCCATATTTAAGACTGAATTAGTTGAAACCAAGGTATATTACAATATTAATATTTATGAATTTTTAACTAATTTTAATATTTTTGTTCTAGCCATTTACATATTTTAAGCGTGATGCATTTAAAGATAAACTTGCTGAATATTTGGACGAAGATGGTCTCCCTTATATTGGTTTAAAACTGTCCAAGGGAACACCATACTATAGGTAGTAATATAATTAGTTTATAGTTATTAGTTTATAATTATTTTATCTATTAAAAGTTAAATCTGTTTTAGTTATTTTGATGAAACAATACAAGGATTTATAGTAGCCAATTATACTAGCACTGAAAACGCTATTGTTGATTCAGTTCGCCAATGTGGAGATTTTACAACTGGTCGGAAAATACCTAATAAAGCTACAATTACTATTAGAATTCAAGTGTGTAATTTGACTTTTTACTTATAAAAATAATTTTGTTTTTACTACTTAATATGTTTGAATATTAGAGAAATCCAACCGTCGGTGATAAATTTGCTAGTCGTGCAGGACAAAAAGGAATTTTCAGCAAAGGTTGGCCTTCTGAGGACTTGCCATTTACAGAAAGTGGAATGGTTCCAGACATTGTTTTCAATCCTCATGGTTTCCCTTCAAGAATGACCATTGGTAAATTGTAAATTTGTTTATATTTTTGTAATAATGTATCAAATAACATGTTTATGTTTAGCTATGATGATAGAATGTATGGCAGGTAAATCGGCTTCAGTGCATGGTGTAGTACATGATGCTACACCTTTCAAGTATAGTGAAGAAGACACTGCAATTGATTATTTTGGAAGTCTTTTGCAAGCAGGTAATATATTTGTATACAGTTAGTGTTTAAATAATTAATTTTGTAATATTTCAGTTTGTTTATAAATAAAATTACTATTTTTATTATTAATTTGTACCTAGTGATAGTTTTATTTTATTTATACAGGTTTTTCATTGCAAGAGAAAGAAAAATAAATTATCACCACAGTTACCATGTTTTTCTTAATATTAGTTTTTATTGCAACATATGATATATTTTTAAATTATGTACTAACATTATATAAAATGAATATGCATAATTTATAGGTGGATATAATTATTTTGGAACAGAACGAATGTATAGTGGTGTAGATGGCCGGGAAATTAATGCATCTATATTTTTTGGTGTTGTACATTATCAAAGATTAAGACATATGGTGTCAGATAAGTGGCAGGTATTATTAAAGCATAATACATTATATTTAAAACGAAATAACTACTTATTCATATTTTGTTAGGTTCGAAGTACTGGTCCAGTTGATACTATTACCAAACAGCCTGTGAAAGGTCGAAAAAAGGGTGGTGGTGGTCGTGTTGGTGAAATGGAAAGAGATGCGTTAATATCACATGGAACTCCATTCTTAATACAAGATCGTTTCATGGATTGTTCAGATAAATCAACGGTTAGTATTTGTAGTATAATGTACTTTATTAAAATATTTTTTTTAAATTAACTATTAATTTAATAATAATATTTATTGGTATTTAGCATATTATTAGAAGTTAAACCATGAACATTGATAAATATATTTTATTTTCCAATTTTAGGCTTTATTATGTTTGAAATGTCAAACAATATTATCACCAATTGTTCACTTTAAAGAAGACAGTTATTCCAATAAAGTTGCCATTTGTCAAATATGTGAATCTACTAAAGTACAAGAAATTGGAATTCCTCATGTGTTTAGATATTTATGTTGTGAGCTTGCTGCCATGAATATTAAATTGCAATTTAACATTGAAGTATAAATATTGTAAAAAAAACTACAATTAATTTGTAATAAATGTTTTTTTTAATTACTTAATATTTTGGTAAGAATTATGATGAAAAAAAGCCTTTAGGAAGGCCAGGTTTATGTTTAAAATATATACATATATATAGCCAGTGGTGCCAAACATCCAATGGAGGGATACTCCAGAGAACCGATATAGAAGACAAGATATTTACCTAGCAGTTATTATTATTTTTTTTTTTTTTTTCTATAAATTATTTTCAAAAACAAAATTCAAATAAATATTACTATATTCGATTGGGTAATTTATACATTTCTAGATCCAGGAAGAGCAAAATAATATTTGAGTTTGCATTTAATTAGGCAGAGCTGAATAGACTGGTAAAAAAATCAGCTTAGGTTTACTTTTTATTTATTTATTTTTATTTAGTTGATTTTTTAGCAACCAAAATGGCAATGCAATTATATAGGTATTAGTTATATCATAGCTAAGGTTGGTCCGATTATTAATTATACTAAACTATCTAACGCAATAAAATAAAATTTATTTATTTTATTCCAGTACTATGGACCTGCAGATATATAATATCAAAATAAAATCATCCATTAGGTGTAAAATAATAATACATTTTATACATATGCCAATATAATTAAAAGTAAATCAATGAAATAAAAATGACTTTTTTTTATAGTAACCAAGAAATATGACTTAAATTTATTATATTACTTATAAAGTAGGAGGGGTAAATAATTTTTACCCCGTGACACACAATTTCAAAATACAGCACTGCATCTATACTGACAAGTCATTTTATTATATCTTTACATTTATGTTTTCTGTTTCTATAAAAGTGTAAAGCACAGAGATATAATTTTTTTATCAAAAATATTGGTTACACTATTAATAGGCTTCATTTAGGATTAGATAATCGGTTTTCAAATTTTCATGGTCACGTATTACAACATTTTGTTAATTACTACTTCAGATAAGATGAAATATTGGTGAATATATTTCCCATAATGTGGACTGTTGCATATTATTCTGTGTTGTAAATTATCATTATTATAATTGATAAGTATATTAATGCCAACAAAATTAAATTAATAAGTATTTTTAACGTTCAAAAAAAAATTAGGTAGGTATATTTTTAATTTCTATATGCCTAATATAATTAATATTAATTAGGAATTCAGTAAACAATATTAAACCGTAGAAAATGTTAAGGAAAAATTGGACTTTAAACCAAACATTATTTGCGGATTACACTGTTTAAAATCAAGTTTATCATGGGAAAATATTCATTTTGTATTAAGGCATTAAGCATTTTAAGCTTTTTTTTTTTAATTTTCATGGCTAATATAGCTAACATGAATCGAGAAAAATGTATAGTAAATAAAGTGGGTCGCGTATCAAAAAGTACTACTGCCTTGATAAATATTGAAAAATGTTCGTATTCTATAGTTGCATAGAATTCGTTTAGATTTATTTGTTGATTATACACGATAATGATTTTTTTTTTAAACCGGTCGTATATACAAAAAAGATAACACTCCGGGTTTTCCCAAGTTTTTTCTCTTCGATATTTTCCTGTTCATTCGTATTGCGTATAGACATGTTGTTTTAGATTTATTTTGTCCAGAGAATTAAACTTAACGGTAAATTGAATTTATTGAAAAAAAAAATTATAATAACTATACGCATTTGCGTACGGATAGATAAACGTATCCGGACGATAATATGTCGTAAAAATATATTTTAATATTATAGTACAGAGGTCATCAACTATCGGACCGTGAACACTATTTTTACGGACCTTTATATGGAGTAGTTTTTAAGTCTGCCCTGCAGATGGAAATAATAGAGTTCCAGGAAGACTGGTTTATAGGAAAAATGTATTCAAGTCTCGGACACTAGAGTGCAAACAATGCTGGATGAAATAAGTTTGTTCAAGTAAATATCCAGAACTAAAAAGCCTGGTTACAAAACTGTGTACGATGTTTGCTTCAAAATATGTTTGTAAAGCCGCTTTTTCTAAGATGAACTTTTTAAAGACAATTTCAGATCTCGGTTAACAGATGTTAACGAGTTAATGCAAAAGTCAGGTTAGGTTAGGCACTAACTCCACACCGAACATTAAGGATCTCGTATGAACTAAAAAATGTAATTTTTCACATTAAAAATGAAACGTTTTCTTGTCTTTTTTCTTCAGTTACCATTATAATAAATAAATCAATTAATACAAATACAAATTTTAAAAAAAAAAATGTGTGTAACGTGTGTAAGTTATTAAATTGTTTGGGACCGCGGAAAGTTTGGCAAGTTTCAAATTCATAAAAATTAGTCGGTGACCCTTATATAGTACTTATATTGATCTATATCCAGGTATATTTATTATAAGTACTCATATAGCGATTTATAGATTATACAGTACACGAAGAGTACAATTCAGTAGTGTCAATACTGAAAATAATTAAAGATTACGTATCAGTGGTGCGGCGAGCGTGACGCGTGCATGTACTGCGGCGTCGTTCTCATGGGTCAGCGGAATTCCGTCGTTTTTCCTTCCCCCGTCGATAAATATATACATATATAATAATATGAACAAATCGATTTTCCAATTATTACAATATTACGGAAGTCGTTCCGACAAATGAATCCATCAAATGTCGTATCCGACCGACGTGAAACCTGTACCCGTAACGCCAAAATTACGTTGGGCAGAACATTAAAAATTCTAGTGGCCCAACGAGGTTGAAATATCGAAATTTTTAAACACCACAGACGGATAGGTAATACCATATAAATTTTAATTATTTTCCCTAGGGCGGTATATCTTAAGGTTTATCTAAAATATTGTCAAACAATTGAAAATTTGGGCGTGGCGTCCTCTAAATCAACGATAGTACAGGGGCATATAAAGAGTAACATATATTGTAAGCGCGAACTTGGCTCTAAACTGTTTTACCAATAATCAACAACAGCTTACGGTTACATCGTCTCCCTTCGCCAGTAGCTCAAAATTGTATTATCTCGATATTATAATGTAAAATTTGCAATTATGCTTGGATTCTGTGGTAGGATATTGTAGACTAGCACGTGGTCCATGCACCAAATTTTTGAATCGATTATTAGGTTAAAACGAAATGTTTCTAATGTCTTTGGACGGCATTACTACTGCAAACGAAAATATAACCTTACCTGTGTCCCGAATAATACCTCGCCGTAATTGTATTGTATAGAATTTGTTAAAAAACATAATTTATTATTATTTATACGTAGACATTTAGTTTTTTTAAACCGTAGTAATATATAACGCTGTTTAATACATACAATTACGAAGTTGATTTAATTAGATTCTAAGCAATTTGTTTGGTCTTACAATGATTTTTTTTTGTTTCAGTAAACGGTTGTCGATTAAATTGACATCCAGTTTGAGTTCATTGACGTCGTAAAGGGAAATGAAAACACACTAAGAATTTAATTTTGTACACGTTATTAATCATAGATTTAAGATTTTAAATATGTACTCTAGTTGAGGTGACTTCCAAATCAATTTTACATATTGTAAAATAACTAGTGCCAATGATTTGACCTTATTCTCAAAATAATAATGTAATATAGTTTACTTATAATAGTGCCAAAATCTATTTTAATCACGGACCTATTTAATTTGGGTCTATTATTTAAAATAATTATTCATTATCAAACATGATTTGACCGATTCACTTCTTCAATAAACAATTGTAGTTGGTTCAGGTCAATGTCATTTTATCAATTAGTAGAATCATACCATAGTATTATTTTATCAGTATTTTTCTTAGCATTGACCTTCAATAAAAATTTTACGAAATATTCATTTTAAAATTTATTTAGGATTCTACAACACTGTACAACAAATAAATTAAGACAATAACTGAATTACTTGATTTAAAAATTGTATGTGTACAATAAAGTAATACGTAGGTATAACACTCATAATAATAAAACAAAAAATTACTCATAATTTTACTCATAATTTAATCTATTAACAGTAGTTTTAAAAATACTGACATTAGGCGGTAGCTTTTTTCAAATAAGCAATTAGGTTCTTCCTTTCATCTACTTTCTTAATACCAGCAAACACCATTTTAGTTCCAGGTATGAATTTCTTTGGATTTTCCAAGTACTCAAACAAAGTATTTTCATTCCATGTAATTCCTATAAAAAAAAAAAAATCAATAATCTATCTATATAATAAAAATATAAATTTATATATACCTTTTTGAATGTTAGCATCAGTGTATGTGTAACCGACAGCACTTCCAGTTTTGCGGCCGAATAAACCGTTCAAGCTTGGTCCAACCTTGTGTTTGCCGCCTTTCTCAACCGTGTGACATTGAGAACATTTGGTTTTGAATACCTTTTATTTAATTGTAATATACTGTTATATATTTTTAAAGGTAAAAATTAAATTTAGAAAAACTTACTGCTGCTCCTTTATCTGCGTCACCCATTTCTATTTTTTAATTGGTTAATTCAAAATATCTGTAAATACAAAATTTTATATTAATATGTATTAAAAAAAAAATACCAATAAATGACCAAAAATAATTTTCAAGTGTAAAATAATACTATTTAAGATAAATAAAAAATATATTATTTGTATGTTACTCACAAACTAGATGACAGCAAAACGAGTGTGGACCACCGGTCGATTGACAAGAAAAGAGTTATTTTATTGGAAATGAATAGTAACTAGGAACTCGAATGGGTTAGACCTGATTGGCTTATATTGTGCAAAAATGTTGCAAGCCCTATTGGGTGGGGATACCGAAAGGTCATACGTTTTGTCCTCCATGACAGATTAATAGGTTCGTACTGCTTTTTCCATGTATTTTATAAAATGCAAATTGACAGTCCTTAACACAAATGAAAGTGCGGAAGTGCGTATCTTTTCTGGATCAGCAGCTAGTATCTACCGCCGTGTTATTCTTGTTTTCATCATTCAGCTGATTAAAAAGTTGAATTTCAATTACTCTTCCAGTTCTTGACATTTGACTTTTTGTTACTTACTTAAAGGTTACCATTATATAAGAAGTCTAATCTAATCGTTACAAACATATTTAATAAAATGACTGGTTTATTAAAAATTGTCAATCCTACATCCCGAAGTACTTATTCAAAAATCGTAAGTATTATTATTAAACTTAAATATAAAAAGTAGACTTATTTTTAACTTGTTAACAATCATCGAAATTTGATACCTATGTACCTTTTAAAATCATTAGAAAAAATAATATGAAATTATTGATTTCATTTATACATTTTTAAAATAAATTTAAAAAAAAATCAATATTCTAATATTTAATTAGGTAGACTAATTAAAAGAATACACAAGTATTTTGTAATTAATCTTTAACCTTACAGTAATCAATTTCGTATTAAATTATGGCACACCTTTGTTCATAAAGCAAATAATATTATTATTAAGATAAACATTTGAAGTAGGTAGGTACCTATCTTATTACATATTATTATGTGTAAATTTGTGTATTAATCTTTAAATTTGAGACAATTTCCTAACTAAAAATATGAATTTTATTAAAAATTTGTTGTATTTAACTTTTTAGTAGCAATTACATTTGTATTACCCAATTTTTAACAATTCAAAATGTTACACAATATTACATCATATGGTGTAATTAACTTGATAAACATAAAATAATTCCATATTTGATCAAATAAATAAACATTAATAATAATTACATTTTACTGTATTTGTAGGCTCAAGTATTTTATAAAAAAAAATTCAGATCTTAACTTTTCGATTATCATATTGGTTTATTAAAATTAAATAATTTTAGGTATTATTCGTACTGTTAACAAATAAGGGTCTGATGTCTAATATATATATATATATCTTCAAATACTTATTATATTTATATTGTACATTGTGTACATGTATTGTATTGTTAATACATTATTGTAAAATGTGTGCATATATATATATATATTTATTAGAATAGTTAAAATTGAACATAATTTGTAAAAAATCATATATAATGCAATTTAAAAGCTATTGCATTATAAAATAATGCAATATGTTTTTGTTTAATTTTATTAAAGCTTATATATGATAATATATTATAAAATAATTATGCCTATGGATGTTTTTATGTCAAATTGATAATCCTGTATTTGAATAATTAGTTGATATTATAAAACTGAAATTTGTATTCGGCATACCAGTTATCATTATTGATTGCTTATTGATTATTGATATAATTATGTAATACGGGGCTTGGTTATATATAATTGTATGTATTTATTAAAATAAATCTGTTGATTTAACATGTTTTACATTTTATTAGTTTAAATTTAAAACTTTATTAATATTATACAAACTTAATAATAATATTTATGTAGCATTTAATTAAAAGTCAATATTAACTTATAAGTAACTGTATTTTTATTTTCAGAATAATTGGAGCCGTCCATTTATTTGCACAAGAGACTTAAATCAAACTAAACATTATTCTTCTAACACAACAGTAAATATATTCTAAAATTAAAATACTTAAATCTGTTTTTGTTAGTGCCTGTTTATAAGTATTATTTTACATTATAAACTTTTAGAAATGTTATAATTATTAATTTGAAACATTAATTGTATCAATCATTTATAGGGAACTAGTGCATATTCAGTAATTGATCATGAGTATGATGCTGTTGTGGTTGGTGCTGGAGGAGCTGGTCTCCGTGCTGCTTTTGGCTTAGTACAAGAAGGTTTTAAAACAGCAGTTATTACTAAACTTTTTCCTACAAGATCTCATACAGTTGCTGCTCAAGGTGGAATTAATGCTGCTTTAGGGAATATGGAAGATGATGATTGGAGATGGCATATGTATGTGAATTATTTATATTTTAATTTAATAGTCTTTATTAAATATTAACTGATTTTGTAAACCATAAAATTGTTAATTATTAATTTAAAATTATAAGAAAATAATTATAGATTTGACCCTGTTAATATTACAATTTATAAATGATCTTTTAAATATTTATATATATATATATTTTTAATATTTAATTTCAAACTGACTTACTTTGTTTTAATTGACAGGTTTGATACTGTTAAAGGATCAGATTGGTTAGGAGATCAAGATGCTATACATTACTTAACTAGAGAAGCCCCTGCAGCGGTCATTGAATTAGAAAATTACGGTAAATTATAAATTAAACTAGTTTTGCTATCTAGCTTCTTCTAAATAGTATGTCAAAATTGTTCTTATTATCTTATTAACACAAAACAGTAAAAAGTATAAATTTTAATACCTGATAATCAAAATTCCTTAAATTCAAATAAAAAATATTTTTTCAAAAAGAACACTCTGGGATATCATATATAGTTAGATAGTTAATAGATTGTGGTGGTATTTTGATTTTTAACAGGACATAGTCAATTATTATCTTATATTGTAAAAAACTTATCTTAAGAAGTCAAGGCCATTTTACTACTATTTCATTTTTAAACTCTCTGCCTCTTCTGCTTCTGATTTTAAGCCTGTGGATTCTATTGTGTGTTATAATTATAGTTAATTATTGAATTTTATAGGTATGCCTTTTAGTCGTACCGATGAAGGCAAAATTTATCAACGTGCATTTGGTGGTCAAAGCTTAAAATTTGGTAAAGGTGGTCAGGCTCATCGAACTTGTTGTGTAGCAGATAGAACAGGCCATTCTCTCTTGCATACATTATACGGATACTCTTTAAAATTTAATTGCAATTACTTTGTGGAATATTTTGCTTTGGATCTAATTATGGATAAAGGCGAATGTGTTGGAGTTATTGCCTTATGCTTGGAAGATGGCACTATCCATCGCTTTAGAGCTAAGAATACTGTTAGTTTTCCTAACAATAATATTTTATATTATATGATATTTTATTTATACTAGCCTTTTTATTTTTGATAGGTTTTAGCTACTGGTGGTTATGCTAGAGCCTACTTTTCATGCACAGCTGCACATACATGTACTGGTGATGGTCAAGCTTTAGCATCTAGGGCTGGCATTCCAATGCAAGATATGGAATTTGTACAATTCCACCCTACTGGTATTTATGGTGCTGGATGTTTAATGACAGAAGGTTGTCGGGGTGAAGGAGGATATTTAATTAATGGTTTAGGTGAAAGATTTATGGAAAAATATGCACCTAATGCTAAAGAACTGGCGTCAAGAGATGTTGTATCTAGATCAATGACTATTGAAATCATGGAAGGAAGGTAATAATGTTTACTTCGTAATATTTAAACAGTTATGTTTGTTATCAAAACTAATAACAAGAGTTATGGGTAATATTATAATAAAATTATGAAATCCGCAAATCATTTACTTGTTATTAGTTAAATACTAAATATGTTTTTCATCAACAACATTATCAATGTTCGATGAATCATCATCAAATAGTATACTAGGCAATTGAGTTTCTTGACATAATATTCTGAATTAATTATTTGTGATATATATATAAAGAAAAAATAACCTAAAAACTTCTTTGACCCTTATAAATATACATGAGAGTTATGAATCATTATTAAATACTATGGTTTTATGGTTTAGACTACAAATCTCTGTATAAAATAGTATCATTAATCAGAGAGTAACATAAACATGTATTTTTTTTTTTTTTTTTAAATTACTATCATTGTGACATGAGTAGACATTGTTTATTTGTTGTACACTTCATTCTCAATTTCTTAACAACCGAAAAAAAAATATATTAAAGTAAATTTGTTTTTATAATTAATAAATATTAATTTATTTTGAGTTTAAGATAATTCTTTAAAATACATATATGTACAAGGGTATTATTTATATTTTTTTTACTCTAATATTTGTGACTTGATCATTGCACGTTTACTGTATGCTAAATATTAATTAAGTTTGATTATCAAATAATTATTTTTTGTAGAGGATGTGGTCCTGAAAAAGATCATGTATATCTCCAATTGCATCACTTACCAGCAGAACAATTACATGCTAGACTACCTGGCATTTCAGAAACTGCAATGATTTTTGCCGGAGTCGATGTTACTAAAGAGCCTATACCAGTATTACCCACTGTTCATTATAATATGGGTGGTGTACCAACAAACTATAGAGGACAGGTTAAATTATTATTTAAAAATATTTTACTATCATTTGTTTATTTTTTATTCAATTAATTTATTTAGGTAATTAATCCTAAGAATGGAGAAGATAAAGTAGTACCAGGATTGTATGCTTGTGGTGAAGTAGCATGTACATCTGTTCATGGAGCTAATCGTCTTGGTGCAAATTCATTACTTGAGTTGGTAGTATTTGGACGTTCTTGTGCTTTGGATATTGCTAAACATAATAAACCCGGAGATAAAATACCCCAAATTAGTGAAGTAAGCCCTTAAATAATATTTTGAATTGGATATTAAAGTCTGTCTATTAAAAAATAATACATTTTTTGTATAGAACGCCGGTGAAGAATCAATTGCCAACATTGACAAATTACGTTTTAATAGTGGAACAATACCAACTGCAGACTTACGTTTGGATATGCAAAAAAATATGCAACTTTATGCAGCTGTATTTAGAACTGGTAATACTTTAGATGAAGGTTGTAAAAAATTGCAAGCAATTTATTCAAAACTAAAAGATATCAAAGTAAGAAAAGTTTTGTAATTAATATCTATTTTATAACTATATTTAAAATAAAAGTGTTTGTCTATCTGAGCTAATCTCGAGCTGAACTAATTTTTATGGGACTTTCATTGCGACATATGGCATAACTTAGGTTACTATTTTTACCAGAATCGATTCCCTAAAGGGTGTATGGCACTTGATTTTTGTTTTATAATTTGAACATTTAATTTTTTTTTTTTTTTTTAATTATGGGTTACCTTGGTCACACATTGGATCATTTCCACGGGACTGCTTAAGCTGCTAATATTTAAATGTTAAGTCTAATGGAAAATACAATTTTTAAACGGTTTTTTAGTGTATTTTGAACACCAAATAACTTATGTAATTTGTATATAACGTAAATACATATTTTTATAACACATGTTGCTGTATTGATCTGATCAACATCATATACAAATATATTTTATTGTTATATAGATTAATGATCGATCAATGGTTTGGAATTCTGATTTAGTAGAATCATTAGAATTACAAAACTTAATGACTACAGCACAACAGACAATTGTATCTGCTTCTGTACGAAAAGAATCCAGAGGTGCACATGCTCGAGATGATTTCAAAGTAAGATAGGTTATTGAGCAATATAATGAATATATACATATTTATTGATATTTTTTAATTATGGTTTAATTATTATTTTTTTTTTTTTTTGTTAGGATCGTGTTGATGAATTTGATTATAAAAAACCATTAGAGGGACAGACAGAAATTCCAATTGAAGAACACTGGAGGAAGCATACTCTTGCACACATAAATCCTGATTCGGGAGAGGTTAGTCGAATCTGAATATAATAAATATTTAAATGTCGAATGTCTGTATAGTATCGCTATCAAACAATGATTTACAATGTATAAGTAATGAGAGGAAATGTTTGATTGGAAAATAACCAATATGACATAACTTGTTTAAGTAAACTATTTAGCAATTAGAGATTTTATACTTATTTAATTGAATTTAATTATATTTATTTTAGATCAAATTAACATACAGACCAGTGATTGACCAAACACTTGATGATAAAGAATGTTCAACAGTACCACCTATGATTCGATCTTATTAGTATTTACTATTCACTAATTAATACTATTGTTCGTATCTCTAGTCTGCCCACACACAATAAAATCACAAAACAGCTCGAATCTTGTTGGCATTTAACGAATATATATTTAAAATATTCACAATAAGATATTTGAACAACTTACTGTGTTGAGTTTTTAATATTCAAGTAATTTTGCGAGCATAAATTCAAACAAAGTATTAGTAGTTATAATAGTAAAAATAAATTGTTTAAAACTATTGTTAATGTTTTATAATGTATATTTGTAAATGTTTATTTATTTTTTTCCTATGTTTCAATCAATATTGGTGTATATTACCACTGAAAAATAATACAATTTTTAGTGTTATAATTTGTAATTATTTATTGATTATCATTAATTTATATTTATTTTTAATATATTAATATTAAATAGGCAATAGTTATAACATTAAAATTATTTTAGATTCTAAACAGAGCAAGGGAGCTATTCATCTTTAATTGATTAAAACAAATGTTTAATCTTGAGAAAAAAAAAACTTAATACTTGACTGCATAAAATACGAAGAAAAAAAATTTGAACAAGGTAAAATAGCAAAACATTAATATGCTTCTCCCTCAGCTAAAAATGGGTCTCAACCTTAAAGGCATTATTGAAATGTGATATAAAAATGCAGTCATGGATTGATCATAGACAATGTGTGCCATAAGAGTTCTGTATACATTTGGGGTTTAGGGGTTCCCCCTACATTTTAGAGTATTATGATATTTGTATATTTATATATGTTGCACTACATATTATCAATTTATCATCATTAAAATAAAAATATTTTTAATTCATGTAATAAGTATATTTGAACCCAAGTATACTGGTTTAGTGTGCTTGGGCCATAGGCAATCTGGGATCATTGACTGATATATAATGTTGACATGTTATTTGATAGCATGCAGTGTATAGAGTCCACAGCTGCATTTTCTATTATATTTTAATAGCACCTACAAGGCTGGAACCGTGTTTATTTAAAGCTGTGAGAAATGTATATTCATGTCTATCCTTGTCATCTTGTTCTAATATTTTTTTATTCACTTTTTAGTTTTTAAGCAGTCTGGTTCTTTAATTTGTTTATTTCATGTATTTTATTAGTGGTAAAAAATCAAAAAAAATGAACAATATGAATACAAAAACGCCTCATATCAAGTCGTTGAAGCCATAGAATGCGCCAAAGAAATATGCTTACATACAAACTAAACATATTACTCTCCTATTCAGACGTGTTTTAAGTAATTGAAAATGAATCACCATATGGATCTTTATCAAATAAAAAATAGTAAATGTATTAAATTATACACTCATAAAGCTTACAAATATAATTTTGATAATTTATTTTAAGATATATTCTGCTCGGTTAGGGTTCGAATAATTCAACCTTTGTTTTATAGTTCAAGTTTTGATTCAATCAATAAAAAAAACTCAGGATTTGTTATTAGCATTTATTTTTGTATTAGAAAATGGGGCTTTAATATATTTTAAATGTTTTATGTAGAAACTGAAGATAGTTTTTCGAAAACACAATTTTGAGTAGATGAGTCTTTGAAATTCATCTAATAAACATTTTAATTTTAATTTAGTTCTACCACCTACTCACCTCTTAATCATTTTTGTAATACAATAGTTAATTTTTGTTTTTCAAATTTAAAAAATATATGTTACTAAATAATTTAATACATATTTTCTGAAAAAAAGCAAAATACATCATAATAATTTTACCCAAATATTATAGTTGAATATTGAGTCTGCCAAATGTTGAAACATACGAAACCAACCCACAAAAAGCCTTTAAATTGTCATACAGTTTTTGTGAGTATTTAATTATTATTGTCTAAGATACATTTTTCAACTCTTAATTTTCCCCATAAAGATAAATAAACCAAAATGACAAATTGTGGTAATTCAACGCGGTAATAAAGCATAAAAAAAACCTGCTGTTCAGAAAATAATTATGTATGTCTAACCTAAATGATTTATACGACCTAAAACATAAATATCCGTGAAATTTATAAAACCCGCGTACAAATAGTGGTAATATTAATATTGTAATTGTTATAATTGTCATTCTCCGTTCGTGGTAACGAAAACATTACAAAATATCAAATTTATTGTAGTGTCGTTGTATCTCACAACTCACGGCCGGGGCGGGCAACTCAACATACACACGAATGTTTATGTAACGAATTCTAATCATATTTTTATCAATAATGTTTGTATGAATAATAATTATTTTTTTCGTGTCGGTTAATTGTGCATAATTTAATAATTACATATTGGATATATTTTGTGGTTAATTTAAAACAATTACACCAGCTCGGCGACCGTTCTCGACGTCGTCGTAAAACAGACGGGGAACTATAGTTCGTAGTTAATTTTAATAAAAACGAACTCGGTATAATCGTTTTGTAGGCATAATTAAATACATTTAAACATAATATTATTTTAAATACCATTACCCCTATCGTATAAATAGGTGATGAGTAGTTGTTTGATAAATTGTATTCTATGTCTCGTGACATAACAATGTAATTACAAAATCAACATCTATACAGTTCGAATGAAATTAAATTGTGGTATCCCAGGTATTATTTGAATGCCGGTCAATCAACGCGTGAACTTTAACTCTGTATCGGTTCTTACCATAAAGTTTATGGCGGTCGGCCAATCATAGTTCTCGATTGATAATGTTTTTCGATGTTAAATCGCAATTTCCGGTATGTTACCGACGGCACCTCGATTGTTTTGCAGCGTGCACCTTTCATATATTAAATAATAATCGTTTATTGCCTTTTTGTCTGTAGCCGTGGCATGCCAAGACAATACACTCGAAAGATGTACAATACTCGGCGCTTCCAATTTTCGAGTCTCGAATTCCAAAAATAGACTTTTCGGCCACTCCCCGATTCCAGCGCGAAAGTTCTTGCAGTGTACGTATCGATTTCGCCAGACATTTCTGGCGACAGGTAAGCGTTTCGAGTACTATTCTGTCGATGGACGGGCAACACGACGAAAACATGAGTTATAAAAATAAATAATTACATTTTCTGTGTCGTTTAAAATTGTTGAAGTAGTCGTTTAGTACTATAGTTTAGAATCATCGAGAGAAATTTTTCCTCGGAACGTACAAGACAACAATTATTGAACGCCTAGAAATTTTTAAATTTTCATTTCAAAAATATTTCCCAATTTCAGACAAAAATAATAATTAGGTAGCAGACCCTTTTAATACAGATGTCACCGAAATTACTGGTTTAACAACATAAGAAAAATCAATTAATCGATTAAGCGGATTTGTAAAGAATCTCATTTGTCTTTCTTTTCGGTTGAGTCTAAGACAAGACTATCTAGAAATATTAGAACCACCAATAAGGCTATTCGTGCTTTTTTCAACAACGTACCTCCGTGAAAAATGATTTTCTACTCATGTGTATTCTAAAAATAAATTTAGAAATCGATTAGAAGGGTAGAGGTTAGGTTAGGGTAGAATTAGATTTATGAAATTAGTATATCTAATGTAGATCCTAATATACCCGATTTAGTATCGAAGAAACAACACCATCCATCACATATCTAACCCGTTTTTACTAATTATACAAAATATTATATGTGTATCCATTTATTTGTCTTATCAATTCAATTCTATGTTAAAAAATTCCGTAAATTTAGTTCACAAAATAAAGCAATGAAATTATTAGTTTTATTAAGGGGTCCGCAATCATTTTTACTATCTCTTAGGGAGGAGGGGGGTGGCGTTTTGGAAACACTGTTCTAAACGGTTCGTATTTGGTACAACTGTGGGAGGGGGAAAAATAAATCTCCGTCGTCTCGCCTTCCGAAATATTATTGTCCATTTTTTTAATTTACACTTAAATACCCTTATTGTTTAAGTGTGTATAATAATAAATCGTGCCAATCGATCAATATATTGCGCGTGGTCCGGACAACTCAAATGCCGAATGTTATTAGTTTCAATCAGTGGCGTAGCCAGGATTAATTAATGGGTGTGTGTGTGTGGGGGGGAATGTTTATCCATTAACGTTTATAACGTTTATTCATCAACGAAACATAAAAATAATGTACAGTAAGGTAACTGGGTATTATACTACCCTGGAAAATGTAGAAACAATTTTAATGTCTGGTATTAAATAAAAAAAAGTCAATTAAATAATATTTACACATACTTTGTATTTCAATTAGGTAATAGGAAATAAACCACATTTAAAAACGAAATGATCGATCTAATTTATCAATATGTAATAGGTACTAAAATTACATAAATATGATACGATTATGACTAAAAATTAAACTAATTTTTTTTTTACATACACTGGGGGGGGGGGCGGTCCCTCAGCTACGCCATTGGTTTCTATTATTTTAATCGATAGCGTATTAATAGTGGGAGATAATAGTTATATATATATATATATGAATTAAACAACGAAAATTATACGACGAACCAAAATAATGCATGGCCTGAAAACGGTTTGGAAAAACTAAAAATCTTCTACGGATTTCGCCCTTTGATAATTATTACACGTAAATAATGTTCAACGTTGAAAAATCTGCGGGAAAATCGAAATACATGGCAAACGATTTGCAATAATTTAGATATATCGAGTGACGAATTATTATTTATATTTCGAATCGTAGACGTATTTTATATATTTTACTACATGCGTTTAAACGTCAAGTCCCGAGCCCTGTTTTTCATATTATAAAGTAATATTAGGTTTATGTTAAAAGCGTAAACTATTTGCGGTATGCGTTGTCCACTACATACGTATATACGTACACCTACCTTACGGTCTATTGAAATAAGAATACCATAGGTATACGGCGGCGGCGTCGTGTATCAATTCTCATTTAAAAGAACGTACATTCTATTTTTTATTTTTTTTTAACGCGTAAAGAATTTATGATAATTGCACGACCGTCGTAACGCTCGTATATTGCATATATACATTTTTTTTTTTTCTATATAGTAATAAAATAGTAAATATCCGCGATATTGCCCAAATTATACCTATAGATAGTAAATAACCCACGAAATATGGATGTCATTTATTTTCAAAAAACCGAATTTGTCCATATTACAATCGTTTATCTCGTATACGCACCGCGCGATATTTTATAGAAATCTTACCTACTTGTAAATATACGAATATTTTAGATGTGAACAATATTCAAATTGCGGGATATCCGTTGGTATAAACCAAGGTAAGGTAGGGTAAGGTAAGGTACCTTTACACACCTATTGCAATCAATCGATCGTCGTGGGTTTTTAGAGCGGCTATATACAGGGTGTCTCACGAACATGTACTCATTGCGATATATCCAGTGGCATACTTTCAACTATTTTCTGAGGGGGGGGGATCCAAAATTTTTTTTTTTTTTTAATTCCAACATTATATTAGATATAAATTAAAAAATACCTTGAACTGATTTAAGGTAATTTAAGTACATTTTATTTAATATAATAGACTTTACAAATATAAATTATAATAAATAAATAAATATTATAATAAATATAATACAAAATCGAATCGTGTTTTTTGTTTTACTAGTTCGTCCAAAAGTCATGAGGTGAGTGAGGATCTTTGTTGTAAATCTATAACATCGCTAATCCGTTAGGACGCCTCTTCTAAAAAAAAAAAAAAGAAATCGTAAATTTTACTCATTAAAGTGTTAATACTTACTTCAGAAATAGTATTACGTAAATACGTTTTTATTATTTTCAATTTCGAAAATACTCTCTCATTTGATGCAGTTAATACCGGGATTGTTGGTCATATTTGAAGCAATTTGAATATACCTGGATACATGTCTTTATTGCAAATATTCAATGCATCGATTGCATTGTGTTTGGCTTGTCACTCATGTTGTTTAATTTTCTTTCCTATAACTCTCCAATTAAAACTGATATAGGCGTAATTAATTTTTCTCTGTATGTTTCAATTCATTAATATTAATGTATTATATAGTATATAACTATCATATAAATATATTTACATACATTTCTATATGTTTACTCTTAAGAAATCTTTTTTTTTTTTTTGGTTCTGACTCCTGAACCCCCATAAGTAAGTATGCCAGTAATATATCTCATGAGATAATGAAAACAATCGAATTTTTTTTTTGTTATAAACCAGTGATCGGTAACCACACTCACCTGTTTTAAACTCCAAAATGACACTCCATAGATTTACAGTCGCAACATATTCTCAAAACTCGTTCAAACAATCACCTTTACGTTTTTTTTTTCTGAATTTCTTCCGTTATTTTTAAAAATTAGAAATATATAGCTGCGAAATATTCAAGTGTTTGGATCTACATACGTGCGTAACACGCCTTTACTCACATGGAAACAATTAAAAAACCCACGCTCAACAGATGACCATCACCACTATGTACTTGGAGCGAGCACTAAGTCATTTTGAAAAAATTATGAACAATATTTAACAACAAAAATCACATGAAGCCTATTTTTACTGAACAAATGTAATTTCCACACTTTTATATGACATGATTTTATATTATTTTTACAAACAGTGTTCTTAAATTTATAATTTATACATTTTATTTTTTTTTTTCCAATAAGTCGTATCTAAGTTTTATTGTTGTCCGGCCCGCGAAACCTTTATAAATATTTTGAATGTGGCCCAAGAGTCCGAAAAGGTTGCCGACCACTGTTATACACGATGATAGCCAACTCTATAGAGTTTATTCTGAAAAGGATTGACGTTTCAACATTTTATATTCGTTGACCTCGTGATTTTTAATATTTTTTTTTAGTTCAGAGAAAAATAATGTATTAAACATAATAGTGTTTTGATATTACATAATGGCAATTCGATAAACAAAACTTATCGGGAAAAGATACGAGACATAATATTCGAGCTCGTGTAATATAATATTTTATACGATTTATAAGAACAACAATTGTAGCCATCGAAGAATAATATGGCTGTAAAACATGGCGATGATAATAATTATAATTATTTGGTGTTTGGGCCAGCGACGTATTTACATTTTTGGCGCCCCGGGGTACCGGTCCTGCTCTGGTGCCCTTTCACGAGAGAACAAATTGTGTTTTTACATGTTCCCACTTAGTCGTGACTAAATAATTAATAAATATGACTATTACTATTTTACGATGTCTTAAAAGCAATGCCGGATAGGGGGGCAGTAACTAGTAAAACATTTAAAAGTTGACTTATACTATAGTTACTATAGTTTTGATCATTTTTAACTTAACTAGTTAACAAAAACGTTAGAAAACAACTCGGGTAATAATTACTCGGTTATTATTTTTAAAGGAATAGTTTTAACTTAGTTATTTACGAATTTTCTGTTTAAAAAACTGAGTGTGTAACGAAAATAACGTATTTTTACTGGATTATCGTTAACGAGACGGGGCATAAGGCTTACGGGATACCTACTTCGCTTAGTAGGCAAGTTTATAAAATACTGAACATGAGAGTACCTACAAAATACGTTTATGAGAGTGTTGTACAGGGCAATTTAAAAAAAAAAAATTAAATTAATTTTCAACTTAACTCGATTACTGTTTAAACGTTTATGCCCATGCCCTCTTGCTCTCTAAATACCCGTTCATGCCGGATGGATATGCCGCTATATACAAAATTACTTGCGCCAATTTGTATAATCAAGGAATGTAGAGAATGTGGAGGAGGCCCGGGGCTCATATCCCAATATTGGGCCTCCGTTTTATTAAATGCACATGTCCTTTTTGTTGTTTTTGGTCATGCTGATTTGAGTGGGGGTCCCTTCATAGATCGTATTCTGTGGGTGCCCGGGTTAATGTGTCGTCTGATCCGAAGACATTTACAACCGTCAATGTACGTCATTATCGGGGCTCATATACGTTCATGTGCACTTGCATGATTTTTCGTAACATATAGGAAAATATGCCAAGTGAGGTGAAAAAATCCGTTTCATAAAAATACAAAGTTTAATAGCCCCGGCCATCGTAGTCGCGTAGTAGAGCGGGTTTTTTTTAAATTTTTTTTATTTTAGGTTTTATGAGTTTTACAGTTTGCGAAAAAAAAAAATCAAAATTGATAAAGACGAGAATAAGCGTTGAAGACTGCAAGTAAAATATTTATAGTAATTAAAATAAAAAAAATAAAAATAATACAATTTAATTTTACAATGAACTGAATTTTTTTTGCGAGATTAAAATTAATTTTTTTTTCTTTTTGCGCGTATTTCTGAACTTTTTTAAGGTATTTCACAAGTTTTCAGTGCACAAGTTTATGCGTGTTTTAGCGCACGAACTTACGAGACCCCCCACCCCTCCCCAGTCATCGTGGTCGCGTACTAGAGCGGTTTTTTAAAACATTTTTTCTTTTTTTTTTACTATAGGTATACATTATATTATTACGGTCGTATATATATATATATATATATATATTTATTTACGTACTCTCTTTCACCGTAAATCGCGATCATATGACGTATCCGGTAGGTATGTGTAATCGAGAGCGCGCGCCACGGCGGCGGTTATACTCGTATAAATATATAGCGCGTGCAGTTATACTCTATAATATTATTATTATTGCGTTTAATGTTTGTATAATTTATAATATATATATAAGTACACTTGGATATATACAATAGTATTTATAATAATCAATGCCAAATATGGCTGGCCTTTTATAGTAAAACGGCGTATTCGTTTACCGGTTAAATAGACGATGCATAAGTGATGATGGACAGTGCTCTATATAGTAAAGTCCGCTGGTCGACTATAGTAAAATATGACTCAACTGACTAATATAATTATTGTTTGACGATTTTTTTTTTAACAATTTTTAACTTTGAAATCTTCTCATCATTTAATTGAGGGAGGGACGTCAAACACATTTTCGAGTTCGCCCTCCCATCGATTTGGAAAAGTATTTTCATCAATATGCATTTAATTTTTATTTTTTGTTAAATAATATTTATTATTAACAAACGATAAATAAACATAACATATTTCATCTCGGTCTAATCGCTTTACTCTAATGATATCTGCATCCTCACAGGAGATTTTCTAGCAAATAAGTTATTATTATTTCTTTTGCATTAATATAAGCCAAAGCCATTCGGTCCATTTTCAAACTCGTTAAATAGGATTTCGTCCTGTTCAACGCAGTAAATGTTTTTTCTGGAGTGAAAATGAAGAGGTAAATGGTAAGGTGGGCGAATAATATTGCAAAACTATTTGAATATTAAGTTGAAGATTTGTGCAACGAAAGAGTGCAATCAACAGCAGATATTGGTTTTAATATAGTATTTTGATTCCACTGTTGCCTTCATCAAAAATTCAGCTCAGCTCACAGTAGTATCGTATCGTGGAGATCTCGGGCAAATATTTTAGCAGTATTCAAAATATCGATTGTCAAGTGATAAATACATTGTTTGTTCAATTGTTGTCAATACTTAAGTCGTAAAATATTAAATAGTATTATATACTTAAACACGCGGACCTCCTCTCTCCTTGGCACAACATTTCCGATTTACTGGATCCAAATTCAGGTCGGGAGATTGAAGTTTATCCAGGCCACCATTTTATTCCCTGTCGATAAGTCTTTATTTTTTTAGTATTTGTTTAGTTTTTAACCCGAAATTGTTTTTTTCTCGCTGTCCGGCGGTACTTAATTTAACAATTATTTTCTAGATTTCCAAATCGTGATTTTCAAAAATTTAAGACACGAAATAATTGTAAATGTTAAAACCACTGAAATACTAATAAATGTATATTATATTCTATCGAGTCAATAAAATCGTCACAACACACGATTCAGACCGTATGGAAAATTCGCATTTTCGGACCGAAGGGGCTCCGGTGCCCGATGTTACCGGCGCTCGTCTTCTAACCAGAAGCAAATAAGCGATTATAGTATTGCTAGTGTAATAATAATAAAAAAAAAAAAAAAAAAATTCGTGCGAACGAGGGATTGATGGTTTTTCGGTGAGAAAAACGTTAAAATCGCATAAAATTAATGTGAGGAATAACCACGGCGTTAAAACGTAAAGTAATACGTTATGAGTACGCATATAACGGTAAACCGCGAAATAGTACCGGATATACAGGTGTTTTACAGGTGTTTCGCTTGTATTCGATTCGTGTGTCTCGATGCAGAATATATAATTATATAATAATATTATAATAATAACGCGTATTTTGTTTTGTTTTTATCAAACGGTCGCGAAGCTGCAGTATATTATATACGAGAATTATATACTTCGTTGTGTGTCTGTGTGTGTATGCGTGCGTTTAACGGTTATAATAATAATAATAATAATATACACATAACGAAAAGGGAGAGAGATAGAGACGAACACCTTTTTTTTTTTTTTTTAATAATATAATCTATTTTCGTTATTTGTGTAGGTCGTCGTCGTCGTCGCCGCCGTCGCATCCGTGATGGTATATAACAAGACGTCTAGACAAAGTCGTCTGTAGGGCGTATTCCGCGCGCGGGTCGATTTGCGCCGCGGCGGCGGCGGCGGCGGCGGCGGCGTGGAGCGTATCTATACGTTAGGCCGTGTGTGTACACAGACGTACGCGACGGACACGCGGCGGCGTTTACTCGGCTCTCGGAAAGAACGTCGGTGCGGTGGCGCGGCCGGCTGCTGTGGCGGGTACGACGACGACGATCGTCGGCCGGATGCTGTGGAATGCGACGTCGGCCGCGTATGCGCGCGCGGCGCGTTCCGATCTGCACTCGGCGGCGGCGGCCGCCTAACGCCTACCGCCGCCGCCGTTCGTTTTGCCGGCCCTACGCGAATGAATGGCATTCCGACGCACGCACACGCACGCACACACGGTTGTCGCGCGGAGAACGGACGGCCTGGTGTATAGTGTATATATTATATTTATGCGTATAGTGTGTATATATATATATATATAATATTATGTATGTATGTATAATAGGCCTCGTCGCGGCCGGCGTACGACGACGACGACGACGACGACGACAACGATCGGCCTCGTAACGTACGCCGCCGCCGCCGGTCGTGGCGGCTCGGCCGCCACGCCGAGAGGGAATTACGTGGCGGAGTAGCTAGACGAATGAATAATAATAATAATAATAATAATAATAATAATATTTCTGTCTGTGTCCATGCGTAGTGGCGGCGAGTTTTTTTTTTTTTTTAAATCGATCCCGAAACTCGAGCCGCGCGCCTATTATAAATTACGCGAACCTCGGGCGCGTGCGTCATCGAAACACTGTTGTGTTGTTATATTATTATATACGAAACACGTGAAAACCATGTGACTTATTTTTATATTTTCCGTTTATCGAAATGCACAATAACCGACAGAGGCCCGACAAAATCCCAATTAAATCATAGATAATATTTTTTACGAAATACATTGCGACTAGAATAATTATGTTGACTATTATTTTTTAGATTCTATGCAAAGTGCAACTTTTCTACCGGACATCCTGTTCCGATTTTCAAGTGTAGCACCCTTCCTGAAAGCGTTTCGGATCATTGATCATTATTTCCATTTTCGTTGTAGTTTTCTTAATATTTAATAATTTTGGACAATTTACGGCGGTATAATATGGTTTCGTTATTTTCGATTTCTTCTTATTGAAGTAATTTGGTTGAAAATAATTGCAAAGACCTGATATTTGCACGGAATATCAATAGTATCCCTTTCCCGGGGGGCGGACAAATTTTCTAAAAGATTAGAATTTAGATCAGAAAGATCAGAAAGTAAGTCTGTAACAATTACAAAACACGATTAATCGTACATTGATCTGAATCGTTGTTAGGTCGGGTACGGATGTAAATTTTAAATTCTCCTCTATGCATATAACCTAACCTTCTCGACTCGCCACCTACAATAGCGGCCCACCCGCGGTGCGACGCATATGCTTCTCAGTCTTTTTAAATAATAAAAACGTGTCGTGTCCTCGGTCCATTGCCGCCGCCGCCGCCGCCGCCGCTACCGTTTGCAGTGGCGGCGTCTAATTACCTATATTTATACTCACGGGGTGTACACTCGGCGAGTCGTTGACCGGCGTTTATATTTGTTCATTTCCTATGCCATTTAGTACTATATATAGATATTTTTATATTATTTTAAAACGCGCGTATACGGCACGAGTGTGTGTGTATATAGTACGTCGTATAGTATAAAAAAATATATACTATATAACTACTTCGACGACCCCGTTCGTTGTCCATGTCGGTACACACAATTTCCCGCTATTGTAACAAATAATAACAATAATCGACAAGTGGTAATAACAATAATTATTGACGGTGCTCGAATGGCGGGGGAGGGGGCGGTTTATTTTTGCAAATAAATTAATATTTATTTTTCGTATTTAATATATTTATCGATACGCCAACGAAAACGACCGTGCCTGCAGGGCTGTCGTAAGTTGTGTTATTTTTCGAATTACGTTTTTTTTTATAGCCAGTTGATGTTCGACTTATATTTTTCCAATTCGAACACTGGATTGCGTAACGTAAATCGTGGTAAACTTGAAAATTGTTTATGCAAAAAAAAAATTGTCCAAAACCTCTCCCCTTTGAATTATTTTTCAGCTACAGCCTCGTAGGCATTAGACAAACCCGCTTAACAATATTTCCTGGTCTGAATTTGTCCGCCTTTGGTCCGAAGACACTGGCCAACACGATACGATAGCTGGTCGTTTTCTTAATATTATTAACTAATTATGCAGAATTTGATGCGCTCGATGTAGAATTCGTATCTATTACGCACTTTAATTACCTGAAATTATAGTAATTATAGTACTCGGTATAAAATTATTGTACCTATATTTAATTATTCAAATAATATTATGATTCATGACTAGGTTGTAAAAGTGTACTTACCTCACTAAAAATCTCAAGTACCCATCATTATTATATTATTATAATTGTTCTATTTTTATAAAAATAAAAAACCCGCATTTTACATGCCACGGTACATGAGAATATTAATCATAATATTATTATAATAGTAGAATAGTATTAATAATAATTACTAACTGCATATACACACTGCATATTATATTATAGTGCATATTAAAACATTTGAATCCACTATATTATGCACGGTACATTATGCAAATATAAAATTTACACCCGGGTATAATGTATATTATTAATAAAAACCTGATGTGTCTACAATTTTCTTATTTGTCCGGATAGGAAAAAAATTAATAATTTAATAACATTTCAGATGTGTCCTCGAAAATTCCATATTTAAAATATCCAAATACGTAAAATATCATACTCTTATAATGTACAGAGTTAATTTCACTACGCGATCTCCTAACGGTTCACATAAAACATCAGCACGTAGAATTTCATCAGAATCGATGGGAAGATAGACGGACAGAGTTAGCTCAAGATGTACAGACGGACGAACATGACGAACCACAATGGTTCTATTTTTACCATTTTGGCTACTGAATCCTAAAAGAATGGGATTATTTTGAACGAGGGATATATCTGACGGGGGTATTTCGAGGGGGAACCGATATTTTATAAATTATACGTATTATAATATTAGTATTTTGGGTAACTGAAATCGAGGCTATAAATCCTCCTCCCCCCCCCCCCGAAATATTTGTTACTACTATAAGTTGTATTATTTTTCACTGTTTACAATTTATAGTTGAACATTTCCCAGTAAATTGTATCACTGATTTTTCATTTTTTTACATAATATTGCTCAATGTTTCATTAAATATTATTAGGCGTGTGAACAGCACACCATACAAATTACAACTTATTATTACTCGTACAGTAAGTGTGGTGTGTAAAAATTTCGATTATTTCAAACCCATTAGGCGAAAAGATTTTGCTGTAAACGGCATACAGTTGTGTTATCTAACGAGAAATTTAATAATAATATTACGTTAATCTTATACAATAAAAACAATTATAAAATACGTCAATAATAATAATTATTGCCCTTGAATCGAATGGCTACATAATTTTAAACGTTCACAGTAATTATATCGTTTCGGATGTCGCCCGTGTATCGGTTTCATTAATAAAACGATTTCGATTTTAACGCGTTTTTAACACAATTTTCAAATATTATTTTATTCTGTCGAAAAATCAAATAGTTTTTATATTTAATTGTGCATTATATGACACGTACCACCTATACACATACATGCATATAAATGACATGTATTTAGAAATAACGGAATTATTTATTGTAAATAAATTCTGCTCGGCGATGCTGAATTTATGATATTATATAAATGTATTTAATGATACTTTTTTTTTGCTAATCGCCCAATGGATACGACCAATACTCGCGGAATGATATAATATATTACTCGTGTATATAATATGGCAAGTTATTGTTAACTATATATAGTATCTGTGTATAACTATTTGCTATGACCTTATTCATGTATGGAATCTTCATACGAAAATAAACATACATATTCTATATATTGTACTGACATTTTGTTACATCAAGTCCAAGTCACTAATATATACGCCACCCCCCCCCCCGAGGAAATTGAAACCTTTTTTTTTTTTTTAATCTAATATTATTTTAGGCGGTTAAACAGTTTATATTCTGTTTTTAAAATGAAAATCGAAATACTAATACGATTTTTTTTTTAACGACGATTATTAAATTTGTCAAGTTTGTGAATATTACCCAATAATTGTCAGTAGTAATATTATAATAATAATTGCAGTTATTGTTAATATTTACTTCCGTTCATTTTTTTTTTTTTTTTTTTTTATATGTAGCGGTTAAATACGTATCTTCTAAATTCTTATAGGCATATAAATTTGTTTTTTTATAAGACTTGCATAATGTAATTATACGGTTCAAGGTTTTTTCATTCAAATACACATCGTTTTAATACTTTTACGTTCAAGGAACAAACGGTTCAAGATTTTTTTACGTTCGAGGTCAGGTAATCATTCAATACAAGTCTAATTCAACGTCTTGACAAAAACGTTCAAGAATTAGTTATGTACTTGACCGTGCTAATAATAATGTGTTTCTTTACACTTAAAGAAAATACGTACAATTATATACGAATATATTTCCCTTTTCCGTCATATCTTTAAGGTTCTAGGTGAAGTATTCACATATTATTACTAGTAGCGTCTGGGGGAGGGGGGTTATAACCAACATTGGCTTAAAACCACAACGATTATGAGTATTCATTTAGTAATTTAATCTGAAATGTATATATTTCATGTATATATATATTCAGTTATAAGGAAAAGCTTGATCTGTTAAATAAAAATTGGTATTTTTGGATTCCGATTTACCGTTTTATCAACTAAAAATGAAATTTTATTTTGTTGTAAATACATGTGATTATGCAGTTTATTATTTTTTATACTATCTAAGTAATTATAAAATCGATATATATAATAAATAGTTGATAAATATTATAATATAATGTAGAGGTACCTATTCAATGCATTTACATTTGAACTCTGTAATTAAGTATAAATGTATTTCATTATTAAAATTGAAAATAAATACTAACAAAAAACGTACAGCACTATTAAATACATTAAATTAACGCAGTTCCTTATTAAAATAAAATATTATTATTTTTGACACTTGCAGAATTCTAATTACAGTAACATATAATTTTATGGCGTTCGAGTGCCAAAATCTTTCAGCAGAAATGCATGACTGAAATTATGAAAATATATTATAAAAATTGTTAGAATAAATATCAATTTTCTAAAAATTATTGACGTTCTCTCAGAGGAAAATATATTATTATAAAAACGAAAAAAAAAAAAATAGTTTAGTAATATAAATCATTACTAAACTAAGAAATAGCCATTATGTGCCTATAGAAATATTGTAAAATAAAAGGGAAAATAATATAATTGTTATTTCGATGAAATATTATTGTATTACAATATTTATTGATTAACTCGATAATTACTGATTATTATGTTATTGTGTCTAAACTAGTTTCAATCGTATTTATGTGCAGATTATTCAATAATTACACACCAAATATTTGTATTTATTATATTAAAAATATTCATCTTATATATTGTTGTTTTACACAAAATAAGATAGTAAGAAGATATCATACTGTATTTATTTAGTCACGTCTTAAAAATTGAAAACATCTTCCATTTATACGTGCAAATGAATTGAGACATGCACGTAGATACGCTTATTTTACTAAATTAATTTTAAAACCGGTTCAAATTTGAAGGAGAAAAATTGTATTTCATTTTTTCTATTTTACACATTTTATACATCTCTGTACTTGATGTGTATACGAATTTATCGTTGTTTTTTTAATTAATATTTTAAAATTACATTTTTAATTAATATTTATAGACATCAAATTTAATTTTTAACGAGGAGTACATGCTATATACACTTTTACTGGGTACGTGATTTCCCGTATATTCCCGTCGTCTGTGCAATCTGCAAGTATTCGGTTTTCTATTCGTTCGCTGGATAAAAAAAAAAAAGCTATATATTATACGTTATATTAACCTGTATATTTATTTTAAATTGATTTTTTTTATTAAGGTGTTAGATAGGTAAAGTCTTTCAAACCATACGAACAATATGCCTAATATAACACGCCTACCGGTGTGAATTGTGGTTATTTTCGTTTCAAGAATGACGAATAGTCGATCGGATATAATATAATTGGCAACGTATAACTTTTGCACTAGTTATGCTTTTGAACCCACCGTTATGGTAATCAGACTTGAGTTTAATCCCGAACATGATAGCCGAGTCTATCGGCTATCATACCGTTTAATATTTGAAGTCGAAATTTTGTGTATTGATACTGCTAATACTGTTACGGTCTATCAATCCGTTAAAAAAATAAATAAATATAATTTCTAGTTCTAATTATACACGCCCTTAATAAGTCGTAACTGGCGCGTATTTGAAGGAAGCAATAAGAGCAATCGCCCCCGCCCCCAACGGATGTTTTATACTACAAAATCATAAAATACACACAACCTATTATTTTTTACATTTATTATATTTGTTATTTTATTGAGTGGAACGTATAAAACAATCTTTGTTTTTTAATATTTGTATTATAGTTCTACAAAAATGTGAAATTGTTAACCGTTATAAGAAATGTTTAGCACCGCACTGGTAACTTAAAAAAATGTGGTTATTGCATTGTTATTTGATCGAATACATAGGTTGTCTAACTTAACCTATACCTTTTGAATGTTGAAACATTGAAAGTTATATTTTTAGTATACTTTTGCTATTGAAGTAAAACACATTAAATAAAATAGATAACAATAATAACTTGACCGTATTTGTTCGAAATCTGGTCAATTATTCATAAAAGATTTTGACGGGTCAAAAACCAAACCCCATACTTCAAAATGTAAAAAAAAAACATCAATTAAGCCTCCCCACCTGATACGTGCCTGACAAGTCATTATTATTTATTAGTATAGTGTAATACGTTTATCTATAATACAATTATATTTTAAAGAACATAAATTATATGTGGTCCATTGATCATTAAATTGAAAAACATCAACGTGTGTATTACAATAATTATTCTGGTTTATTTCTGTTATACAACATCAACGCGGCGTTGTAGTTTCACTTTTAGTTATAAACGTACGTAAAATAATATTGACGTCAACGTCAATAACGAATGATTATATACCTAGTCATTATATAGTGTAGGCGAATTTTTATTAATAACACATGTTCAATAAAATATTATTTCATCGAAAACTCATTTTCGTCATAACTATATTATAACAATTATAACGAGTCTAGGTGCAAAAGCCAAAGACGGACGTACTTCGCACAGTGGCCACTGTTGTGGACGGGGAAGTAGGATGTTAAATGAGAATTTAATTTATATCCGTACGCAACGATTGCAATCATTGTTAACGATTCTGAGCGAAATTTGGTTACTCATTATTAACGGTACACTAAATTTTCAAGCATTTCTGATCGACCGAACCAATTTTATTCGCATATAAGATCAAACTAAACGAACACGAAAACTTCAAATGCCAATAAATATGATCACGGATCGCCGAAATGTTTTGAAAATTCGCCCACGTCTAAAAATCTCATATATTAATACCCTGGAAAAATGTCACGTCTTTACGATTATTATTTTTAACAACAAAAAGAAAATAAATCGTAAATAATGAAACCATTATTTTAACTTGTATTTCCAATGGTTTAGTAAAACTACAACGAAAATCGAAAAAATGGCCACCCCGCGGATCCAAAATGTTTTCAGAAAAGATGCTACACACTTGAAAATCGGAGCAGGATTTCTAGTAGAAAAGTTGTTTACAGTCAGAAAAAAAAATAATAATCAAACATCGTAGTAAAGCCAATTTAAAATCAAATTACATTCTCTGCTCCGCCCAGAATCTAAAACTATTAATATTATAATATGTATAGGTATCGCGTTATGCCACTGTTGAGGATGACGCAATCCGCTATATTTTTACATCGTATATTAATAATGTATGTATATAATATTATATTGTTCAGTCACCTTATTTGACTATTCGTATATTATCTTTAATGCTTGTTGCATTGTTACAACAATGGAATTTGGGCAAACCGATTAGATTAATTATTAATTATTAAGCTTACCATATTATTGTTCGCTATATGTTACGAGATACATTTCTGTTGACACAATCAGACTCGCACGTCTGTTATACCTATATTAGAATATACCGAAAATGCGAAAACACGACATTCGTGTGTCGGCGTGTGACTAGTGGTGGTGCCCGGGGATTGTTCGTTGAATACAACATGAGAAAAGTTAAGAAATCAATAAAAAGCACATATGAAAAAGTACAAAACAATGTATATTATTTTTGTCCGAAAAAAAAATGTTTCGAGTAATAAAAAAAAAAAATAATCAAACATATTAGTTTTGGTTCGTATAGTAACTGATGTCTAATATTAAATTCTAAACATAAGCACGGAAATAAATCACACGTCACAGTGTTTTTTTTTTTTTTTTTGTTTTGTCGCAAAAACTTTTTGAACACTATAGTTCAAATAGTATTTAAAATTTTTTTTAGAAATGAAATCGGTATTTATACGTACACGGAAATGGCGAAAATTCACCACCATTAATGATTTAAAACCGTACCGCTTTTCGTGATTGCGATCCGCTAAAAAACCCATATGGCCCATACGTATATTGTCGCTTCTCTTACCTAATTTCGTTTTAAATTCTCTCTCTTATTCGGGCGATCGCGACAAAACCTGCCCCTGCTGTTATAAACTCAATAATATATATATATATATATATATATATATATATATATATTATTAATTATTGTGTAAAATATTTTATCTATATATGTGTATTAAATAATACATTCCGAGGATAATGTTCTCTGATATGACCATATATAACGTAGTATAGTGTACTATTTATATATATATTATTATGAGTGACAGAATTAGTTATATGGAATTATTTTAACACGCCATTTATGTACTCGTATCTATTTTATATAAATATATATATATGTATCGTAAATATTATATTATACGCGTTACATACGACATATGTCCCACGTCATGTAGTACGATGATGTATCGTATACAGTATACATGCCATCAATAACCGACCGTTTTTTTTTTTAAATCGACGTTATAACTAACTAATCTATTGACGTGTCTCTTTAATAATTGTAATTATTTGGCGTCCCAACAGTAAAAATAAATACTTTGCACCCCGGATGGACCATTGTTGTAGGTGAGAAGTTGGGAAGGTATAGGAGAATTTAATTTATATCTTTTAAATTTTTTTTAAAAATTAATTTAATTTTTGTTATGAATATTTTAAATTACAATAAATATCGTTTAGCAATATTTACTTTTGACTGTAACCATGGTTTTAAATTTAAAACCGCGATTGTAACTGATCAATAAAAACGTTAAAGCTTATTAAATATTATTTGTTATATATATATATATATACAAAAAAAAAAAAATTGACCCATTTAAATAAAACTGACATCAGTCACTACACATTTTATAATTCCGTATTACACACAGTGTGGGCGTATTACACACAAAAATAGGTCCTTCCCAGATACCTGAATTAAGATCGTAAATAAATCCATAGAATTGTCTTCTATCCTAACCCGACAGAGTAAATTTGTTAAAACCGGATCCGAAAATGCCAATTTTTATTTAACAAATCGAGCTTTCCTTGTTAACTCGGCCGAAATGCATACGTTTTAGGATTAAATTACTAAACATATACTCATAAATGTTGAGTTTTTAAGCCAATGGAAGGGTGATATAACCCATAATTTCCTAGCACGCCACTGATTTTAGGTCTCCTAGCTCTATTGCAGTTGTAGAGACGCGTTCACAGAGCAATGTTGTACGCCATAAATAAACAGACTGGACCAGAAACGTCGACAAATACGTCGCGTGTTATGGAAAGAGGCATACTAAAAAAGTAAAAAAAAAAAAAACAAAATGTAATTACGCGAAAATAGCCACAGAGCCTGCAAACATGTACACAACCATCCCAGTGGGATTTCCCGGTAAATCCGCCCGTCGAGGCCAGCCTATAGCCTATAATAAGCCGCAAAAAGTATCGCGTAAGCCTCATATTTAATTCATTATAATATACGGGAATCCTTGCGACGATGACCAGTTCGTATTATGAGTCATCCGATTTTTTTCTCGGTAAAATAATCTACTCCCCGGACAGTATTCCCAACATAATTTCCGCGGGTTTTCCGATGCCCTGTAGTTCCGTCGGTACAATTATATACGATATTATAGTACTAAATATATTAAGTTGTCGTGGTTTTTCGACACGTTAATTTAAATAATTGCTCTATTGCAATGATAGCCGTTCAATCGTCTTAAAATAAATAAATAACGTCTTCAATTAACTGCGTTGCGAAAGAAGAAAATTGCGTCCAGCGACCGGAATGTCCCGGACGTCAGAACCTGGCGTCATGTCGAAATCTGGGAATCGCAAAATTGTATGACACATCGATGATATTTTATATATACAGCCGAGTTAATATTTCAAGGTGCCCAGTGGTGATTTTACAGGGGGACTGGGGATTAAGGGAGATTTTTTTTTTTCAAGTCTTTATCTGTAAACTAAACATTTATATTATTATAGAACAATTTTAGAAAATGCTTGACCGGCCGCCTTGCCGTGTTGTCAATACATCGGGAATTAGACTCTCATACCGATGATTTAGTTATCGACGGGTTTGGCGACGGACAAAAGAAAACTTGAATTTGTTCTATAATTGTCATTTTTGCTTATTGTATGTTTTATGTTTCTATAATTCGTACATTATTTAGTACGCACAACTCTGAAATTCTCAATATATTTAATTATAGATTATTTAACTCATTTAGATGAGTTAAATTTAATTATATTGCACACATTATATCCATTGAGATTTTCTTTTAGCCTGCAGCTAAACATACTTTTGGCACATCGTCTATAGCCCCATAACAACACACACACACACACACACACACACACACACATAACTTCTATATATAATATTGGTGGGCTTGGTGTGATTTAGGCAAACTTGGCCATCTTAATTGTGTAAATGTACCCCTTCCTCCCCCCACCAAAAAAAACCGATGAAACTGTTAGAATTCTGAATTTGAAATTTAAAAAAAAAACGATTAAATAGGATTTAAATTACCTTTGATAATATGAGATGAGTTGTTATATTTCCAAAGCTATCTTTAGCTATATTTAAGTACTTATCTTATTCTACGAGTAAGGTGTAGGCTAATGTTTTTTTTTTTTTTTTTTTTTTTTTATTAAATCGACCACAGTTATAATTTTTAGTATCATTCGATTAGCCTACCTACACTTAGTAATTATTATCACAGATACAATTAGTCAAAAAACAATATTGAGGTAATTTAGGTTTGGCAAAATTAAATTGCAATACTATAATACGGTTTAAATTACTATCTATGTACCGTTTATAATATTATTAATCTGTGCACAGTTTTACTATTTATTTTTTTCTGTAACCGATTTATAGTTGACATAATTGGATAAGGCTAGAGAAGAGCGTTATTATTATTTATTATAAATGTATAATTTATAATAACTTATTTAATTAAATTGTATACTGTGCATGCATATATACAATATAATGAGAGTAAACTAATATATTCGTTTCTATGTTAAAAATAATCAAGAATTTATAATTTAACAATTATTATATTATTGTAATGCATAGCGATTATCGTTATTTATTGTTTGTTGATATTTTATAATATAATTTAATATTTATTAATTCGATTATATTATCGTTTAATGTCATTTAATGTCATACAATAGTTTATTATAATATTCAAAAACATATTATCCATAATATGTAATGTTTTGTAAAATTTAATCAATAATCATTGTTCATTATATTATATTATTACCGCATTGCATTATGCTCCGTACAAATAATGAATTAATAATTTGTGAGTTTACCGAGTATGTTTTGAATTATTTATTTTATCGTCATATTATATTCGTTATGTAACAGTAGAGGAGAGCCTAAAAACGATGAGATTAATAATTCTTTTTTGAACTGTGAAAATCCATTATTGTGATAACATGTTGAAATGACTTACGCCATTTGTAGGTAGTATTCATTGTAGAACATCCTAAAATTATCACGTATCTATTATAAAAATCATTGATGATTGAGAACAAATTGGGCATGAATGATGTATAATTGTGTTGTAAAAAATACAAACACTAATAATAATAATTGACACAAGATATTTTACACATTTTCTACAGTGACACACGTCTCCTTTTTCGACACCGATTAATAAAATAAAAGTTGAGACTATCCACTAAAAGTCTTTAAAATAAATAATACGGATTCTTTAAATGAATCCCGTAATATAGAAAAATGTTTAAATCGTTCTTAAATAGCGGTAACAATAGTGTATATTATTTTTAAACCGGAAAAGTATCATTTTAATTCATTTTATTTGAGGGTCACCTACCCAACGAAACTAGAAAACATTTTTTTTTTAAATATTTCTAGACAAATTATACTACGCGTGCTGTATATCCAAAATAACAGTGGATACCAGCACCTATATAATATATAGTTACTTTTTCTGTAATGTATGGTAAGGATTATTAAAATATATTCTTAAAAAAAAAAAATTATATGCATATTAGTATAAGATTCAATTTATATTTAAATAATTTAAATTTTGATCAATACAGTTTAGGTACAATATAATATTTCTTAATAATATCCTCCAAAAATTCTACAGCTTATACAGACATTATGAAGAAAGAAAAACAACTCCAATAAAATAATCTATACTATTGGCGTTAATCCGTTTATAATATTAAAATGCTGACAAAGAATATAAGAATATAATTATATAATTTACAATTGCCATAATATACGTAAGTTTTATAATTTACTATTGAAATCAAACAATTGTAGAAACTCGACAATCAATTTAAATATACTTTATTTAAAAATATCCAACATAAATTATACTATATTTTGCGATTTCGGACGAAGAATTTTACCGTTTTATTGTTATTTGTTTTCAATTCGAAATCGATTTGAAACAATTATCGAATGTGAATTTAATTCACTCGACGTCGTCAAGTAATGTTCGGTTTTTTTTTTTTTTTTGAGGGGGGTGGTTTTCCGGGACACAAGGCCGGAGAAATCAGCTTTTTACGTATTTTGTTTCAACTATATAATAACAAACGGATCGACAATTTTTGGTATTCAGCTTTCACACCGTGGATTTCTCCGATTCGGCCGCGCACTTTGACTCGGGCACGATCTTTGATCGCGGGAGTTATCTGTACGACGACGGTTCGACGAGGACTTCCGTTTTACGTCTGTAACACAATTGCTAAAGGATTATTAAGAATTGTATTGTTTACTCGTTATCGAACGACCTACTGTATTATAGTACTCGGTACAGCGGCGCGATCGAACCATAAAATAACACGCTCAGTTAACAACAATAATACGATATACACTGCATAATTAACGGATTTATTATCAAATTTAATACGTTCATTGACGTATTATAAACGCAGGACTCTATTCCAACGACCCATTGATCGCCGCGAACGCTAAACGATAGAACTGTCGGATTTCGACGATCTCGTGACCGTGTCGTTCTCCCGAGTAACGAATTCGTGCATATTATTGTGAACAGATTTTATTTCGAAACGCTCCAATTTTTTCTCTGCGTCATACATGCCCGTAAATATACTATGCGAACATTGTCGACTAAATCAATAGCTTTAAAACAGTAAATTATGGATATTTATAGTGCGTCCCTCCCAATAACGGATCGAATTTGTCGCTTTGTTATACATAATATGTTGATAATCAATATATAGAGTTCGGATTTTGTAGGCATTTACTTTTTTTTCCCCCATCTATTGGTCCAATATGAAGCTACGTCAGCTATACATTTGTTTTATACTGCGTAGGTGATCAGTACACGAAATTTTATTTTGTATTTTTTCAATATTTTTTATGCCGTTTTGGCTCTATTTTTTTTTTTTTACTTTTAAATTGTTTTTTCGTTATATATTCGTTGTATTAACAACTCATATCTACGTATTTGAAATATTTGAAAGGTTAATATTTGTTTTTTATATCGTTATGTCAGCGGAAATATATTGTAATGTCAATCAGTTTTCACATAATATTCGAATAGATAAAACCGATAAGATCCGGAGCTAACGTCAGATTGTATTTTTGTTTTTATATACGTATAGTATATTGTACATTTTTGTATTACGCTGTCATATTTTTTTTTTCGAATAATTTTTACTAACACGCTGTAATGTGTATCAGTTGTATATTAAAATAAACGAATAAAACGAAATTAATAATCAAATAATGAGTATTTTTTTAAAAATAATTATTAGTGGTTTTTTTAAACGTTTTTTTTAGGATTTTCGGTGCTTTATTTATTATGGTTTATTGAGCTTCGGAATCCGAACTATATAATAATAATCAATCATTAATCAAAATGTTGTATAGTTTAATTCAATTGATATGACGTAAAATAAAAATAAAAAATATAATATTGAACAATTCTATCTAAAAGACGTCGGGAACGAAAATGTATTAAATTTCGGGCGTCCTCGACGTAATAATAATGTGCATCACTTTTCGTTCGACACAAAAAAAACAACATATAAATAATTCAGTTTAATTATGAATCATACATATATATAAATATATATTATACGGGTATACGAAAATTATTATACGACAATAGAAATACAATATACATGTATTACGAAATAATTTGAACCGTGAATAAATGTTGTCGGTATATTATTATAATGTATATATAGGTACGTACGTCGTCGTACAATTTGCAAAGTAAATATTCTGAATATTTGGCCAAATTGAGTAATTTAAAAGTATACGGCGACGATTTGAAACACGTTCGTGTCGATTTTTTCAGTCAAATATATTAATGTATAGCTACCGCGGTAAAATTTGCCGTCTTTGTCTTTCTAACGAACAATACGTAACGAAAATGAGCAAAAACCATTAAAATTGGGTTTAATGACGATAATAAAATTTGTAGACGATGAAATTTTTAAGAAAAAAAAACAATTTAAAATTTTCACTACTAATGTATTTAGTTAAATTAGTTAATAATTGGACAACTAAGCAATGAAATTCATAATCTGATTATTGATATCCATATATATATATATATAGTATATATATATGGATATCAATATAGTATATATATATGGATATCAATATAGTATATATATATATATATTAGATATTTTCCTGGCATGTTTGGTGTCAAAACACTCAAGAAGCTTAATGTTTTAATATTTTTAGGGTTTTGTTGATCATAATGTAGAATTCTGCAAAATTAGAGGGGGGATTTGAATATTTATATTCCTCATTAAATATTTTCTTTATTTGCTCATTTTAGTATTATATGTTAAAATTGTATTTTTAATAACGTTTATTTTAATTTTGTATGCGGCCTTCAATGAAAAGCTTATAAAAATTATGGCCCGCGTATGTAAAAAGGTTGCTGACCCATGATTTAGGGAATTGTAAAAAGTCAAGGCATGTTTGTCTTAAATACAAATTGTATAATATGTGTTTTATCTCTAAAACCGTTTTTAAAGGGCTTTTGCCGAATTTTTGTTATGGTACCCGTTAAAAAAACAGGAGGAGGAGGAGGAGGGTCTTGATGACGATCCTTCGATGCTTATTCACAACGAAAGACATGGTTTTTTTATTTTTTTTTTTTTTATTAAACGTGAATTTTGAGTAAAACACTCGTGACGATAAAAACAGAAATCATTTCAAATATTAATGTTGGGGTATCGTTGAAATTCTCGAACGTTACGAATAACAACGGGGACTATAATAATACCTTATATTTATACCCGAAACGGCTAAAATATTCTCGTCTTTGTAACTTGACATTTCACCGACTTTGTTGTACATATTATTCGATAGGTAAATGACAATCTGACAGGTTCATATAGGTTCATACAGTGGCGTTACTGGGTAAAAAATTAGGGGCGCAAAATAAAATTATTTACCAAAATCAAAACCACGAGTAAAAATATAATACAATATTTGTATTGTATTTATACGAAATAATTCAGAGACTTTAATTTTTTGAATTAATAACTTAATTAAATAAAACTTAAAAAATAAACGAAACAACAATACATCGTTATTTTAATGTTAGTTTTCTTATTTTTGTAACCCAGATAATGCGATAACGCTGACAATACGTCAACATATTATAAAACAGGAGAAACTTTTATGAAATAATTTAAGAAAAAAATATTTTTATCTTATGAATATAAAAAGTAATTAATGTATGGCAATTTTATTTATTTTAGAAGATTCAGAGATTTGTACTGTTGTCATAACCGGTGGGGGGGGGGGTGACGGGACAAAATGATACCTTTGCCCCCCACAAAAACTTCATGGGTACTTAGTCCTCCACAATTACGCCACTGGGTTCATAAAAAATATAATGTACCTATATAGTACAAAATTTAGTAATATTTCTGATAGTTTACTATCAATTATACATATGATATAGGTAAAAACGTATAATTATTAGGGGTGGGCTCAGAGGCGTCTTAAGGTTATGTGAGGGCCTTGGGGTCCAACATATTTTGGTGGCCCTTTAAATACATATGCGGATCAGGTCCTTGATCCTACTGGATTTAATTATTCTTTTAGTTTTAATTAATCCTTGTAATACCCACATTCAAATGTTGTTTAATTTATCATTACGTGTTGATTGCTTATTGCATGTACTAATAACAATTAAATTTACAATTTGTAATAATAGGCCAATTTTTTTTTATTTTATTCCGGGCCTCAAAAATTCTAAGTCAAGCTCTGATAAAAAATATTCTATATTATGAATACACGTGCATATATGTATATACATATATAATTTAGAAATTTACACGTTTACGAGAATGTTTGTAAACCGCGTAGTAGGCTTTCTAACCGAGAGGGGGGGCAGTGGCGGGAAGAGAGAGAGCGGAGCGACGTATCCGTCTATACGGTAAATGTGTACATGCGTAAAATAGGCCGGTCGATGGGGGTGCGGACGGACGAGGGGGGGACGAGACCCTTTTAAAAAACCGCAAACATGGGCGTAGAAGCGCGCGCGCGCGCTTGTGTGTGTACGCGCGTACGTAACAGACGACGCACGGGCCGCCTTATCGGGTGTGGGGGCCGTGACGACGTGGGGACACGGCAAAAAATCGATAGTCCCTCCGTGGTCCCCCGTCCGACCCCGCCAAAAATCTATCGGGGAGGTACAGGCGGGCGCGTGCGCGCGAGAATTACGCGTCGCGGCGTGTCCGTCCCGCTATATCGTGTGCACCACGCGGCGTTGAATGGAGCGTCTGGCCTACCACGATGTGCCAACCTAGTTTAATACAACGTAAAGTCTGCGTTATCGATTTTACGAGGGCGTCAAAACAACGCAACGTGATTCCAACGTGGAGTTCTACCCTATCGGCACCGCCGCCGCCGCCGCCGCCGCGTATTTACTCGCGTGTTTGTGTACCTACGGCGACGTTTTACTACCGCCCGTTCGCCCGCCATTCGGTTCGGAACATTATTATTTACCTACCAAGTAATATTATTATTATATATACACGTAATTTGGTACAACGCAATAGTACCTACATAATGATAATAATAACAATAATACACGTGTACCGTCGTCATCGTCATCGTCATCGGACAATAATATTATTGTCCAGGTTATACGCGATTGCGGAGGGGGAGGGGGCGCGGTCAAACAATACGCGCGGGAAACGGAAATCTGAATAATAATAATAATTTGATACTATCGGGACTCTTATTATTATTGTTATTATTATTGTTATTGCATGCCGAGAGCGCGTGCGTGAGAGTCCAGTCCTCGAGGTAAAGGTTATTGGATTTTCGGAGGGGGTTTCGTCGGTAAACATAATAATAACAATATTGGAAAAAAAAACAAAAACGCCATTCCGCCGTTATTAATACGCACAAACAATATTATACCCTCTACACGTAGCTGACTATAATAATGGTAAATAACTATATAATAATAATAATAGTGTGCATATTATTTTTATTATAAATACAATTATAATATAGAAGTTAGGAGGTATACCTATAAATGTATAATATTATTATTGCCAGCGTCCTGACGCCTTCGCCGGGCAAGATAACAATTGGTATTATTTATATTTATAATTTGTATTGTTTTTAAAAATAAATAAAATGTATTTACATGAAAGAGAGAAAGATCACGACGACGTATGTAAGACCGACCCGATAGAGTGAAAAATAATATAATATACGACGACGCTATGGAAAAAATGTTGTTTTTGTTGTTGTTTGCACGGTTCAACGGTCAACATGACCCGTACGGCGGCGGCGAGAAGGCGGGGATGCGAGCGCATGCGCACCACTTGTTTACATCTATAGGAATACGCGCTGATTAATCGTCACACAGACACGCGCAGCATATACGCACATACAAAATAATAACACAGTGGTGGCGCTTACGTATCCACATGACTTTTCCGCGAAAAATGTATTCCATTAACAATAACGACACGGTGAATAACACAACAGTGTCAATAACTGCGTTGTCGTCGTCGTCCGCGTTCTCGTCCGCGTCGTCGGTGGTGTGTTTTTCGTCGTCGCCGTCGCCGTGCAGTGTTCGTCGTAGTGTTGTTGTTGTCGTCGCCGCCGCCGTTCCACAGTGGTCAGTGGCCGCCGAAAGGGTTTTCGCCGATTTCCAATGTGCCCCGTCTGCCGTGGCCGTCACAGCGGCATGTTCCGAATAATTATTATCGCCGTGCCGCCGCCGCCGCCGCCGCCGTCGTCGTCGTCGTCGTGTTTCGCCCGCAGTGTTTATTAACCGTACTGGTGTTTATTATTATTATTATTATTATTATTAATAATCAACTATTTACAATTTTTTTTTCCACAATATAATAATTATTATTTATATTGTATAAAATACATCGCGCCCCCGTCGCCTGCGAATAAATACATACGGTACAGTTCGCGCGTAATACGATTTATAATAATTTTTACGTTTTTGTTTTTTTTATATTATTTTCTGTTTACGAAACGCAATATTTAAGTATTTACGCGCATTATATATTTAAATACATAAATATAAACGTCGTTTTTATACTGTCGTCCGCGCCGCCACCGTCGAAGTCGAATCCGCGCACAATTAATAATTAATTCGTATCGTTGTTCGGTGTTATTTTTTGTTGTTGTTGTTGTTGTTGTTATTGTTAAGTACCAGGTTTGTGCGTGCAATTTATAGATCGATTATGCCGTGAATATCAAAGGACAACTCGCAGACGACACACCAGTACGTATTCACGCCAACGTATTGCGTTTCATTTTTTTTTTTTTTTTTTTTTTTTATTCGCGAGTCGCGGTAGGCAGGTGTAATATATTATAAATATATATATAGAGAGAGCCTATAGAGGGGAAAAAAAACGTACAAACCGACGGATAATAAACATAAACAGTCCGTGCCCTTGACATAACTGCTGCCCGTTCTTGAACGGATTTGTACCTATAATATGAATACGAACACGGTACCTACTGGGTTCTGTATGCATGTAGGTATTATATGCGTATTCGTATAATATTGTTATTATTATTGTTGTTGTTATTGTGTTACTGGTGCTATCTAATCTTCGGATAGGCCCGAGTGTGAAAAAACAATTTTACCCAATCCTCTCGTTCTTACTCTCTCAGATAATACACCGAAAAAATTACCTAGAGAAATTATTATTCACAGACGTCCGAGTTGGTTTAACTTAGCGGCGATGAATGATGATGGGCGGTGAATTCTTTTGGTAATACACAACTCGTCCATGGGGAATGATCGTCTATTATTCTCTACAACTAAAATGTTGAATGGTGTAAAAGCATACTGTTTTACAGTTGTTCCATCTATGTTTACACGAGTTATTTGTATCTAATGGCGTTTTATTATTCTGCTCGGGGAATTCGGTCGTCAGTTTTTATATTGTTAGGTATTTTCGTTGTTGTTAACGTGAAAGTAAAACACTTGCACTGCTTTGGGGTTTATAATCCAATCAATATAATATAAGTATTATCGTGTATTACATAGGAATTCGACAATGTTGACCTCTACGGCTACATTTATAGAGTAAATTAAAATTAAAATATTTTTTGCCTTATCATTTTTTTAACCGGGTATGTGTTCAATAAAAAAAAACATTAACAATATGTAATGTGATAGGTACCACCTAGGTGTATCTACCTAGGATCTATTATTAACCAATAGATTTAGGGTATCTATATTATAAGGACATCCTATATAAATATGTAAGTGTTATAATAATTTAAATTGTTTTTTCTACTGCCATTTATTTGTGTATCACGTATGTGTTTAACCTTGTCGTACAATTTTGATTAAATTATGTTTTTATTTATAAAAAGAAAAAAAAAAATCTGTTCTTAATTCTTATCATGTAGCTGATAATGATGTTCATCGAATCGAAACATTTTATTATCTCCCATGTATCGTAAAACTTATTGAGTTGGGTGTATTTGTGTATTTTAACAAAACAAATCTATACTTGCTAGGTGGTGAACTAGACAAAATTGATGGGTACCCCTTAGCAAATATTGTATTATTTTGAATTCCAAAAACCATTTTGGACAACTTAGTAGCTTGAATGTTTTATTCTAATTAACCGTTTAATGTTTTACATTTTTTCGAAGGAATTTCCTTTTTTATTTTTTATATATGCATTGTGCATAGTTTTAGTCTTAGGTTAGTTTTCTACTTTTAAAACTATTATCAAATTGGTATTTTTTTTATAAAACCATATTAGTTTTTTAAATTTATTTTTGTAGTAAATGCATATAATCAAATTTTAACTTAAATAAACCCTTATTGGTTTCTATGTTGATTTAAATAGTAAAAACTATTTAATGTTTATTACTTACTTGTACAAGTTATGTCACCTATACATTTGAAACTTTGTAGCATCCCTACCTAAATGGATTAAAATAAAATATTTTTACCGGTTTTGTCTACAAAACATGTATTACAAAACATATTTACTTACCGTAGTATGTCGAGAATTTGTATGATAAATGAATAGGCTCTTATGTACTTATTTTTGTTTTTAAACAATTTTCTTTTGGAATTTAATTCCTACTTAATCTCAACATATTTGATTTTTACATAAACATCAACTCATTTAACGAAATTAAAATTATATCTTATATTATTTACCAATGCTATTGTTTAGCTATTGTGACCGTCCTCTGTCAGATAAACTGGTTTCTTTTTTTTGTAATATTTCAACTAAACAACGGTTTGGATGTTTATAGATTTGTAAGCGTTTGTCTATCTTGATATTTTATAGAACCATTGGTACCTATTATTGAATTGCTTGTATCGAGGAAAATTATACCATCAGACTGACTTTAAACTATAGCAATTCACATATAAGATTGTACATTATAATCTCAACAATAATAATAGCAATATAGCTTGAGAAAAAATTATCATCGTTTATCTTATTGCTGAGTAAAATATCCTCAGATCATAATATTATAACAATATGATAATTTTAAATATATTATAATGTTACAATCTCGGGAAATACCTATCATTTTAACATTATTTTATTGTTTAATTCAAGTAGGTATGATAAGAATATCATATACTCCCAAAATACCTATTTTTATTTTTATTGGATAATACCACAATCATATAGTTCATTTCCATTCAACTTGAATAGTTCCATTAAACTTCTACCTGTTATAGTAATATTTTTGTTTTACTTGACAGTTATTATTATTATTTTTTTACTACTAAAATAATTATAGTGTTTATTGTATGATGTGTTTGACAGTAAATTATTTCATAATATAATTGTGTTTTCATACTGTATTGATAAAATTTAATATTCAATATTTATTTTTCAGGGAATATTCAAAATGAGCGGGATGAATATCCGATGGAATAACTCCAGACCTAGGAATGCTATGGTCGGTGTTGTTAAAATTGGTTATTTAAAAAAGAACAAAAGTACAAAAAAAAAATTTTTTGTTCTTCGAGAACTGACCGCCTTTGGCGGACCTGCACGTCTTGAATACTATGATAATGAAAAAAAATGGAGAAACAATGGATCACCTAAAAAGTACACTATTACCTAATTTATATATATATATTTCATACAATTATTTACTAAACATTCTTTATTATAGAGTAATCGTGTTAAAGGCCTGCTTTGATATTGTCAAGCGTGTAGACTCACGCACTAAAAGATCTATAATAAGAATATACACTACAGAAAATAACTTTTCTATGCTATTTGATACTGATAAAGAACTTGAGGAATGGTTGGATCTAATGCTAGTTTTACAACGTGTCAATAAAGATTATGGTCACATTGATTCAATTAAAGAACCTCTTGGTATTTCATATTATACATTTTTGTTATTTTATATAGATATATATTTATTTTTATTTGTTTTTTTTTAGAGCATATATGGCACGTCGTTATAATGAATAAGGGGCTGGGAACTAATGCAAATTTAATAGGAATGACTGGACTTTGTTTATGTGACAAAATTGTGTCCATAATGAAGTATCCGACTAGATCAAAATTACAAACAACTATTGATATAAACGTTAGTATTTATTTGTGTTTTTGCTTAACCCTAAACTATCGACATGCAAATGTATAACATAGTTAATGACATGTTATCTACCTAACCGCGTGTAAGAATAGTGCAAAAAAAATATAAACAAATTATAATCAAACAAAATTCAAATCATATTTATTTATCATAATCTTAACATCAATATAAGTTTTTTTTTTTAAAAAAAAAACAATCTATACTTTTATTCGCTAAAAAAAATTATTAAAAAGTCTCTAGGTTAATAAAAAAAAAAAAATTGTTTTATTTAGTTGTCGAGTATTCGACGCTGTGGAGCTTTGGGAACAGTATTTTATATGGAAGTAGGACAAAGTTCTCCGTTTGGTACTGGTCAATTATGGCTGGATGCATTGAATGCTGAAATAGCAAAAAGTATTTATGGAATTTTAATGGGTGCAACAAGTCGAAGTACAACAAATCATGACCAACCAAAAGTCAGAGTGAGATCATCGTCATTTAATGAAGGATCACGTCTTATGAATTGTCCGTCCAAACAACGTTCTAGTTTTTACGGTATGTTTTTATAGTACATTGTTAAATACAGTTCATATTATATAATTTGTACTCTAAAATAACATTTTAGATGAAAATAATCCTGGCCTTCGGTATAAAAATAATAGCTTCTCAACATTAAATAATGGCAATTTTGATTTACCATGCACAGGTAAATAATTAAGATATTAATATCTTGATTACTATCTTTGAGACTATTAGAATGTATAAATAATATTATAATACCATGTAGAACAGGCATGCCCAACTCGCAGTCTGTTACTCATTTGTTTGTAGCCCCCACCTTATTCAATAAATTTTGGCAAATACAAATTGTCATGTAAATAATATAATATGTATGTTTAGGTAGTAATAGTTAGTGAGAAAATAAGAGAATTATAAAGGTTTTTTTTTTTTAAACTTTTGCTCATTAAATTATTCTTCCATGTTAGTTTTTCTTTACACAGATTTTTATTTAAATTTTTTGATCCAGTTCATACTAGAGTTTGACATGCCTGATATAGTATCTACAATGTAGATAACCTGTTAAAATAGTTTTTAATTATTTTTAAATTGGTTAGTATTATATTTGATTTACAATTATTATGATTTTTGGTATGCAATTACATAATGCAAGACGATCCCCTCAAATAGCCAGGTATTCACTTATCTAAGTACTAATTATGATTAGTTTAAAGCTAAAGAACTCTTAACCGTGTAGTTTTCAATATTGGCAAATTGAGTTTGAGCAGAGCAAAGAATATCAAAATTATTATAATACAATGCGGTTTGTTAGTGTAGGATTCATTATTTTTTATAAAGAAATAATTTTTAAGTACAATTGATGATTTTAGTTTTAATAGGTATATCCTCTTCTCCCGAATAGACGGTAAACATATTGCATACGTTTATATAAACATATTTATTGAATAGGAATTAGACACAAATTACACATATTTTGGAATTGAAATATTTTCAAGATGTTTTTAGAAAACTTATATAAAAAATATGGTGTAATTATTTTATTAGTTATTATTGTTATAAACATTCTTTAGAATGTGCGTGTGAAATATCCATATACTTATACATCTAGGCGGAGCATTTACCTAGAGGACTAGGAGATGTGATGGATCTGAATGGATCAAGAGAGATAGACCGATTTCTAATCAGGTGTGAGTGAGGACAAAATTGTGCTCCGAGGTCAGCTAATTAAAATACTCTGGATAGTCCTCTGGATAAGCTCCACCCACTGGTATCCGTTATCATACTGACTGTCTAGTTGTGTAAGTCTATGGAAATAGCATAGGATTGTATTTAACAAAATACTCAACATTTATAATAATAATAAAAAAAAAAACCTACTATTTATACCAGGTTTACAGAAAAACTATCCTGAATTTTCATTATTTATAACATATTTATACATTATATGAATACAAATTCAAAATAATATTATAATTATTATAGAGTTTTAATTTAAACAATTAATTTGGGAATTTGTAGTTATTTTATTTTTGATTAAAAATATTTTGTATTAATAAATTAACAATGATTTCATTTTTTTAATAATCATTTTTAAATTTGATATAATTAAAAATTTGACCCCCAGGGAACGATCAAAATACTAATCTTTAGGTTCAAGGTGTACATCTTCGTCAAAGTGTATATCTTAAAAGTAACAGATTTTTTTTTTCCATTTCTTTTTTAAATATTTAGAACCACTCAGTTTAAGTTAAATTACTAAAAGAGCATAAACAATAAAAATAATGACAAAAACCAATTTTTTTTTCTTTCTAATTTGCATTTTTTTGATATAAAATGATATACTATAAATTATAACTAATTATATTGTATAGCTACATTTAGTTCCTATTATATTTGTTATATTAAATATAAATAAAAGTATATTTAATTAATTTTATTTGCAAAAGTTAATGTTATATTCTTCTTTTTTCAGGATCAGTCAGGGAACGTTGTGATAGTATGCCATTACGACCTCGTGCTATAAGTGAAAATTATTCAATGCTTTCTTATAATGGAATTTTATCTCCAAGACAGTCTTTCCATAGACGTTGTAATTGTGTTTCTGCTTCAACATCAATGTCTACGTATGTTACTTATTCATATTTATAATGCAAAATGAATAAAACATATGTATTCATTTTAGGTTTAATGACTCTTGTTTGAGTGCCTGGGACGAATCACTATCAAAGTCTACTGATACTACTGATGGGAATTCTTGTTACACAAATCTTAGTGATCAGCGGTCTGCAATCCCCGAGGAAAACCACGAAGATTTTGTTTCTTGTATTCCATTAGACAGAGGTATTTTTACTTAATATAATTAATTATTATGGCATTTATTAGTTTCATTATTAAACATTGATTATTAACTTGACTGAGTATTTTTTTTTTTTTTTTCAGAAGAAGACTCTTTGAGACAAACGACTGACAGTAATGTTAATAATAATATTAATCTAATTAACAACAATATTGTTGGTAATAGATCAAGTTCCTCTTCACAGGTTAGTTTAATTTACTCAATTGATCTTGTTTATTATAACTAGAGACCAGATTTTTTAGGTTTTTAAAAGTTTAAAATATGATCAATGGCAATTAAAATATTCTTTAATATGTTATTATTTTTTCTGATTGAGACACTATTATTCAATTTATATATATATATTGTACTTTTAATATTTCTACGAATTGTTATTTGTACATATAAATACTTGTATTTATTTAAATATGCGTGAGTATACACTTTGCATACTTAACCAAAAAATTATATTACGCGCATGCACATAGCACGACTTTGCTAATATGTGCTTCAAATTATTTACACGGGCGAGATATGATATAACTCCATCCATTGTATATGATGTCGAGCTTTTTTTTTTATTTAAACCGTAATTATAACATTTTGAAAGGAACAGAATGACCAACGTTAGCGAAAATAAAATTGTTGGTTCTATGAATTCTGAAATCCACATTTTATACCCTTGTTGACTTAATAAAATATGTGAAAACCTCAAAATCTGATCTTTAGTTATAACCAAAGCACAAATAATAGTCATAATTTTCATTATTATCCTGAATATGAGTAAGAACAAAAAATATGCTAGCTAATTCGAAAGCCTTATTTTTATTAAATAAGATCCATACATTGTTCATTATTTTAATTAAAATAAAATTGTTTAATCTAACAGGCGGGTTCTTGTTGCGACTCAAATAGTCCTTACGGTTCACCCACCAATGGAGATGAACATCCTTATACTCTGCTAAATCCTTCTGGTTAGTAAACAACTTTTTATAATTATAATCGTCTTGGAAGATTTAATATCTGTATACATTAGGTGTACCTGGGACGTCTCCACCACCCGATGGTTATTTACCAATGAAACCAGGACCCGGGTCCACAACCGGTTGTACACATTATAATAACTACACCCCTATGGAAGGACAAAATAATTCTAAACAAGGTAATTAATATTTTGATTATTTCTTGGCTGTTTTGATTAGCACATTCTATGATGTAACTATTTATAATATATTTATTATTATTTAGATATTAATTCACTATATTATTGATTTATCATATTATTGCTGTTTAAGTTTTATGTGTGTTGGGCTTATTAAATTTATATTTTATAATTTGGTTATCATTTAAATTCAAGTTTATAAAATGTATGTTTAATATTTATTTTTAATTTTTAAAACCATTAATATTATTAAAATAGATGGATTTCATATGACTCAAGGGGAATTTGCATTGACCGAAGGGTATGTTCCTATGGCGCCTATGGGAAAGATATCTGAATATGTGTCTATGGAATGTAAACAAAATTCGATTGAATCTGGAACGCCTTCTACTGATACGCGCTTTTCCGATATACATTTGGATAGAGTTTGTTCAATGCTTCGTTCACCAGAGGATGAAGAGCCTGTTGACGATAGGCCTACTAGAGCTTATTCTGTTGGTTCTAGAGATGGATTAAGAGAAAAAATTGACAAGTACTAAGAAACTATATAATATATTTACAACTATGTATTTGAGTTGAAAAAATAAAAATGTATTATTTCTTTTAGAATTAACGCTGATCGGGCTAGAACGCGTGCATTTTCAGTTGGCAGCCGCGGTCGGTTACCACCTGCTGGTTTAAATCGTAGTGGTTATCAATCTGGTTCGACTGATATGTCTGAGCAAAGTGATAGTGGTGATCGTATGGAAATAGACTTCAGTTGTAACTCAAGGTCTCGTCGTCATTATTCAGCAACTTGTCGTTCATTATCTGTTCAAACACCGACAGATTCATCACCAAGGTCGTCACCTAAACTCTGCCCTTCTCCTGATTCGTGTACTCACAGACCATCTGGTCGTTCCCCTCCAAAGTCTATAGTATCTTCTGTAGACATTAAAAGATCACTATCTGGAGCTGTACATGGTATTTCTAGATCACCTCCGTCATCACATACATATTTGTCACCTACATTAGAAAGAGTTTCTGAGGTTCCCGGTGTTGAACTCTTTGATAGTTATACACCAATGAAACCCGGTCAAGGATTGTTTCCCAGTGAAAAGTATGTTGAAGCAAAAACACAATTTTAATAATTAATTTATAATTTAACATAAAAAAAAAGCAAATAATAATAAGTAAATTTTTTGCACATTTTTCTTGTATTTTAATTTACTTAATTCTATAGTTATAATATTAATAATTTGTGTTGGCAAAACTCCCAAGTATTTACGAGAATATTATACTAGTTGTCAAAGTAATTTGAATAAATACAATTATAATGTATCGTTTTATATTCTTTAGTTTGATTTTCTATGCATTTTGCCTATATAATATTATTTTACTTTAGTCCTGCTATTAATAATTATATTTTCATAATATAATAATATTTATTTCATACAAATGATAAGATATCATATTATTTAAGTTACATAATTATGGAGCGGATAGTGTTTTTTTTTAAAAAAAAGTTACTTATCTGATATGGCATATAATTTTATATTGTAATTATTATTTTATTTTTATTGCTATATAATATTTACATTTATTTTGTGTTTTATAGCATGAATCCAGTGTTAGAAGAATCGTGTAAAAGGCATTATGTAAATGTATGGGAAGCAGCAAGTAATAGTTTTCCACTCATGAAAATTATTGGAGGACTGAACTGGAAAAAGAATAAAAAGCGTAATGCAATTCCAGTACAAGTACAACTAAATATTGGAAATGAAGGAATCGATGAAGTAGACGGTTATACTACTATTAGACCAGGTGTTCATACAATACCAGTGCGATCAGAACAAAATAATAGCAAATTGCCCACTGAGGCCTTGTTAAATGTTCTTCAAGATGGACTCGCGGACCTAGTGTTATCTGACCAAAATATTGACATCTATAATTCTCAGAAACGCCATCAGTCTGAGAATTCTGTTTCTTCACTAGATAGGTAATTATAAAGTTATAGTTTGTGTTGTAAAATAAATAAAACTTTAATTTAATTCATATTATTTTTTATTCACTGGTAAAATTATTTATTACAGTGTAACGAAAAAGTTATGTACATTTTTTTAATTTATAATTTTACAGTGTTGTTCTTTATATTTTAATTAAATATATATAAATATTTAGGTAAAAGTATATAATAGTGTTAAAGTATATATTAATACATTTGGCATCAAAAGTATAACAATTTAGGAAAATTGTATGTGGGGTAATCTTTCTAATGTTATTTTAACTCTAATGAAGAATTTGGAAAACTATTAAAATATATCTAATGTATCTTAATCTTTAGTGAATATGTTACCAATATAAACCAGTTGGAACTGAAATATAATTATAATTTTGGCCTTTATGCTTTAAATTTTTAATAAACTTAAATCAATGGAATAATCAATTTTTTATTAATATATTTAAAACAAGTTATTAGTTATTAATTTTCTATTTAATATTTAAATAACTGAACCATTTTTTGGTCATATTATTCTAAAGTAAAATAGGAAATGTAAAATAATGTGAATGAACATTTTAAGAAACGAGAGATAAATGGTATTAAATTTTAACTGTATACTATCAGTTAAAGAAATTCTGGAAATATCTATAAAAGTGTAGAACCAAAAATAATACCAGTTATAAAATGTTTTGTGGAGTTGTGTGAATTAATTAGGAAATGACAGTGGACATATATCGTAGCTTTTGAGTATTGGTGTTATCAGTTACATTTTTATGAAACTAAGTGTAGAGAAAAAATATGTTATGTGTTGTGTTGAACTACTAGTTAGGTAATTTCAAATATCAAATATTTAATGAAAATATAAAACAAAAAATAATAATTATCAATTTTTAGCTAATAATTAAATTAAATTAAATTAAAATGTCACTAAAATAGGTAAATATTTATTTTAGTGAAAAAAAAAAAATCTCCTTATGACCAAATGTCAATGAATGCAGATAAGACTGAAGAACCAATCTAGGAATATACCTAGCTAAGTAGGTACTGTATTTAATTTTAGGATTTCGAGGATAGGCTTTCTTTAATTTATCAGTTTTCGTGTTTGAGTTGATTTTTAATTTATTAGAAAAATAATAATAATTTAAATGGTGGTGTGGTGTGTGTGTGTGTGTGTGTGTGTGTGGTTAATATATAAATTGAAATATATTAAAATATTTAAGAACTAATAACTTTTTTTTTTTGGTTTTACTTGCTCGACTTATATCTTTATAAAAAAAAAAAATTATTATGCTAATATACCTAAATCATTATTAATTAGAAAATTTGTGTATAAAATTATTATTATTCAATCTAATTAATTCTGCCTTTTCAATATTACTTGATAATAGCTGACTGTGTAACTATCATTGCCGGGAATTATTGATATTCCGTGTATCATATTGCATAAACTATAATTATTATATAAATCTACCTACTCTAAATAGCAAAAATAGTTTTTAATGCATAAGAGGACTTATGATGAATTTTGTTTATGTAACATAACAACAGATAAAGGAACTTTGTATTTTGTAATTTTTTTTTTTGATTGGTTTTCTTATAAATACTCAATATGTTATGTACCAGCTATAGAATATTAAACAAATAATTTTCTTGAATAAACAATTATAAGGTACAGGATGATTGTTCTCATCTCCTGTATTTATTGTTATACATTCAGAAACTGCCACTATTATAAGAAGACAAAGATGTCCAATTTAACTATTAAAATTAAGTTAATGTTTTATAATTTTCTTATTACCTTATATATATATATATATATATAACTAAGGTAATAATTAAATACCTATATTTATAAACCGGGTGATTATTTCAACATACTACACTCATTTTTTTTTTCAGTTATTTTCAACTAAACTTTAATAAAATATGAGGTATTTTTACTGCATACATCATAAAAAAAAAAAAAAAAAAAAACAATATTTTGTTGTAGATTTTGAGTGAGGTAAAGCATGATTTTTAATTTTATATTATTCTGATGGCAATGCAGAATATAATGTTTTCAGAAAAAATAGTTTATGTAAAAACGTGGAATTATAATTGACGCCATCTAAAGAAAACAGAAAAAAAGTTTAAAAGTCAGTAATAATATAAAACCATATTTTTAAAAAAAAACAATACATTAAAAATCATTTAAATTTAGTATATCAATTGAAAGATAGAGTGTAACAAATTACTTTCCCTTGAATATAATAAATACAATTTTAAATCAGTAAAAGTGTATTTAGTCTTGAAGTTATATGAAAATATTATTAGTTAATAATATGTATTGTTTACTTTTTGCGTTTTCTTTATAGTTAAATTTTGTTGTAGTACAAGTTGTATAAGGGAATTTCAGTAGGCTATTGTTTTTTTTTTTTTATGGAATGTAAGGGTTTTTGCCAGTTATTAGGTACACGAACAATTGTCTTTTTTTTTTTATTATTTTGCTCACATTCCTCAATTGTTTTCTTAATAAATACATTTTTTTTGTTTACTGCTAAATTTTGAAAATAGAAAATGTTATACGAACACACGTCTTTATAAATAAATTTGTTAAGTTTGACTTTTTTCTAAAAACTTGTCTTGTGATCACTGTATTTACTATTTAAATATATTTATTTCTTAGATAAAACAATTGAGAACTAATAATTTTGTAATATTTATTTTTATTTTGTAATAATACTCTTAATAGTATTGTTCAAAATAGTGTAACAAACATGTTTTAAAATTATTGCAATAAAATACAGTGTACATTGAATTTAAAAGGTTTTTTTTTTAATTGCTATTAATGCAATTTTTTATTTAAAAATATTGTACAATTTTATTAAGAACTTGTTATGATTTATCCTGTTTCTAGTTCTACAACAAAGGTATATTTGCTTCTGAAATCTATAAAAAATAAAATATTGGTCATTTTTTTTACGTAAGTATTGAAATAATAAGATGTATTGAATACTCAAAAGGGAAAATGAAATGTTTCAACTACTATTATACAAATTTATATACATATTTATTTTACTATTTTTTTTTTTATCAAATAATTTTAATTTCTGAAATAAAATACTCTTACCTATTAATATTTTACTGATATTGAGGAGAAAAAATGAACATCCTAGTATTCTCTCTCGTTTTAGTAAGGATAGAGTTAACATTGTATTACTATATTTAAAATATAACCTCACTAAATTAGAAAAAACAATTGGATCTTGTATTTAAATTTATTTATATTTCTTTCATATGTGTTAAATATTTCCCAATTTTTAGGTAATCAAATTACTTATTGAGAAATAATACTGGTAGGTAACTATTTATAATATCATCTGTATTCAATTACCTATCTATAACACTAAACTAAAAAAAAAAAAAAAAAAAAAAAAAAAAAAAAAAAAAAAAAAAAAAAAAAAAACAATAAATTGTATTACAATATTTGAAATTATATGGTTTAATAATCACGTTATTCCGAATATTTTAGACTGTGGTGATCAATGAGTCGTATAATAGAAAAATATGTGTACATTTTCGATTGAATAGTTATTATCTTATTTTGTATTCATATTATTTGTTCAAAGGAACAATTTAAAGGCTATAGTTAATTGATTAATAATTATTGTCAATCACTGATTATATAACATAATGCGAATCCCGATGAGTTTATAATAATAAGTTATAATATAGATTTTGCTCGGGCAATATTTATCCAAGACAAACAACATTGTTAATTATTTAATCTTTGAAAATGTAAATTGTTGTTTAATGTGGAATTGTATTATTGTACAGTGACACTTAATTAAATGCTAAGAAAAATAGTCAAACATTGTTAAGATACCCATTCGTAAAAAAACAACATGACTGCCATCCAAACCTCCCAATTTACACCATATCACCAAGTTCAAGGGTGACTTCTAGGGAAAGAATTTGTTAGAAATTAAGTGTCCAACAACCCATTAAACACATATTAACTATATAATTAATGAAGTTGTAAAACCAAGTTTATAGATTTATAAGGAAATGTAAGTTAATTTAGGTAACTAATTTTGTAAATATATATTTTTCCTAAAATGTAAAATATTTTCAAATGAATTGAGTACACACTTGTTCATCATAGTCGATGGCGAAAATGGATATTTTGTAATTTTTTTCAAACACTGGATCAGCACTGAATAGCTGATATATTTCTATATCTTATGTACATGCATTTGTATTTAAATTTGACCCAATACCTGTAATAATAACAAATATAAACTATGTATTTTGTATAATTTCATATACAATTAATACAGTTAATAACTCCATTAGTTATATAACTAGTTTAAAGATGTTGAATGGGTTGTTGGACACTTAATTTCTGACACAAGATCTTCTAGACAATCAGCAGATGCTCCTATTATTTCATAGTTGTAATCAGTAAGTCATCCAGTTTTCTTCACTTTAAAACTTAAAACTCTTTTCCACTTGTTTTACAACTTAAAATATAACTAATGTAAGTATTAAATAAAATTATAATTATTAAAAGACAAGCTACAACAAAAATGTTTTATACTCGTTTTTCTAAATTTGTTCCTCTTTTTGTTGAATTTGTTATTTTTACTTTGGAACACTCAGCAGTGTTTCATTTTAAAACCTCATACGCTTTTGATGCTATTATTCGTCCGTGCCGTAATTCAGACCAATGGCTACAGGTTGACTGATCTTTTTTCTCTATAATATCTTATATTCCATATTTTATAACAAATTCTTGACAAAATTAATTAATGAAGTCTAAACATTTTATATCTGAAAACTATAATCTATAACTTTTTATAGTACCTAATTAACTACCTTTTAATCATTATTAAAAAATTATAACATTTTAAATATAAAATTAGTCTATGTATAAATAACTTTGATGTTGTATTGTATTGTATTGTCCTAGTTGACAGTTTGTATTATTTTTTCTCCCCCAAATTCACAATATCGTTCATTTAACTGCTCTCCTAAGTTTTACATTTTTTAACGGAACCGGATCTTTTATGTTTATAAATTGAATACTTTTTACTTGTCCCTATACCCGATAGCTTAGGTTTTTTTCCAATAACTAAAAACTATGTTGACGACGACTGTTCCATTTTCCTATGTAAAAATACATAAGAAATGTGTTTAAATCCTGCAAAAAAAATAATATAAATTGTAAGACATAATATCATAAGATAATAAATATTAGTTATAATAGTATACTGTTTTAATATCAAATATTCAGATGTCTTAAACGTGCCGAGACGTAGAAGCGAGTCGTATTAATTTACAAGCTACGTTCGCCGTTATAAAAAAAAATTAATAGTATATTTTTTACCAATATTATTTTTACCGTTTACGTTTAATGCTATATATTATATATGCTAGCAAGGAAATATTTATCTATATCCACCTACACGTATATGTTTTTATTGATGGGTAACACGACTCAACGTAAAACAATAAAACGAGGTATTATATTTATTGCCGTGCAGTTTTATTCAATCAACGCTTCGATTAAAAACTATAAAAAGCCGTATTATATGTTTTGTTTTTATAATTATTTGTACATTTTGCAAATTTATAGATAATCATAATATAATATAATGTGCGTGCGTAATTTCCAAAGCATCTACTAAATAATATTACTACAACGATCGAAATCTATAATTGAGCTATAGTCGTTGTATAGAATTAAACGTCCAAGTACGTATATAATGTATATATCTGTATAATAAAGTATAAATTCATAATTTTGTGTTAATATTTTCAATTTTATTATATGAGGGTAGGTGTATAGTCGTCATAATATGTACAAGGCGATTCAATATCGGTGGCGTAGCTCCACATTAAAGCAAAATATTTTTTCGCCCGTATAATATCAAATATAGAAATTATACTCTTTGACCTTTGTCGTTAAAACAATGCTGCGAACGTATTTTCGACTGAGTAATCGTGTTTTTTTTTTTTTTGTCGACAACATAGATAAATTTACATTTCCATCATATGAGTACCTAGGTGTATATTTGTACTTTATATTTATATCTATATCTAATATATTTGTATGAAAAACCTAACCTTTCTTTATATTTAACAATAAAAATTAAATTTGCAAAATATAAAAAAAAATTATATTACAATAAAAAAACAAACTAATCGATAATTTTTTCCTCGCTTTTTCTTCGGCAAAAACATCAATTAGGGTATCAGAATTTAATGTCTGCGCTCTTTCAGCTTCGGTACTTAACAAAGCAAGACCTGTTAGGCATTCTTGACTAAGAACACTTCTCAAGTAGTTCTTAATTATTTTTAACTTCGAAAACGATCTTTCTGATGTTGCCGTTGTAAACATGTAATGTTAACAATATTACGAATGTAGTAGAAACGCCGGGAAAAGTTGTGATAAGTAAACTATAGTCAATCACTAGGGTTAACCCCTATTACATATAAAAGCACCCTAAAAAATTTGAAAGCAACTGCCTCTGTTACCTCTGCGGTAGCTACGCCATTGAGGTATATTCAATATTTTTTAAATTCCAAAATCTACGCCCAGGCGTAACAAGTTTATTGGTATAATTGGTTTTACTTTTCTTTTTCTGTCTGTGAACGACTTATCTACCAGAAATTTTGTTCCAATTATCGACTTGTGTCCAGTCGGTGTGTTGTGCACGTCGTTATTTTGATTTACCTTGTGGTTTTCTTAATAACGGGCGAACGAAGCACGAGCCCAGTGCTTTTAGAAATAAAAAGTCAAGTTAACGAGCAAAACAACAAGACGATTTTATAAGACTTATTTAATTTATTAGTATCCTGTATAAGTAGTGAAGTGTCCACTCGGGTACGTTGAAAAACAACAGAGTTACGTAGATATTTATTACAATTCTTTAATATGTCCGAATTTTAAATGTGTATACAACTTTATAAGAGCTTAGTTTTAAGGAACATTCAAAAGTCGCGTACCAGGAGACCCGAAGTTGACTTCGATAAATTCCACTCGGGCCGTCGTACGGTTACGCACACCTGTTATGAGGCAAATGGCGGTCGGCCGGCATTAACACGAGCTCAATTTTATCCGCAGTCATTTATTTTATGACCATCGTAAAAGAGCGGGAAGGGATTTTATGATATCCTCCGAGTAATCCTTGATTCAAAAATCTGAAGAAGGGACATTTTATTTGAAATGCCACTAACAGTCTTATATGTATTTGTGAAAATACCACCCGGGCTTGTTAAAAAACAACCGAGTTACGGTCATTTATTACAATTTCTTAAATTGTCTTTATTTTAAATTTTCAACGAATTTTGGCGTTTGTTAAGTTATTTATATCTAACTATTTAAAATGTTCTAGTTTTTTTCGTTTTTATTTGATTTAATGTGGATACAAAGTTGTTGACTTTTTAAAAATGCTCGGAAATTTGATACCAAAAGTTTTTACAGCAATGTAAAAATATCGAAAACCAGTATCAATGCACATTTTATTTTTGTAAGCGTTTGAAGTTCAGATTATGACGGAAATCGTAAGAAATCACGAAATGTCGCATCAGTGGCCCACCCATGAACAGTATATTATATTACGTGCGTAGCGAGTGTATCGGTTGTAATTTTTTTTTTTTTTTTCTAAACGAAAAGTCGTGAAAAAAAAAATGTTATTACTATGCGCATTACGTGTTCGGCATAATATCGTAAAACGAAATTATATAAAATTTTAAGGCATACGCGTAAACGGAACGCCATTAGTAGTTTATTATTGTTTTTTGGTCTTATTTTTCATCGAGTGAATAATAATATATTATTATCGTTTGGTTACGTTAATCCGCTTTGTACGTACTATATGCATAATTTATTACGTATTTGGAATCAGTAACTGAACTAGATATAATGTACGGCGACGGGGACCTCCAATTTATGTCACCGCCCAAAATTATCGGAGCCCTCATTTTCAAAAACACATAGGTCCGTATTTTTATTATATTATTTGTGTAAAATCAGATTACATACGTACGACTGTATATATATAGTAGCCACTGAATCTGTGCTATAAATTAAAATTTGAAAATTGTTTGAATTTATAACTATAAACTAATTACAATAATTATTGCAATTGTTCGCCTATTTCGGTCTCTAATTGTTGTGTATTTTTATGGAGCCCAACAGTTTTTAAGGAAAATTCACACAAATCGGAAAATTGCCAAATGCCATTTTATACGATTATCATCAAAATTTAACTTTAAACGCTTATATATATATAAAAAAAAACTGCTTCATTACCCTCGAATTTTTTTGTTTAACTGCCAAGTACAACTTATAATGAACCCCATCAAGCTTGAATCCGGATAAAAACTAAACAAAAACTAGATAATTTCAAATACCTATAAATAGCTTAAATATCGCCAGAATGTTTAGAAAATTGTTTCACGTCTAGAATGTGGTATTATTAATACTCAGTGAAAATTTCAGGTCTCTACCATTATTTTTAATCGAGTTTTATTATAAAGAGAGAAAATCGAAAGTAATGAAACCATTATTGTCGTAAACTTTCTCGTTTTCCATATGCTTTTTCTCAGTTTTTCTCAATCATTAAGAGAACTACAACGAAAATTAAAAAAATGACCCATTCTAACGCATCAACTAAATCCAAAATACTTTCGAAAAAGTTGCTTGAAAATCGGAGCAAGATTTATGGTAGAAAAATGATTCTTAGATGGAATAAAAAAACCAATATATTTCTCGCAACGCTATAAGAATCCAAAAGGCTTTTAATTCGGTTTTAAAGATAAAACACCCATTATACAATATGTAGATGACAACATTCATGAAAGACAAACTCATCGGCGTTTTCGAAATAGTAGTTATATAATTTAAAAAAGTTAATATATCGAACAACTTAATACGGCCGGGTTTCCTAGTATAACCCTTCATTACATTGATTTTAAAAATTCAAATTATTTTATGTCTTAATTTTTTAGAAAAAATTATCAAATTAAGTACCAACGGGTGGTGGAATTAAGTACAGCGAGAAAAAAACTTTTTGGGTACCTTTTTTATTGGGGGAATAAAAGGTGGCCTGTATAAACTTTGATCACCTGGCCTGAATTTGGTTTCCACTCCGACCCTGTATCTGGATATAAATATTTACCTGTTTATCATTTCTGAATGAAATTAAATACATAGTATCTTTATATCTTATTTAGATAAAAAAAAAAAACCGTTACCCAATGTTCTACAGATAATTTAGATAAATAATTGTACTTGATGTTTTTCGAACTGTTAATATTTTTGATTAAATTGTAAATTGTTTGTTTTTTAATTTAATCATCCGTATTGATTATTATGCTTTTTAATTATTATACATTGTATCATTAGCTAACTCACTTGACAATAAAATTCTTCATCACTGTCATTTTCTGAAGGGTCAAAATCCGATATTTACAACAGAACTAATAATAACATTTTTTTTATTTTTCATTCTAATTTTTCAATTTAATCGATTTTGTATTTGTATATAATATAATACATATAAAATATATATTGTAACGTAATGAAATGTCGGTATGCGTAAAATCAAACAAAAAACAATGTTAAATAAATCATAATTTGTTATCAATCACGAGCGCCGAGTTTCCAAATTTCACGGGGCGCTAAAAATCCTAAAAATATTAAAGACTTACAAGCTAAATAAATAAAATGTGTTTTTCAACTCGTTTAATAAAGGCTAGAGTTATTATTTTTCTTCTACATTTTAACTTATAGGTAAATAAATTGTAAGTTTTCAATCGATATTTCGATTGTGTGGGGCGGAGCACCCCATGGAATTGATCATGGTGTGTTCGAACACCGCGGCATCCCAATAATCGGCGCCCATGGTTATCATGGTAGGTATAAATTTATTGTGTCAATCGTAAAGTCATTGGAAACCTTAAAACTAAACGGTTATCCGGTTTTTTTTTTGGTCTAGATAAAAACGAGATTATCCTATATTTCATATGTAGATAGAAGATTCGTCTTAACGTTATCCGTTTAATAAATTATCTGGACAAAATTTTCAACGCATTACCTGTGTAATATATACTGTCTAGTTGGACGGTTTTAAAGTTGTCCGTGGCACGACACCGACAACAACACGCGCGCGCGTGTGCTTCGACGCCTAGCGGGATATTTGCTCGTTGTTTATTCTGCTGCCGCGGGGAGGGGTGGGGGAACTCACCTCCGCGGCCGCGGCGGCCGTTCGGTGTACGCACGCCGGTGTGCACCGCACTGCGCTCCGTCGTGTACACCGGTGAGGACGGCGTCGTTAAAGCCCGCAGACGCCGAGGGGGGCAGTACGCGCTCGGTTGTCGTCGGCCACCGCGAAAGTACAACGGCACCACTGCACGCCGCGCCGCGCTGCTTGGTGGCCCCCGCATACGTGTGCAGGTAAATACAAACATACAAATATTTTTATGTTTTTTTATTATTATTTCCTTCACTTTTCTAAATAATATCAATACGGTCCGTTTCTCGCGTTTTTATTCTCGTCGCCGTTAAACCCTCGGGTAAAACATTTTTATTGAACCATAATATATTATTATAATATTATGGAGAAACCCCGAGAAACGACTTTATTGGTACGTTGTAAATATCTCTACGGCTAGGACTTGAAATTTTTATATATATATATATTTTTTTTTTTACATTATTTATATAACTAAGGTCCAAGTGTGGATCCCAGGGGCTATGGGGTTTTAGTCGTATTTTAAAATGCGGGGTTATCGAGTATAAATTATTATTTGCTCTACGATTTTCGATAACGACGAAACGACAAATTTTTGGTTTAGCCCCCTCCCCTTAAATTGTGTTTTATAGATCGGTTCCCAAAAAGATCTGTATATAATATACTAGGTGTCATTAACCGGCTTCGCTCGGTTCATGTTCGTTTATCGAGAAACGGTCCTAAAAATGGTCAAAAAACTTTTGTTTTAAATTCTTTCCCGTAACGAATATATCAAACAACTGTTATTTTTCGATCCGAAACTCCAAGCACACCCATATAAATCAAGAGAAATAATTCGATTTTCGTCCCGAAAACACCCAAATAACCCCGTGTCAGCTCCTCTTAATTTATTTGTATCAAAATAAAATATTGCCTTATAATCGGGGATATAATGTAGCTTTTTATCAGCGAAAGAATTTTTTAGAATCGGTTCGGTCGTTTCAGAGATCTGACCTCTACATTCAAACAAACAAATTTTACATCTTATTGATATCAGTGTAGATAATAATTAGTGTTGGCAATTTTCGGCACATTTCACTTTTTAACTACTACACAAGCACTCTCTTAGTCTCGACTAAATAATATTATAATATAATAAAACGTTTTGATTATATTCGTGCTGCCCGTCTATGTTGATTCTAACCCGACTTAACCCGACGACCTACGTACACGAAACGATTACACAAGAGGTAATTGCGCGGTCAAATAATATTTACAAACGTGTTCGACACACTGCCCGGGTACCTCTTAACAACGTGCGATCGAATAATGTTCGCAAAAGGTCATCGGACATCGCACGTGGCTATTATTAGATGTAAATTTACAATTGGAATTTAATCCACTTCTATATTGGTATGGACACGATATAGACTTTATGTACGATTCCGTTTAAATTTTCTAAAATACATTTTCTTTATTTTTATTCGAAATATACAATCTACGTGTCCCTAAGGCCAAAATAATAAGCATAGCTATGTGAGATTGATTAATAACTTACAGCGATACACGCGCGATGGAATCAGCTCATAATCAGTGATAGATCACCCAGTGTTTTCCCCAAATTTTCTACAATACAAGCTATCACACAAAGATATCTCCGGAGATAATGAAAATGATCGAATTATGCGTGTGTGTTGGTTTTTTTTATACAACTCGCGGAGCTACGAACTACAAATATTCATATTTAAATTACATTTATATGTTTTGGTAAAAAATGTAAAAAAAAAAAAAAGTAACTTTATTTTGTTATTTTCGAAAAAGTTAAAGACTTTACGGAGTTTGTTCTGAAAATGTCGACGTATTGACTTTTTTATTTTCATTAACCTCAAGATTTTAGACAGACAAATAGTGTATTATTTAAATAGGAACCATAGTAGTGTTTTGAAGTTATCTTATCGCGTTTTCTGATAAGTTTTCTTGTGTAATATCAAAACAGTATTATTACATTAAAAAAAAAAAATTAAAAATCATAAGGTCAATGAAAATAAAAAGTTGAAACGTTAACATTTTCAGAAGAATAAACTCTATAAATTGTCCTTTTTCCAACTTTTCATAATTAATAAAATAAAAAGTTTTATTTTTTATCAAACAAATATATAGGTTGATGCGCCCCCCTCCACTTGGCCTATGTTTATATGTATAAATGTAGTAATTATAATTGGTAGTGTACTGAAAGTATTAAAGTGAGATGTGTAAATACGATGAAAAAAAATGTTCGTCTTTGCGTATTGTGTAAAAAGATTAAAACGTGTGATGTCTATATTACCTCGCATTTTTATAATATGCTGTATACCCAAGTGTCCATTTTGCATGATCCAATTTCAGTGGCGTATAATTGTGGATGAGCAATGGGAGAGGGGTTCTATAGTTTTTGATCATACGAATATCGTATGTACAAACGGGTTTTTAAGTAGGTATATAAATATAATATTTTATTAGTATATATAAATATTACTTAATTCCGAGTGGGCAAGCCGATAGAACTCAAACACATATTGGAACTTGTAGCCCCACTTCAATTTTCTAACAGATGTTGTCTTTGACCTTATGTATTAAAATCTAATGTTGTTGTAAACGAGACAACAAAATGTGATAATTTAATCTTTGTCAAAACAATTACCTACTTTTCGTTTCAAAATTATATTAAAGTGCCGCAAAAGCAGAGGCGGGGCTGCGATCTCTCCCCTATGGTTAAGCCACTGTCTGATTTAGGCATGGGCATGGGAGAAAATAAATTGTTATTGTAATTGTATATACGAGTACGTAAGGAACTCATAGGTTATACTTGGACGAATTATTATTGTCAGCTCGTACGATTTATGTTTTGTGTACAAACATAGCGTTAAACTATAACTACAAAATATTTCGAGTTCACAAAATGTGAAACACGAAACTCGGAATATATTATTAATTCCCATTAATCAAATTTGTTTGAGTTATCAGTGGCGTATCCAGGGTAAACACGATAAATTCAAATTATACCTATATTGCAATAAGAGATGCAAAATATATCTTCAGCTTTTTTTATTGAGATTATTTTGTAAAAAAAATACCTAATTATGTGGTTCAATTATTTGTACTTATATAGTTGCGTCAGTATAGGTAGTGCGAATACGCAATGATTGTTATTATTAGGTGTTTTATTAGCTCCCTTAGCCATAGGTGAATATTGGTCACATCTGAGGGGGAGGGGGTTTGACATGATGACAAATTTGTTTAAAAAGTCTTGATTATTTTATACAATTGTATGGTATATGTGTAGATTAAAACCTTTCAAGGGGGGGCTAAAGCCCCTAAAGTCCTCCAATGTCCATCACTGCTTAGCCCTATAAACTACTTGTGTACACCACAGTGTTATAATATAATAGTATTATATAATATAATAGTACCCGGAGTGAAATGTTTATTTTTTCGTATAAATGGACCGCGTTCGATAATATTATATTTTCAAAACTTCAGGCGATTTTAGTATACAAAACGAATATTATAATAAAGTAGTATTGTGTTAAAAAGTCGTTTAAAAAAAAAAAAAATAAAAAAATATATTTCGCAAAAATTAAAACGTTCTACACTGTAAAAATCCGCGTTAAGAAAAAAAGCTTTATATTAAATGCAATTATTGAGTTGTATTATAACTGTACAGACGAATATTATAAAGTTCAATGCCTTTGTGGGTCATCGTGTATATACAACAGCGGCCTGACCCAGTAATATTGATCTCATTTCGGAATTGCCTCTCGCCAGCGGGTACCACGACACTATACAATATTTATTACACCTATATATAATGTGGTATTCTACCAAAATGTCGAAATTAAAAAATGTCCTAAGTAAAAGTGAATACAATAATAATATTACAAATTTTCGCAAATGTGTTTATAATAATAATTTTACATTAATATGCTGTAACCTATTAAAAAATATCATAGTATCATATTATATTGTATATAATATATATATATATATATATATATAATAAGATTCTTGCTATTTTATAGATCTTTGCTTATTTGTTCTGTGCGTGAACAACTTTTCTACCAAAAATCTTGCTCCGACCATCGACTCTTTACGGGTGGTCCCTGATTGACGAATTTTGTCTAGTCGGCGTGTAGAGGAGGTTATTATTATATTTTTTTACCTTGTAGTTTCTCTAATAATGTAGATAGACCGGAAAAAAAACCGGGAATATTTTGTGCAATGACGGTTTCTGTTATTTTCAATTTTGTTTTCTTCTTGTAATTCTGTTAAAAGTAATCGTAGAGATATGAAATATTCACCGAATAAAAAAAAATAAATATATAATAAAATATAAAAATATAATTATTATATTACATTTCTATTAGCACTCTAAATGTAGTACAATTTTAAAAAGAATTCTGGCCTTTTTTTTATTAAAAACTATTTGGACTGTTTGAGTTTTTTTTTTGGTTGGTTACAAATTTTGTAATTTTTTTTTATCAGCATATCGAGTTTTTAATTTTTGTTAAAATTCGTAAAAACAAGCAGATAATTGTAATTTATTTCGTAGTACAACATTACGTTTAATTTAATGTTGTAAAAAAAAAGGTTTAAATGAACTTCGTTTAGAATCGTTTTTCGTTTGTAATGGACCTTCACCTATTACAGTGGCCCACCCATGTAGCAAAGTATGTCGGCTTTTTAATTTTATTTTTCACATTTTATGTCGGCATTTTCATATAATCTACTATAGATCATTTAATGTATTTTAAGCCATTTCAAAATATTTAAATATTTAATTTTAATCTCCGTCGTCGTTATGGATAAGTTTTAGCGCGGTTTATACGCCAGTTACTTAAATTTAAAGCCCATCACCCGCCTACATACTTAAGCCGATGTATAGACGCATAATATTATACTAAACGATAATGAATTATATATGAATTAATTTGCTGTATACCTATACTCGGAAAAAGGTATATCAATTTTAAATGACAAATATCATAATAAAAATTTACCTTATGAAAACTTCACCTTGTCAGTTTGTACCTACCGTCATAATATAATATGCCGTGCACGTAACTTCGGTGCGATTGAATTGATTCCCAAACCCTGATAGTCTATAGTAATGGTAGTATTACCCTTAAAAAGTTACTATTCAATTATCGGCTCCAGAGATTTGGCTATTGAACTAGCTTTCTCGGCGTTTATTTCGTAAACGCATTACGATTACCAAAATAACATTATTACAATATTATTTTTGTACGTACATATTTCCAAAATTATCATTTAACTATGGGATCAAAGATGACAATTACCTCGTCAATGTTGTTAAACTATCTCTCTCTCTCTCTTCCATAACGTCATGGTCTCACTGACCATACAATCATAAGTTGTATATGCTATCTCTTTCTAACACAATGTTCGTCCACGGTGTTCTCTCCCTACTAGAATATTATACTATAATCTATACATATATACAAATCTATTTTCGCATTTATGTAAGATCATCACTTGAGAATAGCCTGACCGATTTGGCTGATTTCTTTTTTGTTGTGTTCCTAATTGTCAGGACAAGGTTTGTATGAAAAAATTTATCGAAATCCATCGGAAAAGTCGGAAATTTGGATGATATAAAAAGATAAAAATTTCAAGATAGAATGAAAAACATTTGTTGATATACCATGGAAACCAAATAGTATAAATAACTATACAAAATAAAACGACGAGTTTGGTTACCGTGTTAATTCTCCTCCATTAAATATGCAAACAAAAGTAGTGATCAAGCTACATTTAGTTTAGACTCTCGAAATGAAGTGAAGCAATTTTAGTCCGGTCGATACATATGTAGACCGGACAATCTACCAAAATATCCCAACGAAGAAAACGAGGAACCACCTTCGAAGGTTATCCCGGAGTAAAAAAAATGGATGCCCTTGACAGGATGTATATAGTTTGTCCGAATAACAGTGAATGTTTTTACTTAAGAATGTTGCTCCACATGATCACATGGTCCGATTTTCTTTGCAAGGAATCGAGGAATAAAATGTTTAAAAAACTGTCTGCTTGAGTGTACGATCCTTACTGGCTATGAAGCTGGGGAAACGTTATTGATCCCTAGAATACCAATGATACCAACCAATCTACCATTCCAATTTAGACGGCTCTATAAAATTACTTACTGTAAAATTATGCTTTTCAATGACCACAAATAAGGCACAGGGCCAAACATTAAACGTTGCATGTTTAGACCTAATCGTCCAATGTTTTTCCCATGGTCAATTGTACGTGGCTATGTCACGTATCTCATGCAAACAAAATCTATTTGTGCTGGTTCCAGAAATATTTAATACGTAAGGCCAATTAAAACTTAACATTTTAAATCAAGCAAGGTTAGCAATAATTTTAAAGTATTATTGAATTTTAATACAACAATTAATTCAATTTACACAAAATAAAAAATTTAAAAAAAAAACACACATCACAATAAAACCAATACATTCCACATTTGGCTCTGAATTTCCAAAAATTAATGTGTGGGATAGCTAGACGATTCTGGATAACCAATAAACTTGACCCGAGTAAGGCCAAATGATGGCAGCTAGTTTTATAATAATTATTGAGTTACTCTCCACGCTAATAATAAAATAAAGGTAAGTATCGTTATAATGGACGAAATGCAATAATTTCTACTCGCGTTTGTTATACTATTATCACGCGATCGCGCGAGAATTGTTCGTGTTTCAATTGAATAGGCCACAGTAGATAATATGTAGGTATCTAATTTTTTTTTTTTATAAATCGACAACAAATCGTTTCTATGTTTAATTTTGCTACTCGATAATAGGTACCTAGGTATATTATATATACATCTGATTATTGAGTTGCTATATTAAACGCTATAGTTTTACCTATAGGTATACGAAAACCGTTTCTATATTGAAACGGCAAATGATTATGATTCATTATTGTAAAAGTGTTTGAATAATATATATTTGTATCGTATATTTTTATAACGTTACAACAATAACGTTTGCGATGTATCCGTAAATTAATTTAATTAAATTAAAAAAAAAAAAAGTAGCCATGTAAATATTACAATAGAAACGTACATTACGTTAAGTTATTCGTAATGATTTGGAAATTCAAACAGTTTAACTGAAATGGAGATATATTCCATTGGGTATAATATGAATTGTATTTATCATCGTTTTACTCGTATAAGAAAAATAAAAAAGTAATAAATAGTTGAATCGAATTAAGTTATAAATAATAGTTACGGATATATCGTATAGAGTCGTCTGCTCCTGCTCACCCGACCAATGGAAATATATAAAAGCCAGATTAAAAAAGCCAATTTGTTATTTAACAAATCGAGCTTTTCCTTGTAACTTGGCCGGAATACATATTACATATACAATTGAAGATTAATGAAATAAATAAATACGCATATAAAGTAGTTGTATTTTTACCTCTTCCCCGCGCACGCCACTGTAAAATCGTATAGGTAAAAGGAATCCAGAGGAGAATTATTTCATTTGTACACCTGCTTTTTTTATTATGTATACCACTAGTTGACAATTATTTATAGTGTTAATTCAGATTTGAAGACGAAGGGAAAAATCAACTAATAATTTAGGGGAAGAAACGATCGAATCTACACGCACTACGTACGCAAAATTAAGAGTTCTGAACATTTCAGATTTAAATTAAATTCAGCGCGAAATATTGATCGACCAGGACACATTTTCCAACTTAATTTAATTTTTTTTCATTTTTAATACATTTTTTGAAAATTTTAAGAACTGAAATTAGAAAAAAAAAATGCAGACCTGCCCAATCGTGTGTACACTTTACACTGAAGTCAAATTTGTTTAGAGAATTCTCATATCGCTTTACTACTGGTTGAAGGGAAATTTGTCCAAGTTATTGTTGTGCCGAGTTTGAGGTGTTAGCCAAAGAAAGACAATTTATATGATAATAATAATAATAATAATAATAATAATAATATGATATAATGATATTAAACCGTTTTATAGTTACTAGAATTTAGTTATGGCACGTTTTTTTTATGATAATGACGTCGAACTTGGCCTTTTATGTATAATAATACGTCTTCTTTTGTAATAGAAATAATGCGTGCGAATCAGTTATTATGTAAGTAACCTAACCTACTACACATACGATAAATCCGTAATACGAGTACACAGAACTTTTTTCTTTATCTTCTTTTTTAATAAAAATTAGTATTTGAATATTATATTTCTTTAATTATTGACACAGTTTAATTGTTATTACCTTATAAAATTATGGTAAATGCTGCTGCCGGTATTAACGTTTATAATCAGCGCAATGGCACCGATATTGCGTCTATGTTTATACACACGACTGTGTTGTCATAGTTAAATTTACGAGGTGTATTAAAATAAAGCCAAAAAACCTTAATATTTATAGAGATGACTGTTGAAATTTTGTGTAAAAAGTGTATTTTTTCATATAATAATAGGTAATTATGTAAATTTAAGTCTTTATAGACATCACATATCAAGGTATTGGAACCTTGAAGGGGTTAAAAGGGGGAGCGGGGTTACGGCGTATACCGTAAATATTTACTCAAAACAAAATCGTATCTTATGAGTATACGCTTATAAAAAAATAAATTGTATTATAAATGACACTCAACTATGGGAGGGACTTTTGCGGGGATCTGAGCCATTTTTTTGGTGTTTAAACCACTCTGCTATCATCAAATCCCGCCGAGATATACTTGATCCAAAAATCTGAAGGTATATCATATAAAAATTACCCTTTCCTCCCTTCAGATTTTTAGACCAAGTATATCCCGACGAGATTTGTTAATAGCAGAGTTGTTTTAACGCATAAAAATAGGCTTGAAATCCCGCACAAGTCCCACCTATAGTTAAATATCAGAAAATCCCTTCCTGTACTTTTTCGGTGATGATCAGATCAATTACTACAGACAAATTGTCCATTGATTTGAGCCAGTTGCCTATTACCAAATCCCACCGAGACATACTTTGTCTAAAAATCAGAAGGGGTGGGGGTACTTTTAATATGAAGTGTGCATAATAGAACTATTTATATTAGTAAAGACACCCGCATACGTTGAAAAATAACCGAATTACGGTTACTTTATAAATGTCGTTTTATAAAATTGCAAACTTTAAATTTACATAGGTTACGTAATACGTATATTAAAAAAGCCATAAATACCTAAGTTTTAGTTTAAATAAATGTCGATGTTGACATTTTAGAACTTTCAGATGTTTTTTGTCATGTACACACACTATCGTTGTATTCGCATGATCGTTACAGAATGTTAATACATTTTTAAGATTAGAAGTTTTTATAGGTATGACATAATATATTATGGTTTTCGACGTCATCATGCTTCGCTAATCTTACCATGTAGCCATTATTATCTGCAGATTCAAGACACGATTATTTGGACATAAGAAGGAAAAGATTGGATCTGTAATTTATTTTTAAATTCTTTAACCGATAGGTACTATAAATATATATCAGTGAATATACATCTATTATCCAGAACAACATGCTAAATTTAACTTAAACAGTCCGAGTTGACCTCGGATCACGCACAATAAAATACAATTAAATAATTTTTAGCACAAAATGTGTAGTCATTGGTACTGTTCTACTGGTCCAGGCACTTATCTTCTTTTGTCATCAAATACCTGTTTGTATAGTTCAATTGTTGGCAATTTTGAGAAAGTTTTTGACATCCAATAATGTGTGTTGTTTTCTCATTTTTACTTAATTTGTTTTTCTTATTCTCGAGTGGGGGCCCGGGAATTTTCAACGGAAGGACATGTACTACATAAATAATAATCGCGAATAAATTGTAAATTCTTCTTATTCTTTACAATTACTTAACCCAACGGTGGGAATTTAAAAATTGGATCTAAAAATGCCAATTTGAATTCAACAAGTCCAGCTTTTACTCGTAACCTCGCTGAAATAGATGTACGTTTCGAGATTGTATTACCAAGTAAACAAGTATTACTTGTAATACTTGTAGTTGTTATATTTTTAAGCCAATTTTTAACCCCTAAGTCCCCCTCTACTCTGCGCACGTTACTGGGTGACGCTATAACCATAACTGACAAGGCTCTGAAAATTGCCACTCGAACCGTATGTTTAGGAACAATAGAAACACACAGTAAGTTAGACTTTCCAAAATATAATTATACAAAATACCGCAAAACAATCAGCTAAATAAATATTGTTGTATATACGTTTCGCAAAGTTTCTCGATGAAATACGAAAACAAGCTGCGGTGGTATTCGCCAGTCGTCAGATGTAGTATTTACTTTTCCGTGGAATTTGTGATTGTTTTCGATATTTCGATGAGCGTTTCATCGTTCATGATAAATATCAAAACAATTTCCTAGGCAATATTGAACGCGATCGTTGTTATTAAATTTTATCTCAAAATATTTTACCTATGTATCCAGTGTCGGACTGTAGTATATTGCGGATGTATGCATTACCAATGTATATACGGGAAACCTACCGAAATTCCAGTTTGTCGTTTACAAATATATACACCGCCCACATAACGATCTAAATTTTAATATAAACTACACATCACAAACAAACACACGTATATAACTTGAACGTCCTCTCCAATATGAAAATCCCGGATATGATGGTACCTATATAAAGTTTCACTGTACACGTGTCTCGTAATAGTATTACTGGTACGGTCTAAGCCGACACACTTAAATTCCAGCGCATTCATAATATTATTAGTGACAATACCACCGCCCTTTCACTCACGTTTATCGTGGACACGTTGTTCAAAAAAAAAATAAATAGAAAACGTACCCAATTTTCTATTATAAATTATATCCTTTTACGTAAATCTCAATACAAATCGAGATATTTGCAAAAATTAAATGTTCAGGCTCGTGAAACGTATGCGTTCGTCTAAACATCGGAGGATTTTTAAAAAATGTGTTTAGAACTTACACCTTAATAAAACGAAAAACACTAAAACTTTTTGTATAAATTATTCCATATCAAAATCTTATAGGTCATATAGTGGACACTAATAACACCTATATATTAGACGTGTTTCATTTTTTTATAAAATATATTCAAATATCTATTCAGCTATAAACATAAATAATATATTTACTCTAACCTTGTATTATTATGTTGTTTCTTTATGTGCAATGCACAATATATATTTTCTATTATAGTTTGTTGTTTTTTCTAGAAAAGTCTGACTTGCTACCCACATGTACAATCAATTACGACGGAGCAGTATTAGACAGAAGCAAAATTCTCTCAGGATATCGTTCAAAAGATATTCGAAAATATGGAATGTGTTATGTACGACTTTTATGAAAACCATCAATTTCGCCATCAGTTTCCCAATAGTTGTATTATTATCCTTAGTCATACCGATCACTCTTGTGTTCAAATGGATAGTGTCTATTGCTCATCGGATTGTTTGTCTCGGAGGTAATAAATATTATTATTATATTATGTAAACACTATAAATTACACTACATCACTGAATATATAAATATAAATAAAATTACTCATATGTAAAAATTAAAATATATTTTTATGTTTTATTTCAAAGAATTTACTTAAAAACTTGTAGTTTTTTTCTCCGTGTAAAATGTAACTACGTTTATACAACATTTAAAAATTATCCAATTATTATTAATAAAAATAAGTAGGTATAAAAATAAAACATAAATTAATTTGATATATTTCGTATGGATTATATTGAATATTATTGTATAGCTGTTTAAGTAGTGCAAGTATTATATAAATATAAGTCCATGGTATTGTAAAAGGAATTTTTATTTAGATTCCAAAAGCGAAACTAACTATATGTGATTTTCCCCTCTATATCTGTGAACAACTTTTCGACCAGAAGTCGTACTTCGATCGTTAATTTTAGGCCTCAGAGGTGGTTTCTGATTTCCGAAAATGTTGTCTAGTCTGCAGGTGCATTGGGAGATCATTTTTTGATTATATTTGTAGTTTTTTTAATAATAAGGAATAAACGTCAGGAAAAATGGAAATTACGCTATAACGGTTTCTGTTATTTACGTTATTGAAGTTTATATTTGAACGAAAATTACGCCATTTTGTTCGTTAAATTCGATTTTTTTTTTTTTGTATCATTGAGACATAATCGTAAACTGCGTATATTAGTCATGTCTAGACGTGGTTAAATTTGTTTAACATTCTGGTAGCCATTAGAAGTTTCAGGGCCCAATGAAAATGTTCATATACATTTTATACAAAGTCATCAGAAAATCGTACTTGGTAATAAAAAAAAGAAAATAAGTTGAGCTTAATGTAAAAGTTTTTTTTAAAAGTGTGTTTAAAGTGCACATTTTGACGGATAAAAATTACGTTAATGTATGATTAACCAAATTTCGCTCAGTATCGTTTTTCGTTAGCGTCGATTTATCACTGCGTACAGATATTAATTAAATTACTCTATCCTACCTTATCAGTGGCCTACTTTTTTATAACTAAAATAAATATATTTTTCTAAATCAAAATATGAAATAAAATACATTTTTAAGAAATTAAGTTAATACTATACTTGTATTTGAATATGTTGCTAACTAAATTTGTATTTATTGTCATTATAGTTTTAGGAAACGTAATGACGAACAACGAGATTCGGTGGTTGGGTGATTCTTGGCGTCACTCTACTGTGTTTACAATTTTCATCTTAGACTCTGAAATCGAATTGCGATTTATACAACAGCTGATCATCAATAATGTATTGCCGCAGTGTCAAAGATTAACCGAGAAACCAATAGTGTTAACGAACCTATTTGGAAATTCGTATTGTTGGATGTCCGATCGTAATTCATTTGACATTAATCAGCACGTTTTCAAATTATGCGACGACCCGTTGGACAAATTCGAACTTCAAGTAAATATTGTATACTTAAATCATTAATTTTTTTTTTAAATACACATCATATTGTACTTTGTTTTATTTTTTTTGCCTAAACATTACAATTATACGAGGGTGGGCTGATAAGTAATACCTATTATCTCGTAACTATTTTTAAATGACCGATGAGATAAAAGACGACAATCTTATCGTTTGTGGAGCATTTAATAGCAAATGTTATTAGTTTAGTGTGTGTTAAGTCACGATAGTGTAATGTTTTTAGTTTATCCGGCCGTAATTTTTAATAATGACCTCTCCAGATGTGCGGTCCAAACAGCGTGATGTAATTGAATTTATTGTCGTAGAAAATGTCAAGCATGTCGAATATTTGGAGAAAGAAACCACAATTAATTCTGTACGCTATATGAAGACCTTAGGCAGATTTAAAAAAAAGAAAACAAATTTGTTCAACCAAATATCAATCAAGTTCTGCTTTAGCAGTGCAAGGCCTCATTGCAGTCGTGCCACAATGCAAGCAATTGAATCACTAGAATATCAAGTCTTTCGGCATCCACCTTACAATCCGGATTTAGCAATGTGACTTTGTTTTGTTTCCCAAGCTTTAAGAACATCTTAAGGGTACAAATGACGATTCTGATGAGAAAATTAAAGCTGAAGTCAAGCAGTGGTTTGCTGCATAAACAATTTTATTTGGACAGCATTACACAACTTGTAAAGCGTTGGCAGAAATGCATTGACTTAGAAGAAAGTAATGTTGAACAAATAATAATATATATATATATATATATATATAAAGATAATTTAATTTACTATACATGTGTTTTTATTTTATTAATTTTTGTTCACTTGTTTTAAAGTTTTAAAGTTCTAAGAGTATTACTTATTAGCCCGCCCTCGTACTTTAATGATTAAAAATAAAAATATTATAACGACATGTAGCGTAATGTGTTATATTATGTTGTTTAATTAATAATAAATATGTATCGAGTGGTTATAATTTTCAGAGATATATTGGACAATTGGTTTCTGGCGGTTTGTCAATAGAAAAACCGCCTTGGGAATTGCATTTGCTATCTCAATACGATGAATTAACACCCGGAAAACGCGACGCGGTAGTCGTATTCCTCGCTCACAGGTGTCTAGGAGATTGGACGTCTTTAGCCAAGTTATTGTGCACGTGTTTGTCTGATACGAAACCGTATTACCATATTTCAGAAGTGAATTTTTATAATTTATACGCAATAATCGGATAATACGACAAACTAGCCTGTTTTGTATTTCAGAATCCGACCAAAATGAGATATTGGACGAGTGTAGCGAGGACTATAATGACCGGGCCGGCGGAACTGTTGTGGAAAATGTTAACTCCCATCAAAGAAAAAAATATAGTGGCACACGATCCATTATCACTGAACTATAACGTCCGTTGGTCTTGTTTTCAAGGGGCTCTCGCCAAAGTGAACCGAATCAACCAAGTCACGAAAACCCCGAGTAGTTATGTGGTCTTGTCCGCCGTCGCCGGGTCGTTGCACAGTATGATGAGAGTTATCGGACTACAGCAGTTGGACAACATGAACGTAATGCTGTCAATATTTTTTTCACTTTATTTTTATTTTATTGTATTTATTAAATAAAAAGATTGTGTACCCCGTGCAAACTGGGAACACGGACCACTCGTCGCCGGTCCTCATTCGTCTACCGATAGGCATTGAAGGTGCCATTCCGAGGTTATGGTTTACTAAAAAGGCAATGGAAAACATGTATCAATCGGATCAAGCTTTATTGCCAGCGATCGTTTCGTTGCTGATGCCACTACATTCCTCGGGCACCAGGACACTGTTATCCGAACTCACGGACAATTTGGTAAATTGTTACAGTTGGTAAAATATAGGTACCTATATCAATAGCGCTGCAACGGTTTTTGAACCGCGGGGATTAAAAAAAAAAAAAAAAAAATGTTTAAACCCTTTAGAAAAAATGAAGTAAAATTTAATATAATCTAAATACTACTTCAGAAATACTTTTTTTTTTCAGTAGATAACTGAAATAAACATCTATATTAATTAAATATATAAAAACTGCTCTAGTAAAATAATACAACTTTTGTATTATAGTTCCAATTATATTTGTCGGTGTTTCACAAAAAGTTTATTTTAATTATATTTTTGGTTAAGGCCCCCGCCTTAAATTTCAAACATTATTCTTGTAAGTTCGATAAAATTGAAAAATTGCTCTCCAACCGATGAAAAATAAACTTGTTTATGAATTCAAAAGTATGTTTGTTTTTAAAATCGGACTACTGTAAGTACCAACATTTTTGTCAGGTATGATTACTTTACGTTTATAAATAACGAAAATACGGTCGTACCTTTCCCTTCCTCTTCTCCTTAAATGAGTTTCGGGTAGTAAATTAGTAGAAAAGTCTTATCATTAAGAGGTAAATAATAGTTGTCAAAATTGTACAAAATTGGAAAAAATTTTGAAAACCCGAATTGCAGTGGCCTTAAATCATTTATCCATATTGTTTACAATGTCAACGGTTCGGTTAGGTTAGGTTATATTAACTATTGGACTTAGGCCCTAGGAAATTTTTCTTGTAGAGGCGACAGCCCCCATTGCCCCCGTTTGTTTCGGCGCTCCTGACCTGTATACATACATACAGATTTTAAAGAATAAAAATTATTAAAAACCTATGTATTAAAAATTATTGTTTTCAGGCCTATTTGCAGTTTAGTTGGTTGTCCGGGCCGAGGTCGAGAATTATAATAAAAGGATCTCCGTTGAAAACAGTTTACTCTATACTGCCGTCTCAAAAAACTATAGGTGTTTCGGTTTCAGTGTTTACGTACACCGATGATATATTTATTAGTGTTACGGCCGACAGTGCGATTGGCGAAGGATTCGGCGAAACTTTATTGCTCAATATAGAACAGCAAATTGACCAGATGTACGAGTTGTTGAGATATAGGCGAATACCGAAAGAATTGAAGAGCGGTATTTCAGTATCGAATAACTGTAAAGATTTATCGTCGATTGACATTAACGAGGTACATTTTTAAACACAAATATACGTTAATGTTTTTCGTTTATATATATGTATATATATATATATATAACGATAAATGATTTTAGCTTATTGGGAAAATGAAAGATATTCAATTACAACTTCAAATGGCTAAGGAATTGGGTAGCTGTTATACCGATGCCGGGAAAAGGCACGCGGATAAAATTAAAGGGGAATATTCGACTTTACTTCGAGAATTACGCAAAAGGAAAAATTCAAATAAAAGGCGTTTTTTAAAACAATTTAACATTTTGGGATGTAAAAATTCATCGAAGGTATTAACTATTATATTTTATCTACTGTATTTATTATTTTTTTACACGGTTAATATTATTATTGATTCGGTTGTTATAACATAAACAAATATAAGAATGCATGTCATTACATCAGATAATTATTGAAACTCCACATCATATTTGTTGATATTTTTCTTTTTCAAAACCGTTATTAATTATTTATGTTATGAAGTACCTGAGTATAGTTGAGAAATAATAATAATAATAATAATTTTTACATTGCTGTTTTTTTTTTTTTTTTTAATTTAGTCCAGTTATGCAAAGGAGGTAACAAAGCCACCGGAGACTACGAAAAATAAACAAGAATCGACCAATATATTTATCGCACAATCTGCTCAAGACTGCCGTCCTAAAATACACTTTTGTAGGAGTACTGTCTACGCCAAAGAAAATTTTTTAGGATTACCCAAGTTACCCTGCAGGGAACAAGTGTTCACTCAGATATAAATAGTTGGTTTTTTGTTTTTAATTATTTTTAGTCTGTGCTTCCATAGAGAACGGCATTGTATTTCTCTTGAAAACATCTTGAAGTTTGTGTCTACACAGCGTTGTTATTAATATTTTAACTTTGATGTTTCGAAATATTAGTGTAAAAACATTGCTCATTGATTATAAGAATTCTTCGAATCGTCTCATTATATGATAATTAGTACAAAATTGTCTAGTTTTATTACTTAAACATATGGTTCGTAAATGTGTTTAATATAGAATTCTTTCCATTCGGACATTGCAATGGGGAAGCATGCCCACTTTTTATTATATATAAGTGTATTATACACAATTTTTTGTCTTACCTATCGTTAACCTATAAGGTAACATTCTATGACTTCCACTAGTCTAAGTATAGATAGGTAGGTGTTGTTTTAGGACCAATGTTTAAACGCGAATGCTCATCTCTTGAATTTATTATTGTTATCTAACACCAATATAAACTATTACATACATGGGTATATATATATTTAGTTAAATTTTATTATAAACTTTTTGCTGTTGTATTATCTAATGTAATTTTTAAATATTATTTAGAGTAAATAATTTCCACTGTACAAGGGTATTTAGACAATGTAATGATGACAATTGTGTTGCTGATGACAATTTTCTATTTTATCGTTATTTAAACATACAAATTTTATTTTTTGTATTATTATATTATTTTGGTACCTCTGTCTCTAATATTTCCTACTATATTATAATAATATTATGTATTTACACGTTTACTTTTTGAACCGCTCGTTTTCAGAGAGCCCTCGAGATAATCATTAAATAATATTACATTGTTAATGCGTAATTTAAGGTGCGTATATTATATTTAAATTAAAATTTAGACTGCGCATTATACAAATTTAATTTTAAACTCTATATATATAATGAAACTAGTCAAAACGGAAAAATTTGGGATTAATGATTTTTAGGTAATATATTGTTATATTGTTAAATTACACGGTACAGTAAGATAGGCAATAATACTTTTTTGTATATTATTTATTATAATATTAATAAGTATAACGATTTGAATGTTCGCGTTCATAAAAAAAAACCTATACAGAAATTTGTGATATTTATAATAAAATAATATATAAAGAAAAAAAAAAAATTATAACAGGCTATACGAATATATATATGTATCTAAATATATATTAATTTAATTATTGTTTTATTCTTTGTTAAAAAAAATATGCATACAAATCATCTATTCATTATTTTACACGATTACATTATTTTGGTCTGTCTCATTATTATTATTACGTATATCCATTACGGTAATTAAATTGTATTTTAGTGTCTATAGCAATAATTACGGGTAATAATATATTTGTTTAATATTTAATTATGTATTTAAATCAACGATTGATGTACCTACCTAATAATATTTACCATGTTTTTTTTTTTTCGTTAACAAGTAATATAATTATGTAAAATTTTAAATCTAATAAAATTCAAATGTTTATACAATCAAAATATTATTATAACTATAATTTTAATATCCCGATTTCAAATATTTGAAGTTTACATCCAATATTTGAGTTGCCACGTGCAAAAATTACTACTGACAAACTTTATATTTGAACATTTTATTCAAGAAAATTATACTATAATGCACGAGGCAATTTATATTTGTGTCGAATGGAGTGCCCACCTATGCGACTTTAAACCAGGACGGTATCGGTATTACCATTGTAATCGATATGATTATCATCGATATAATAATAAGCGTTGTTGGAATAATCTAGATAAATGTTTGCGAAAAAAAAATAAAATAGAATGTATTTTTTATTAAATTTTTCTATAATCAACCCATCACATTATTGGAAAGCAATGACTTCAGGGGCGATCACAGAGGGGTCAACCCATTCCCCCCGAATTATGCGGAAAAATCGGTCGCCCCTGAATGACTGTAATAATTAGCAACACTTTTTTTGCAACTATTTTATAAAATATCGTTATAGTTTTATAGAAAGGTTTTACTGTACAACCTTTCTATAAAACGGAATCCTCTTCACAACCGAAAATGCTAATAGTCCCGGTTCAAATAGTAGTGAAATTGACCTCTCTTAGGTGGAACCTCTACTAAACGGAACTGGTAACATTTTCGTAATTTAATTAGTAAAAATAAAAATATTTAAAGATGAAAATTATATGTAATGTATTCTAAATAACGTGATCTGAACTTAACTTTGCTTATATTTAGACAAATTCAAAAAATTTCAGCCACAATTTCAAATTCAAAGCTATTAGAATTAACGACAAAAGCACGAAAATGTGTTGCCCCTTAGTAACAAAAAGCAATCAAATATCCCAAATTATTTTTCATAATTATAAAAAAAATAATATGTATTATGTTGTTTTTTCTTTTTGTTCAAAGTAATTTTTTAGTATTATACACAAAACACATTTATATATATATAAATTCATACATTTTTTAATCATAAGTATAAATTTACGTTGTACGAAATATTTATATACCTAAAACACAATTTGTTTTAATACAATATATATAGATTCTTGAAACTTAATTTTTTTTTTTTCATCCTCTCTATAACGGAAAACTCTTTATAACGGACACATGTGTTGGTCCCAAACGATTCCGTTATAGAGAGGTTGTATTGTACCTAGTTTTTTTTCTTTTTGTTAAACTTTAATAACAAATGAGATTATGCCATTTTGAGCAGAAGATACAAGGCCGGTGACAATAATCTATTGGCCTAAGTTTAAAAAACTAAAAACGTATTTTTTAGATAAAAGTAAACGTATAATTTTAAAATTATAATATTATATGTTTACAAACTATTGCAATCGATAACTTCGAGTACAATATTTTCCGGTGTTACAATTTCGTCCGTTAATTCTATAGAATTTCGCAATGAAGTCAAAATTAATTTATTCAAATTTGTCTCGTTATGATATAAAACCATACAAACATTGTCCCGATCAATGTAATCTCCTATTTTCACGAACAATTGAACACCGACCGCCGGATCAATAGGTTGATTAGAAAATTGTCTTCCAGCACCCAATTTCAAGCATACTTCGGCAATAATTAAACCGTTTATATTTTGTACGTAACCTAGAAAAAAACAACAACAAATATTTGTTGTGAAAATATTTAGTCATCACCCGCAGTAAACGAATTCGAGACAGTCATTCATATAGAAACGAGAATTTATCAAAAACGATAACCTAATAGGTTTATAGATTTAGGTAAATCGATTTTTGTATTTACAACAACCTGTTTGCTTTTTTTTTTTTTATTATTATTATTTATTATTTATTTAGGAGGATTTTTTTATAGCAAAAAATAGATACTAATGTTCAAAGAATCCATTGTCTATCAAAGGTACACAATTATTGCGTTTAAATATTAACCCCCCCCCAAGTTTTAGCTAGGTTTAGTAGGTGGTTACACATAGACCGGTATAATTATCAGTGGTCATCTCAGGGCCGGGGGGGGGGCAGAGAGGGGCTTCATCCCAGGGCCGTATTCGCGTATTTTTGTTATCAATACACTAATAAATACATATTTTTAATTTAATTAGATATGTAAGTATACGCGTGTATAAAAAAGCCAAAAAAGGATTTCGCAATGTTGCGTACGTTTTGCATTTAAATAAATATTATGGTCTGAATAAGGCGGGGAGGGGAGGGGGAGGGGGTGACACCAGGCGTACAATTTTCATTTTTATACCCGGGTGTAAAAATTACGTTGCCATAAGCAATAATAGTTTACTACGAAGTTACCTGAAGTCAGAGAGTTGATTTCGATTTCGTGTTTGGCCATTGGTAAAACGGCAGCCGTATTATTACCGTAACACAGAGCGTCGGCAACGTTTTCGTCGACTTTTTGTTCGATTAACATTTGCTTGAATTTCTCTAAAGCAGTTCCGTTGTTCAAAGACTCCGCAATACGGTTACGGCCTTCTTCCACGGATTTCACTTTGTGCGCCATTTCGAGTAAATTTCCACCTGTAATTTGATTAGACAATGCGCTAGTATGACGGTCGGCGAGTCGACGTATTATTACTATTATTATTATTATTATTGTACATGTAGCTTAGTGGCAGCTCGAACTTATTAAGTCTTTGAAGTAAATAGGTATATACTTAGGTTTGCATTAGGTATGAATTGTACTTAGGTATATGTTGAATTATTATTATTATTACCAGCGGCGTGCTCAGTGTTTTCATATAGCGGGGGGGGGGGCAGGGGTTAAAATGGGGACATCCGAATTTAACTAGTTATTGGTATAACATCATTAAACATACATATATATTTTCAGGTAGAAATCTGTACCTATACTCATTCAAACAATACTACATCATTTGTAATTTTGTAAAATATATTCATTTATTCATTTATTCACATACCAAGAATCTAATATAATAAAAAAAAAAGGTAAAAGACCGAATCTTCTAGGTTTTTTGCCGTTTTATTAAGCCCATAGGGTATTAAGTGCCACATATTTATGGGCGGCCAAAAATGGTAAGCCATTAATAAAAAGCCAATATCAATGAAAACAGACAATATGTATAGGAAATTCGTATAGCATAATTGAGTTATTAAAAAAATAATAGTTCAAGGGGGGGATATGACACCCTCATCCCTCCTACCCGGTGAGCACGCCCCTGGTTGTTACTAAAATAAAATAACACGTAGAATACGGACACAGTAGCATATATTATATATATATATATATATATATATATATATATATATATATATATATATATATATGAATTATAATATTGTGTGTTGATGTCTTATATTGCTATTAGACACAAGCCCAGATTAAGATCTCCAGGGGCCCAGGGAACGATACATGGTTGTGGGCCCCCATCAATGGAAAAAATTCTTTAAAATTATAATAATATATATATAACCTAACCTAACCTAAAAAACATTTAAACCTTTTAAATTAAGTATGTATAATAAAAACATAATATTTTTTTTTTATAATACATATATCTACAAATGAAATTTAGGTAAAACACCAATTACGTATTAATAAAAATAATTCAAACGATTATTAAACTATAAAACTATTCACTGACTAATTGTTCGTATTTATGACTAAAAACAATAACATGATAACATACGATATTTAGGTAAAACACCAATTACGTATTAATAACTATAAAACTATTCACTGACTAACTGTTCGTATTTATGACTAAAAACAATAACATGATAACATACATTATTAATATAATGCAATGTAGTCAGTAGGTATCGTGAGTACCCACAATAGTCAAACAAGCATATTTTCCCAATAATTCTATTTTCAAACATAACGATAATTAAATACATCCATATACACACAAACCGGGCCATGGGTCCCCCCACTTGCCATGCCCAGACAGCAGTATCATTTATATATTTTAAATGTTTCTTCGAAAGTACCCTAGTATAAAAATAAACTGTCCATTTATAATTTTCGATAGCAGGTCTGTGCCATAAGGCCGAAGTACATCATACTATTTTACGATAATACAAGTATATTATTATCGGTTTATAAAATTGTTTTATTTTAATGTAATAGATGGTTACTTAGGGAAGTAATGAGCAATCCGTCCCCCTACCGCCGTCATTTCAAACAAGAATAAAAAGAAAAGAAAAATATTCGTGTAGGTATTATAAAAAGTACAAATAACCACTCAATATAATTTTTAAGCCGAGAAGACCTTTACATACGTAGGCCCCGGGGACGTGCCCCCCCCCTCATCCGGGTTTGATTAGACACGAGCCATATTGTTTCAAATAGTTCTGCATCCCACCGCTACTGAGTTGTAAATGCATATTTAAAGATATAATTACCGATCGTTTCGACAAGAGTCTGCAAATCACTCGGCCCTTTTCCTTTTAAACAATTTATCGATTCTAATATTTCCAGCGAATTACCGACATAGTAACCGATCGGTGCAGTCATTCGAGTCATTAATACTCTACATTCAATGCCCAACAGCTTGGCCATAATTATCTAAATGACATATTATAAGTACAGTGCGACGTAATTTAAGTGCGATTTGGCAAGTGGCGATCAAATGATTTTGTCATGAGGGGAGGGGGGAGGGAGATAAGGCTGATTTTTTTTACAACTATTATTATTTACAACATATTTTTTTTTTTATAACTATATATATTACTAGAAATATTGAAGGGTAACGAGGTTCCCCTTCCCCCCAATCCTTCCCCGTTTTACCGCTCCTGGACTTGGCACGTGAAATCATATTTTTTCGCCATTGCACTAGATTAGAAAAAAAATAACCGGACATACTTATTGGGATTGTGCGGGTGTGTTAGGTCACTGTTATTGGTGGAAAGTAGGAATGGTATAGGATCGTAAGGGATGGTATGATTGTAGGGTAATTCAGTTTATAAACTTTAAAAAACGATTTTGAATGATGATGATTTTTTATTAAATCCAAACCGATCGTAGTAAATACACTTACCGCTATATTAGTATTTTTGTGGAATGATGACAGTTGAGAGAGAAAAAGAAAGATAAAAAAGAACCCTTAATGCGATCTCACATTCTTGATGATTATCGACGATGTGATCGCCCAGTTTTTGCAGTTAACGTTAGTTCTCTCTGTTTTTCTTTTCATTCGGTTTTACTATATGAATGTATTATATAGTTTACAGCGTACATAATACAGCAGGAACAATGAGAAATAACAGATCGAGACGTTGCAAAGAGGAGAAACGAAATGGGACTACGGTCGAGAAAATACGTGAGTTAAGGTGTATACTTACGAATTGTTTTCCAAATTGTTTAGCTTTTTCGATGGATTGATAAAAACTGGCTGATCCGACTTTTAAATCGAGTACTAAATGTTTAACGCCCGCGGGAATTTTTTTAGATAATATAGACGCTATAAAAGATATAACAATGGAATAAAATCGAATACACAAAATTATATCGTCACAAGTATTGAAAAAAAATACTATTTTATTTTCGTGAATAAAGTTTACACTTACCTATAATTAGTCCATCGTTTTCGACGGTGGAAGTGACATCACGGACCTTATACAGAATAGAATCCGCGGGCGACAATTCGTCCGATCCGACGATAAAACACCCGAAATCATTTCCGATAGTCATCAGTTGTTCAATATCAAGACAGTTTGCAGAAAATCCTGTATAGAATAACAATAAATTCGTATGGCATCGACGACGAGACAGACATAGTAGGCCTTTTAAATCGAATATAGAGAAGTAATACGTATAAACAGAACTATATAATACGTATAAGCAAAACTATATTTACGTATATTATTTGCAATGTTAATAATTCAAATTGAAAGGTTTAGCAATATATTTTCAAATTTAGATGACCGTAATCGCTCCAATAGAAGTAAGGTTGGAAAACAGGATAGTGTTAATAGTAAGTAGGCCACTGATAAGATAGAGTATTTAAAGAATCTAATTTATGTGCGCAACGCTAAAATATTGCCAACGATAAACACTCAAGAGCGAAGTTTGGTTAAATATATTTTGATATGTCGTGATTTATACGGATTTCCGTTAAAGTTTTGAACTTTATACGATTATAAAAATAATTATTGAATAACGATCGTTTTTTTTTTTTACCATTAAGTACAATTTATGATGAAAATCATACGTCAAATTTTCGAGCATTTTCGCTGAGCTAAATAAATTATTTTATATTATTGGTAAATAAATTGTATACTGTATACGTCTAAACTCAGATTAGAGGGCCACTGAGCCTTTTTTTTTTTTTAAATATTTAAGTAATTTAATATAAGGGTGTACAAGACAGATTTTTTTTATTGCTTCACTCGGATATATAAATAAATATTGTGTAACAATATACATATATATATACGGTTTAAAACTATAGAGCTAGTCGCATTAGATTTTATATCAGCATTTTATTCAAATATAATAGATTTAATTTAATAATAAATAAATAACAGACAATTATAATAATACTATCCAAAAACTTAATTTATTTTCCTTCACTTTTTTGTTCATTATTTTCGTTTATACTAATCTATATTAAAATAATCAACTTTTCGTGTAATATTCTGAATTCCATCTAATAGAGATGGACATTTTATTAATAACAACGTAAAATTTGAAATGTTTTTGATTATTAATCTTGCTCGGAATTTAGCGCACATAATGTTGTTCGTTAAGCTAAATCCTATGAATAGTTCAACGATTTCAATAATGTTTTAAACAATTGTCCACGTCTAGAATGAGATAATAAAAATATTCGATCAGAATATCAAGTCACTACGTTTATTTTTAACTGAATTTAGTAGTGGACGCTCAGCTTTATTCGCCCGATAAAAAAGTTACCCACAATTGTTTTTTTTCCTCGCTGTACTTAATATCTGCGTTACCCGGCGGTACTTTTTGTTCGATAGTTTTTTTTTTACCTAGATTCTCAACAGTCTATCAAAAAAAAAATTAAGAATTATTAAAATCGAAGTAATAGAGGGATATATATATATATATATATATACAAAATGTAGCGTTTTAAAGAGTTAGTTATAGTAACTAATAAACCCGTATAGTATATGCAATACCGTCAAAACCATCTGGGAAATTCCCATTTCTAGACCGGCCACTCCGACACCTCACCCCCTTCCACTGGTATTTCGCTTACCAGGAATACTTTCGAGTTTGTCCAACGTGCCGCCGGTGAATCCTAGTCCTCCGCCTGATATCATCGGTATGATGAAATCGTCTTGCGTCGCTCTTAACGCAGGCACCAGCGGTATGGAAACCTTGTCGCCGACACCACCGGTGCTGTGTTTGTCCACGACGGTCGCCGACGATTTAAACCGTAAACTCTTACCCGAATTCGCTAAAGCTACGGTCATGGCGTGCACTTCGGCGTTGGTCATGCCGTTCAAATACAACGCCATTACCATAGCCCCTGTAAACATATTAAATTTCGACTCGAATCAAAAAGAAAAGACAATTATATTATATGTCGTAGCCATTCCGTGAAATCGATATTTTTTTCATGGACAAAAAAAAAAAATTAATTAATTAACGAATTCTAAATTACAAGGGCTCTAATATAAACATATTTCACGATGTGGTCGACCCACTTTGTGTATTAACAAAAAAATTAAGGAGTTTATTATAAATTACAAATATAAAAGTAATTTATTTTATTACGAAAATTGTTTAATATGGGCTATTTGAAATATTTAATAAATAACTTTGCATGATTAGGCTTTGTTGCATAACGGCAGTGGTTTTCATAATTTATTGCTTTGCTCAAATAAATATAATAAAAACGAGTAACTATATTTAATAATCGAGTCATTTAAAACCGACGTAAATAAAAAAAAAAAGAAAATGGGGGAGGGAAGCAATTTATTATTAATTGTAATTAATTATTAATTTCATATCGAAAACTTTTTAAATATTATGACAATGATACCGCGATACTAATAAAACTAATAATATTTAATAAGGATAATATTAATAATAGCTAGAGATAAACAATATGAATGTGTATTATGTCAGTGCAATCAAAGTGAGAGGGTTGACTGGATCGCGAAAAAAACAAAAATTACACGACGTCAAATTCGAACGATAATTTCACGAAACAATATAATAGGAGGTGTGACTATTATATATAATCTGGCGAAATATTTTCATATTTCACAAAATGCAAAAAGATGTTTCGTTTTCATGAAACTGACAAGTTTTCACGAAAAGATCTATTTCACAAAGTGGCTACAACATATATTTACAATAAAAAGAGCTCGGATTTTATAGCACTCAAAATAACTGAAATAAACGCTATAATATGTCATAAATGCATGAAAAATAGCAAAAAAGAAAATTTATTTATTTTGTTCTTCTAGTAATAATTTGTTTTTTTTTAAATCTTATATTTATGAAATAATGCACCGGGCTATTTAAAAAGTAGATTATAATATGAAACGAAAATGCATGGGTATTTTTCTTATGGATTCACATACAGTTGTTCAACTATTTTCCATTCAATACAAACGAGATTTATGAAAAATACAAAATAAACATGTTAGCAAAAAAAAAAAAAATAGCAATATAAAATTTCATATTTGGAGTCACTTGTGCATAAAACAAATTTATGACTCTCACTCTGCCTTTTTTTCTATCCGTATCCTATAATAATTATGCAAACGCTATAAAATCCTAATCCCAAAAATAAATGTTGTAAATAATAATTACACTTAATAGGTAAATACGGGCGTGCGTAAGTCACACCGCAAAATAATACATAAGAAACGCGTTTACCGATTTGGCACTGGTCGATACGTCCGTCCACGATACGTTTAGTGAAATAGTCATACTCGTCGTCAGTCAACTCTTGTTTTTTGCATTTTTTAGTGATTATCGACGATATGTCCATCATGTACGGATTATGAAATGCACGTATATTGATATGTGATAATATACCGAACGGTAGTAAAAATATAATGCCCGGCGATTTACGTGCGTTCGTCGGCCTCTTCGTGCGTATACTACATTTTTAGTACAAATGTAGCCGTTTGGTTAATGTGCACATATTATAAATATTGCACAAGTATACAAAAATTCCAAAGTACCCGTTTCACGTAACGCCCGTTCAATCACATGAACAATTTATTAATCTAATAAATTATTATTATTATTTTTTTTTTTAATTCATTTTTATTTATTTTATTTATTTATCTATTTCGATTAACCAAAAAAAAAAAAATAATAATTTATGTTAGAGATAACGTTTTAACTGATATATAATTTGGGACACATAACTAGACAATAATAATAATATGGATAGTACAGACACATATAGGTATGTCGAATTTTAATCTAAAAAAACAACACTGTGTTTGGTTCGCATATTATCGTATTAAACATTATATGTATTGCTGTAGAGCAAAGTACGAGCGGAATAGTTTTCACAATCGTATAATTTTTAATTATATTGCTATTGCTAGATATTACTGTTGCTAGATTATTGTGTATTATTGTCGCGTGTCAATATTTGAAAAAAAAAATATATATATATATATAGAAAGTGGGTATACTAAAAGTGTTCTACTTTGTCATTTCAATTGCTAATCAACAAATATAATTTGATTTTTGTACTAAAAATACCTAAAAACCGAATTTTAAGGGATGGTATTCAATAGTAGGTGGATTTCAATAGCTATAAACCATTTCAGGAGAACGCGGAACATTTTGCAAAAATCTGCGTAAAAAGCGCTCCAGTCATTTTTGAAGTCTATTAAATCTTATACATACAGACTATTTATATATATATATATAGGTAATATATGGACTTCTATATGAAACGTAAAATTTGGAACAACTACTTTTATTAACACCGTGCGCGCCTAGTTTTAATTTGATTATTAACCCCTGACTATTACTGTCAAAATCACACGCCCATATTAGACGGTCGGTCAATTATTATACAATATAAATCGACAAAGTTTTTTCCCTATTCAATTAAAGAATAACTATAATAATTACACCTAAATATTGCGATTTCGTAAATTAATTTTTACTTTCTGAGCGGTTCTCGGTGACGGACGATAGTCTCAGATGCAGAGATTTGATATAATATTTTTTTTTTTTTTGGGGGGGAGGTTAAATGTTTTCCAAAAAAAAAGTTACCCGCCTGAAAAAACTGGGGTTAAATAGTTCGCATTTAGTTACAACGGAGTAATAATAAATAAATGATTAACACGTATATTTCCCATATTATGTAACGTAGCAGCGACTGCCACAGCAATAGAGAATAAATAGGATATTAAAAAGCACGTTGACAACGTGAATTTATTGAAAATCATATAATCAAACAAACATTATTATTATTTGGTCTTTTCAAGTTTTATATTTTGTAAAAACAATATATATATATATATATTCCAGAGTGTAACGTAACTGTTTTGCGCAAACGAACAGAGTTCAGTGGACAAGAGGCCCCCCCAACAGTCGCATAATCGGTATGTAATTTATTATATTAAGCATAATACACAATACATGAATTTGATCAGAAGCGGATTGGGGCCGCAGGGAATTCGGGAATTTTCTCGGCGGGCTGCTTATTCAAATAGTTATTTTACAACAATAGTTTGTGGCAAAAGAAAGAAAAACCGTTCAAACCAAAAGTAATATATTTGATGTTTAGCCACCGGCGTACACCCGCCCATCCTAATCAGATTTATAAAATCGTTTTCCGGGCAATCCGGACTCCGGGAGTAATACTAAACTACTATCTGTAACTCTGGTTTTGTTACGAATATTGACATTTTTTATATCTATTAGGTAGGTAATTTAAAAGTTGTTAACTGTGTGTTTCATATTAATATTATTAGTAAATTAGAATTAGAAAAAACAAAAAAAAAAAAAAGTTCGTAATTAAATAAATTTGCAACGGTTTCAACTCTTCCTGTACAATTACGTCGAAATTATTTTAGATTTTTCCAAAAACCTCCCCCAAACTTTTATACTGTGTTCGCCCACCGGTAGTACGTATTCAACTATTTGAAGCACAGACAGGCACGTGAAAGCAACCCCTTAGTGTTAAGGACAGACGTTAATTTAAATATTAAGTTAATTATTTTTCTTTTATAAAATTCAGTAGTAAATTTTATAATTCATTAAAATCTTACAGTTTATTACGTTTATAAAATATTTTCACGGCGTCTAGCGGTTGCGTTTCAATATACTTAATAAAACTAATTGTTATCCTCCTCGTTACTTGACCACCGTTAAAATGAAAAAGAAAAAAATCCCCGGCGGTTAGCTCAAGATCAACTGTGTACAGTGACAAAACATGGTTATTTTCGAGAGGGGTGTCTGCTTGATAGACACTTTAGATGCTCGTACATTGATCTATTTTATTTATAAATCTCATGGGGAAAAACTATTATATTTGGTCAGGCAATTTACTATTTAAATTTTTCTTGATATTTCAAAGTATGAACCCCCCCCCCTCCTTGTGATTGCCCCTGAACACTGCACACGAAATAAAAGCCTAACTACCCGATGTGGTTTTGCATCATTGGCATAGATCATCATCACGTACCATTTATCGATGAAATAATTTATATATTCCATTCAACCATTTGTCGCGTTTTAGGCTAAGCGTTTATGACTTAATATGTGTGTATCGCGTGTTACGTAATTAACAATTTATCATTATAAATTCACCTAAATTAAATATCAATCTTTAAAAACTTCAGCCTATTCCAGCCACAGAGCACCCACCACCCGACCAGCCAAACTTTAGTGAATTACGCGATGACTAGTATGCAACAAAGAGTGTCAAGTGGTCGCGCGTACTTTTGCAAGCCTCGAAACAAAAAGCGAAATATAAATAATAATAATAATAATAATACTCCTGGCCTTATTAATAATACACGTGTGAAACGTATATTTCCCATATTGTGTTACCTAGCAGCAATTGCCGTAGAGACAAATAGATATTAAAATACACGTCGAGGCGTTTATTATCAACATTATTTACCTTTACATTTGTTTGTGTTTAGTAAGAAACAAATATTACATATTACAGAGTTTTGTAACGTGTTTGTTTTATGAAAACGGAACAAATCCGGTGAACTCAAAGAGGCCTTAGGCAGTCGCATAATCGGTATGTAATTTATCATATTAACTGTACATAATATATTTCGGTATAATACCAATTATAATAATATCCTCGTTACTTGACCACCGTTAAAATGAAAAAGAAAAAATCCCTGGCGGTTTGCTCAAGATCAACTGTGTACAGTGACAAAACATGGTTATTTTCGAGAGGGGTGTCTGCTTGATAGACACTTTAGATACTCGTACATTGATCTATTTTATTTATAAATCTCATGGGGAAAAACTAGTAAATTTGGTCAGGCAATTTACTATTTGAATTTTTCTTGATATTTCAGAGTATGAACCCCCCCCCCCTCCTTGTTTTTGCCCCTGCACACTGCACACGAAATAAAAGCCTAGCTACCCGATGTTGTTTTGCATCATTGGCATAGATCATCATCACGTACACTGGTACGTGATGATGATGTGGCAGTTATCGATGAAATAATTTATATATTCCATTCAACCATTTGTCACGTTTTAGGCTAAGCGTTTATGACTTAATATGTGTGTATCGTGTGTTAGGTTAGGTTAGGTAATAACCATGGTTATGTCGCAAAGAGTGGCAAGGAGTCGCGCGTACATATAACATAGTTGATTTTTGTAAAAAATTCTCTACGTATTTCGCCAGCCTTCGCGACCAACAAGCGAAATAATACATGTTAAATTATTATTAATAATTTAAACTAATCGTAAATTAACAAATCGTCATGGGACGGTCTCCCCCACTAGCGCGACGCGAAAGCAACTAATCGTGAACGACTACAAAATGCTGTCATCAGTCGCTTGGTAAAAGTCGCCTAATTATTAGCCCCGTTGATCACGTACTTTTTATTATTTTATACTTAATCCCATTAAATGTTTTCAAAGACAATCAGCTTCGTTAAATATGGAAAACGAATTCTGTTAATGGTCATTAAGCAACGGGGTCTAGGATTTGGCAGATCATTAAATCATCTCTATCAAGTCCACCGGACCCATTATTAATGCCCTTAAAAATTCCTCCGTCGTTATATTGTCTGCATCGCTACAAGCTATTGAAACAATTATGTGGTGGTAGTTTAAATTAGTCGATTCAGCATCAGCACTTTTCGTCTTACGTGTCTTATCTTCAGAAGACGACATTTTTGCCATTATAGTCGCCGAGACATCGCCTATAGTGTGCAGAACAGCACATACGATATTTTACTAACTTTTTTTTTTTTTCTTAAATCGCGTTCACGTTGCCCTAGTGGGAGGACGGCCTAAATATGTAAGAAAAAAAAATTAAAAAAAATGTATTTATGACGAAATATGTAAAATACAAAAATAAATCAAATACAGATATCATTTTATTGTAAATAACTGGCAACGAATTTATCACTTGTCCAAATCAATTAATCAAGTCGCAACAATAATATATTATATTTATATGAGTGCGCACTCGGTTATTTTTTATCTAGACCGCGACAGTGGCGTAGCCAGGATTTTTAAATGAAGGGGGAAGCCT